>CAOLHI010002709.1:0-240084 GCA_948474755.1 Ctenosaura bakeri | reverse complement strand
GTTGTTTAAAAACTACTCAGTTTATTGAAAACAAAGCTGGATTACATATCGAGCAATCTAGGTGAAGTCCATGTCTGAACAACAGCTCACAAGAACAGAGACAGGATAGAACAGCAATAGGAAAAAGAATACACACTGCCTGTTTTTAGGCAGCTCTTAAGTAGGAACTTGTCAACAGTTTTCACACCGTGGGAATGGGAACTTCACTAGCCAAAACACTATGCTGTTTTGGGAATGGAGCTAGGGAGATTCTGAGAGAAAATCTTATCTGATTTTGTGCTGGGAACACACAGGCTGTGAAACTTTCTGGTAGCGTTGTAATGGTTGTAATGGTGAAGCGAGATCAGAGAAGTAAACAAGAATGGTTTAACCCTTAAGACAGGAACAGACAGAGCTGTCTTGGGCAGTAACACTCAACAGAAACATCCCCAGCTCCCTCAGCCGCTCCTCATAGGGCTTCATGGCTTCCAGATCCTTCACCATTTTGGTCGCCCTCCACTGCTGGACAGTCAGGGCTGTCCGGCAGTGGAATCTGCTGCCTCGGAGTGTAGTGGAGGCTCCTTCCTTGGAGGTTTTTAAGCAGAGGCTTGATGGCCATCTGTCGGGAGTGCTTTGAGGGGGTTCCTGCATGGTAGGGGGTTGGACTGGATGGCCCCTGGGGTCTCTTCCAACTCTACATTTCTATGATTCTCTGGACACGCTCCAGCTTGTGAATATCCTTCTTGAACTGGGGTGCCAGAACTGGACACAGGATTCCAGGTGAGGTCTGACCAAAGCAGAATAGGATGGTACCATTACCTCCCTTGATCTGGACATCATACTCCTATTGATGCAACCAAGAATCGCGTTGGCTTTCTTGGTTTTCCGCTCAGTCACAGAAACTCACTGGGCAACCGTGGGAATGTCACACACTCTCAACCCCAGAAAACCTTGTGACACGGTCTTCTTAGGGTTGCCATTAGTCAGAAACAACTTGAAGGCACGCAACAACATAGACGAGGGATGGCTAACTTATGTCTCAGTAGATGTTGCTGGAGTGCAACATCCATTATTCTGCCACTACTGGCTATGCTGCCTAGGGCTGATGAAAGTTGCTTATGAGGGCGAACACCTGTGCTTCTCCAGATGGTTTTTTGGAAGACCTATTCAGGGGTAGCCAAGTTGGCCATCCAGCAAAACATAACAAAATCTAAAATCCACAAAGCAGCAATACCTTTATTGGGCCAGTGTTGCCCAGTGAGTTTCCACAGCTGTGTGGATTTGAACTCTGCTCTCCAGAGTCCAACACTCTGGCTCTGTCAGCCTTACCAGCCTTTTAAGCCGTTCACTGGAACTCCAGATCCCAACCTGGTACTTTTCGTGAGGGGAGTTCTAGTCCAAAACATCTGGAAGGCACCACGCTGCGGAAAGGCAAAAGGATTATAAATATTTCTAAGAGGAAAAGACCTCATCTCTTCTCTTGTTGGGTGCCTTCAAGTCATTTCTGACTTATGAGAACCCTAAGGCAAAACCTATCATGGCGTTTTCTGGGGCTGAGAGTGTGTGACACGCCCAAGGTCTCCCAGTGGGTGTCCATGGCCGAATGGAGAACTGACCCCTGGTCTCAGGGTCATAATCCAACGCTCAAACCACTACATTACTTTTCTCCACCCGTCCTCCCAAATTTTAATTCCTTTTGTGAAACTCGTCTAGATGAATGTGTTTTTAAATAAATGTTATTTGGAAGAGCTAAAGCTACATGGAGCTACTCCCTAGCCTGTGGACGCTTCACCCTCAGGCAGTGGTGAGGGCTGATGGGATCTACAATCCAACAAAATTTGGAGGGCCAAAAGAGAACAACCATTAGAAAGAACCAACCATTGTAATCCTCCTTCCATACAACTAATCAACAGCAGCCAGCCTCATCCACGGATAGGGGAGAAGGAAGACTTACAGGAACAGGAAAATATGCCTCTTTCACCTTCTTTCTCTCTAGGTGCCTGTACGCCAAACTGCTCTTGCTGTTGACGGAGCTACGGACACTCAAAGTTGAGAACACACGGCAACTCCTCCACATCCAGGACCTCAGCTCGATGACACCACTGCTTTCAGAAATTGTCAGCTGAACCCTGAACAAGATGTGATTTTTGTCATTTTGCTTTGCAAGATAAAATTACCTAGACCAGGGCCATCCGTTGCCCTGTTTCTTTTAGACTGCACATTCCATCACCCCAGCCAACAGTGGAGAATAATGGGATTTTATTCCAAAATGTCCAGAAAACACTAGTTTGCCTGCCCATGGTCTAGATCAGAACTGGACTGCTTGTGGCCTTAGGTAAGCGTTGTAGGACTACAGCTAGCCAGCCTGGCCAAGTGAAGGATGGTGGGAGCTGCAGTCCAATTTAATCTTCATTTCAATGCAAGAGGCTTCTAGATCCCATCATCTAGGTCATATATCCATAACATCTAGATCATGGTCACCTATGGCCCTGTAGATTTTATCGGGTGTCAGCTCCATACTGGCTGGGGCTGATAGGGATTGCAATATACTGTCTGGAGAGCTTCAAGTGATCTACACATAACCCGGATATAGGACGCATTTGGTCTGGAAAATGGAACTTAGAATCTTCTCCTCTGACTGAATCCTTTTTTATCCTGAAAGGCAGGAGCTAGGCATCCGATGGCAGGCTCCCTCCAATGCAATCCCGAGCTAAGCTACTTTGCAGGACTGCCATGTCTCTCCCCTACATCTGCTCTAAGTCCACTTCCTCCCCCTCCCAACCATTATAATCCTCCTTCCATACAACTAATCCAATAGCAGCCAGTCCCATCTCCCTGCTCCCCCTGCAAAGCTGATCTTGGCTTAGCCGAGTGTCAGCCAATCCGCTCTGCAACCAACCTCGTCTGATCCAGTGATCCTTCTTTTAAGTTCCCGTGGCTCTGCTCTCTAAACCCTCTCTAGACTAGAGACCTTTGAAGCAAAAACCCTCCCTGCTCTTGCCAGGGGCCCTTCTGTTCCCACCTATCTGCCCACTGGGGGAAACCTCAGGTTGTTGTCTTTGCATAAAAGTGATTTCCTTTGCTCTTATAAGAAGAAAACAAGGACACCTTTGTCAAAATGTGGTACTAATAAGCCGAGAAGGACGTCTAAGGGACAGACCAGTTCTATAGTGGAGAAAAGCTCTCAAGATCAAACCACTTACATTTGGGTAAGGAGGGATTACACAGTAATCCCACCTTTGCTAGGGTTAGGGGCACAGGACCCCTGTGGAAAAACCATGAATAACTCTAGGCCCTCCCAAACCATATTTAATACACAAAAAAGTGCGATCACCATATTCAACACCCCCAAGGATTCCTTTGAGGCATCAGGGTTCCTTTCCAAGGCAGAAGTGGGGGGCTGGTGGGACTTACGGCCACCTCCATGGCTGCCCCACACTATTTTTAAGAGAGACTCGACAGCTTCGTTCGCAGTTTCTCAGGCTCACAAGGCTTGCAGTCTGAAAATGGCACAGGGAGGCAGCAGAGGGGGCAGCAAAGAATCCATGAGGAATCAAATCCATAAATGTGAAACCCACAAATATGGAGGGCTGACTGTAATGTTATCTGCCCTCCTCCCAGGTTTCTCGCAGTACCTGTAAGGAGCTGGGCTTTCCCCATCAACAATGGTGGCAGCTACCCCAGCTGTAATGCAAAGTATTTTGGAGCGGTGTGGTCTCCAACAGGCAACTTGGAACCATTAACTTTACAAAAGATCTGTATGTGGTGGAAATGACAACTGGTTTGTGAGAAGAACGTTTTGATACCATTGATGCACACAGCCATGCGTGAATGTGCGTAACTGTGACTTGTGCAAGCGTTTCTGGTTCTGCTGTTGCAAGTTATCAGTGTTGCCAGACAGAAATGCTGAAGTTGTTTTTAGTATATCATCTGACCTTCTTCAAGGCCCTCTTCCCTGTGAGCTTAGGTGGAATCTTCAGAGTTTTGAGAGTGAAATTAGACTTTCCAAGCAAGAATAGAATGATAAGCGTTTGAAGGATTCTCATAAGCCATTGAGTCCAATGTCCTGCTCAATACAGGATCTCCATCTAGAGCATCTTCAGGTGTCCAGCCTTTATTTGAAGAAGGCGATCCCAGCAGCTCTCTTGGTAATTGCTTCCACTGCCGAACCACTCTTGCTGTCTAGAAGTTCTTTCTGATGTTCAATCAAAACCTACCCTCCTGTAATTTGAAACCATTAGCTCTTGCCTTACACTGTGGGGCAGCAGAGAACAAACTTGACAGCCCTTGAGGTATTTAAAGAATGTGATCACATCCTCTCTGTCTTCTTTTAAGCACCTGTGCTATTTTAGTTATGAGCTATCCTTGTTCCAACGTAAAATGTTATGGTGCAGCTTGGTCTCCAATGAGCAATTAAGACCCATTGGCTTTACAAAAGACGTGCTGCTGGTGAAATTTAAACTGCCAGAACTGCTTTGTTGAAACAGTTGCTTGCATTTTGGACTCTCCTTGGGAATATGGCTGCAGAAGCAGTCAGGTTCAGTGCCTTCACTTCAAAATTTATCACCACAGCACTGGTATGCATTGGGTGGAACCAGTTTGTTGTTTTGTGCCTTCAAGTCACTTCTGACTTATGGTGAGCCCAAGATAAACTTACCACAGGGTTTTCTGGGGCTGAGAGTGTGGGATGCACCCAAGGTCACCTAGTGGGTTGCAATGACTGAGCAGGGACTCGACCCCTGGTCTCCAAAGTCACAGTGCAATGCTCAAACCACTACAAGTCTGCTATCTCTCTGTGGAAGCCGTACAAGTGCCAAAACACAGCAGATGGCAGGACACAGCACACAACTTCCCACCCATTTCAGGACTGTCTTGCCAATTAGCTACACCTTTGCTTATCGGGCTTTGCTCAAGGCTTCTAGGCCTCTGATCAAAACCCCTCAAACAGACTGAGGTTGGTAGATAACCACAAATTTACCTTGTTAGAATGGTCATATGCTGATCTACAGAGAATGGTGGAAATGATTACTGCAATTTAAAGGGAAATGAGGGAGATGTGACCAAGTGACCTGGGCATCCACTGTTCAGGTGCTGTTGAGGACTTGGGGAGTCCCCTTCCAAGTGTTCTTTACCTTTTAACCACACTTGGACTGGCTAGTCCTTGAAACAGAGCAAGGGTGGCAATCACATGGTGCTGCAGAAGTTTTTGAACTGCAGCTCCCCAGAACCACTAATGGCCTAGCCAACAGAAAAGAGGTTGGAAGTTGCAGTCCAACATCGGGAGGGCTGTGTGATTTACGCTCTTGCAATAGCACATGTGTTGGAAAGAGGACTGTCCTCTAGAAAGTGAGATGCAGGACCGCCCAACTGCCAAATCTGTCACCCATTAAGAGTTTTCTCAAATTCCAGCGTAGACAGCAAGATTGCAATTCCACACAGGAGGACATTTTCTCTGCACGCTGGAGTGATGAGATTTCATACACCAATTTGTTTTGTTTTACAGCATGAATACTTTCTCCTGTACCCATAACAGCACTTCAATAACAACAATTTTTAAACGAGTGATTTTATTTTTCCACTGCTGTGTTGATCTCTCTTTCATTCTCAGTACTTCATATCCTCAATCAACACCACAGCCCTTTTGTTTAAGAGATCAGGCGTGTGTGTCCCCACAAACCTAATTGCTTCAGCATCAGGCTGCCTGTTAAACTTCAAGAACTCCAAGCCACTCTCAAAGAACTGCAAATGAGACATTGCTGTGTTTTTGAGGAGGTGATGAGACACACCCCGCCCAGCATGGTTTTAATTGGATTGCAAGTTACTGCTACACTGAAATCACAGCCCTTGCCTTCATCACAGTCCTAGGTACGCCATGTGGCACAGTGCCCATGAATTCACCATCACATGCCTGGTGGTTGCCAGCCTGATTATGGGCTCCAAAATTCAGAGCTCTGACACAGAACTGGGGCAGTGAAAATGGTGATTCCCAAATCCATGTGGAAATACCGCCATCAACAGCCCCCAGCCCTAGTAAATAAAGGCATCAATTCCTCTGTAGTGGGGGGAGCCGTTATTGCAATTTGCCCTCTCCCTGCATCATAATCCCTGCTGCCTTGCATAAACCACTGAGCGCATGATCCACAGCCATGTTTGGGGAGCAAGGGGTCTCCTCTAATGTCAAATCTCTCTCTCTCTTAATATCAAAAAGGGGAAAAAAATCTGTGGGCCTCCTGAAGGCAGGGTTGCAGTGCAGACACTCTCAGACACAAGGTGCAACAGGGCTCAGCTCGCCATTGCCCTGCTGCAAAACAGTTTGGGGTGAACTGCCCCCCTCTAATGCCCCTGCACACACATGCAGCCAGGCCCCTCCTACCAAGCAGTATCACCAACGTTTAATCCCAAGGCCTCTCTCTCCAGTGGCAGAGGCAAGCTCCTAGGGCGCTCAGCCCACGATGATGCTGAAACCACAATGGAACCGCTGCTTCCAGTGGTTGAGGAAGGCACCCAAGGCCAGGGTAACAGGCAGAGGTGGCAGCTTCTTCTCCAGAACAGCCCCCACACACCAGTTACTGTCCAGGAAGCCTTAGCAGAGAAAGAAAGGAAAGGTTCAGAAAGCAACCGTTATGTCCCCACCATTTACAAGACCCATCACAACTGCTTGTCAGATAATAGACATTTTGTCACCATTCTCCTCCAACCAATTTTCTGCCCACCTCTGAAGGGCTTTGGACTTAGTAGTATCCACATTTTGAGAAGACCTTAAGGTCACACGAAACGCAAGAAAGAGGAGACAAGAGACTGGAAATTCTCTCCTCTGTTTGAAAATAGAGAGGAGCCGCCCTATCTTCTGTTCATAGCCAATCCGTTTATTTATTTGCTGCCTTTCCCACAACCCTTTATGCATAGACTGGTTCTCAGCACAAACAAAATACAAAAAGGCTCCACTTTTTGAAGTCCCGTTATCTCACAACTTGCTCTTTTGATGCTTCTAAATTAAAGACAAGTTCCATTAATTCAACAGGAGTTCTCCTCTTTCATCAGTACTTCTTGTCTATCAAGGCTTGCTTGGACCCTCTTGCAAATGTGTGCTGCTTGCAAAGCAAGCTGGGCAGGGGGGAGGCACTAAGTCAACTGAAAGACTTTGCAAGCAGCATGCATGCAGCTGGTCCCAAGTGAGACCAGTTCTGTCTTCTGACAGTGCTTCAGTGCCAGATATGTCAGGGAAGCACATACTCTTATCACGATTATAATGTATTTCAGTATCACATTAATAACTTCACTGAAGCTTGCTTGCAATATATCAACAGTTTAAAATGATTCAGTTTAAAGCAGCAAAGTTTAAATCATTAACAACTTGTCTGACACAGCTTAAGAACTACTGAGTTCAGGGAATAAAACAGAGTCCAATTATTAGGGGGAAAGTAAAGACTTCCACTGATGAGAGGCCAACAGACCAGAGCTTGAATTGGTTACTTTACTCCAGTGCTCAGAATCTCCAACGGATATGGCCAGTGGGGATTCTGGGGACTGTGGCTCAAAAGTTAACTTTTCCAAGTTCTGTAACAGGCAACAGACAAAGATTTATAGGAAGAAGCACCTGTTAAAGCAGTGATGGGCAACATGTGGCCTTTCAGCTGTTTTTAACTAGCTAGGGCAGATGAGTTGCAGTCCATCATCATTTAGAGGCCATCTGTACACCACCTTCAGAGAAAACATCCCCCAGTCACTGGCTCGCCTACCTCTGAAAACCATATTGGTCTTGGGCAGCGTGAGCTGATAGCCAAAGGCAAAACTTGTGTCTTGCAGGCGAGTGTTTGCCTCAAATTCCACCCCGACCTGGATCTGCAAAAGGGGAGGAACAGAGACATTGGAGCTGATCAGCTGTTGGGCCCAAGCAACTAATGCAGTGTGAAAAGTAGGAGAGAAGGAAACTTTTCTGACTCGCCTGGTCATTGGCCCGATGGTAGTAGCTGGCGTGTGCCCCACCATAGCCGAGGTTAAGTGTGGCGATCCATTTGAGAGCTAAAGGGAAGGCAGCAGGGGTGGGGAGAAAAGCACGCTGAAATTGGGGGATTATTAATAGGGAAAGGGGCAGTAGGTAAGGAAAGGACTGTAGCATTACAACACCTCTGTGTCATACAGCCTCTAATTCAAGCCCTACCTTTCCAACTAAGAAGGCACCAAAGGGGAATGTACGCACTATGGAATCACTTACATTTCAGTTCACCTCCCGTTATAATATTCCCCACAGAATCACAGAATTGGAAGAGACCCCACGGGCCATCCAGTCTAACCCCCTGCAATGCAGGAACCCACATCAAAGCACTCCCAACAGATGGCCATCCAGCCGCTGCTTAAAAACCTCCAAAGGAGGAGACTCCACCACACTCCATGGAGGCAGCAGATTCCACTGCCAGACAGCTCTGAACGTCAGGAAGTTCTTCCTGAGGTTCAGGTGGAATCTCCTTTCCTGCAGCTTGAATCCATTGCTCCTTCTCCTAGTCTCTGGAGCAGCAGAAAACAAGCCCGCTCCCTCTTCAACATGACATCCCTTCAGATATTTAAACATGGCTGTCATGTTCCCTCTTACCCCTCTCTTCTGCAGACTAAACATACCCAGCTCCCTAAGATGCCTCATAGGCCATGGCTTCCATGGTCACTCTCCTCTGGACATGTTTCAGCTTTTCAATGTCGTGCCCAGAACTGGACACAGTATTCCAGAAGAGGCCTAACCAAAGCAGAACAGAGTGGTACCATTACGTCCCATGATCTAGATACCATACTCCTATTGATGAAACCAAGAGTCACGTTGGCTTTCTTGGCTGCCGCATCATACTGCTGATTCATGTTCAGCTTGTGATCTACCAAGACTTCTAGATCCCTTTCACATGTACTGCTGTCTAGCCACATGCCGCCGCCCCCATCCTATATTTGTGCATTCCATTTTTTCTGCCTAAGTGCAGGACCTTATATTTCTCTTGAAATTCATATCGTTGGCTTTGGCCCAGCTCTCCAATCTGTCAAGGTCATTAACTCTGTATAATTCATATAGAATATTATAGCATGTGCGGATCATGCAGACACCTCCAAGTGTAGCTGCACTGCAATTCCCACCGGCCTCTCCCTTGAGTCTGGCTGGCTGGTCTGATGGGAGCTGCAGTTCAGCAACACCTGGAGAAATACACCTTATCTACCCATTTTAGCATTTGCCTAGTTACGTATTTTCTTTCAAACACAGTGGTTTACTGGTGCAAGAAGCTAGATGTCTGTAAGATTTTTTTAAAATATTAGTTACATTTATAATCTGCCTTCCCCCCAGGGTACTCAAAAATGCACTCGTCCTCCCTACTTTATGCTTGCAACAACCCTGTGAAGGTGGCTGGGCTGAAAAGAAAGAACAACTGGCCTAAGGTCACCTAGTGAGCTTCATTCAGAGAGGAAATTTAAACCTAGGTCTCCTGTCCCAGTTCCAAATCTATTGTCACTACATTATACTATTCATCCCCCCTTTTCTTCTTCTACCCACCTCCTTCTGCCTTTTTTCAGAAGCCAACAAATTTCTTTTTTTTAACTGTCAAAAGCTAGATTTTAAAGGAATGATCTGACATTTAAAATTCAGAACCGTGTCGCAGGTTTCCCCTTGTAGCTTTTTTTGCCATTTAATTCTTACTAGTGATATCCAGTCGAGTAAAAACCTTTTCTATGTTGAGTCTTTATGCCAAAGTTCCTTCAATTATCATCTTAAGGGAGAAGTAGAACCTTTGAGAAAGGTCTCCTTTTTAAAAAAAATAATACTACACTATCATCAGAATCTGACAGAGGAACAGATGGGAAGGAAGGGCTTCTGCTTAAGATTGTACGCTCCAGATCTTCAGCAAATGGGACCTACCTGTGTATTTCCCAGCTAGGGTGACAATGGCACCCTCTTCACCCAGTCGCCGGTGGTACACCATTTCGCCCCCTAGGACCAGCCGTGATGTCACACTCTGCAGGAAGTGCGCAACTACAATAACTGGGGAGAGCAACATGCAGTCAGTGTTCATTGTTCCAAAACTGATCCTGCCTTTTCCTCACACCTCTTAAAACACAGGCCCTTCGGATGCTATTAGACTGCCATGTTCACCACCCCTATCCACTGCTGTGCTGGCTGGACATCCAACAACATCTCAAGTGCTACAAGTTGCCCACGCCTTAATAACAGAGTCACCTAGAAGCTATTAGCATATTACTAGATAGCAAAACATCCCTTCTAATATGAAGAGTCATGACATAAACTTCCCTCATTTACAGGCAGGGAGAAAACTAACATAATGATTTCTGCAAGAGGATAGAATCTCTTTTCCTGAAGTTTGAAGCCACTGGTCCATGCCCTAGTCTCTGGAGCAGCAGAAAACAGGCTTGCTCCATCCACCATATGATATCCCTTTGAATAGTTAAACATAGCTATACCACTTAACCTTCTCTTTTAAAGGCCAAATATATCCAGCTCCCTAAGCCACTCCTTACAGGGCTTCATGGTTTCCAGGCCTTCTACCATTTTGGCTGCCCTCCTCTGGACATGTTCCAGCTTGTCAATATCCTTCCTGAACTGTGGTGCCCAGAACTGGACACAGTATCCCAGGTGGAGTCTGACCAAAGCAAAATCAAGTAGTACCATCACTTCCCTTGACCTAAACACTAGACTCCTATTGATGCAGTCCAGAATTGTATTGGTTTTTTCAGCTGCCACATCACACTGATTCATGTTCAGCTTGTGGTCTACTTAGACTCCAAGATCCAAAAAGGAACTTTTCAAAGCTCTAAGTGAGACAGAATCTCTAGCAAGTGTGTTTATGATGGAGAGACGCCAGCCCCTCACCCAAAAGTATCTTCAAGGCGGCAGATGCTGATCCTTCTCAAATGTACTGTGTACACAGAAATATTTAGATGGAATCTCTTTTCCTAAAGTTTGAAACCATTGCTCTGTGTCCAAGTCTCTGGAGCAGCAGAAAACAGGCTTGCTCCATCCTCCTTAAGACATCCCTTCAAATAGTTAAACATAGCTATCCTGTGGCCTCTTAACCTTCTCTTCTCCAGGCTAAACATACCCTGCTCCTTAAGCCACACCTCACAGGGCATGGTTTAATTGGCAACTAAGGAGCATAGCAGCTGACTGAAGAACAATAAGAATATAAATGGAGAATGCAATGTAGTTGCAACCCTGCCATGTTAGCACTCACTCACTCGACTCGCTGATCAGGTTGGGGTTCCCCAGTGTCAGGGTGGCTGTGTAGTCATCTCCACGGTATTCTGTATCAAACTGCCAGGTCACAAATTTGGACTGCTGAGTCTGGAACAAATTCATAAATAGGGGAAGGAGATGAGAAAGGATGTACATTTACAATAGGCTTGTAGCCTAGCTCTGATGGTGGTACACTTACACTTGGAGTGTACCATAGAATCCGAGAGTTGGAAGAGACCCCAAGGGCCATCTAGTCTAACCTCCTGCTATGAAGGAACACACATCAAAGCACTCCCAACAGATGGCCATTCAGCCTCTGCTTACAAATCTCCAAAGGAGACTCCACCACACTCCATTGAGGCAGCATATTCCACTGCCGGACAGCTCTGACCATCAGGAAGTTCCTCCTGAGGTTCAGGTGGCATCTCCTTTCCTGCAGCTTGAATCCATTGCTCCTGCTCCTAGTCTCTGGAGCAGCGGAAAACAAGCCTGCTCTCTCCTCGACATGACAACCCTTCAAACATTTAAACATGGCTACCATGTCCCCTTTTAACCTTCTTTTCTGCAGACTAAGCATACTCAGTTCTCTAAGCCACTCCTCATAGGGCATGGCTTCCAGACCCTCTACCATTTTGGTCGCCCTCCTCTGGACACATTCCAGCTTGTCCATATCCTTCTTAAAATGAAGTGCCCAAAACTGAAAACAGTATTCCAGATGAGGTCTAGCCAAAGCAGAATAGAGTGATACCATTACCTCCCATGATCCAAATACCATACTCCTACTGATGCAACCATCAAGTCCAACCCTCTGCTATGCAGGAACCCACATCAAAGCACTCCCAACAGATGGCCATCCAGCCTCTGCTTAAAAACCTCCAAAGATGGAGACTCCACCACACTCCATGGAGGCAGCAGATTCTACTGCCGGACAGCTCTGACCACACCACTTTTTAACATAACAGGGGGAAGGAGGAAGCACCACAACTGAATGGCCCTCCATACAAAAACAGCAGCAAAAGGAACATTACCTGGAATACAGCCTTTGTTCGTATTTGTTCTGCCAGCAGGTACAGCACTTGCGCATTGAGGCTTCCAGTATTGTTAATATCCCCAATAAGTGTTGGAAACGACTAAATTGGAAAGAGGGAGAAAAACAGAATGAACCAGAAAGCCAGGTTCAAAAGCAACTGGCTCTTCCATGCCTCCATTTTGTTCAAGATGGCACCACCACTCTCAAAAGTCTGGCAAAAATGTGCAACTCAGGCATGAGGAGCAAAGGAGAGGACAACATAGCACCCCCATGCTTTTTATTTTAGCTTTCGGTAGTAACTGGATTACAAACAGCCAGCTCTGTAACCAACAGTACTGGACACATGTTTTGTATAGTCTCCAAGGTATTACTCCCATCACTATTAATAGTCCAAAACCAAATTCTGGCCAACTCTGCTAACTTCTCTTTTCAACTATTGTAGTGCATTATATGTGGGGCTATCTTTGAGCACTGGACTAGGAGTCTGGGAGGCCGGGGTTCAAACCCCCCTGGAGGAATTATATCCGATCTGAACACAACCAGGTACACTTCATCTAGTACATAAAGCTGATGCACATCTTCCCGAGAAATTAGAATCGCGGGACAACTCCCAAATTCCTTCTTCTCTGTTCCACTCTGGTCATAACACACCCTTCACTCACCTCTGTTGGGCTCAGCTGCTGGTCCCCCACATATGTCGCACTGAAGTGGTAGCTTGATTGGCCAATTGTGCTCATATGAATGGTGTGAGTCACCTGGAGAAAGATAACACACAACAGCATTCAGTGGCCAGAGCAGGAGATTTTTCTAAGTGCATCCCCCTTGCTGTAGAAATAATTTTTTCCCCTTGAAAAAAAGAATACCACTAGTAAGAAAGTTGTACATGAGAGGGTCAAATCCCCAGATCTGCAGCTTTTGGAACTTTAGGAAGGGCAATGCCAACATTTTCCCTCTTTAAACAAAATCATTACCACCCAACATTTAGTTCTACTCTGCTCCCCCATCATCCATCCCCCCTGCCTCTCCATCAGCATAGCCCCACTTTTGTGTTTGGCACACCATGGCTCATAAAGCTAGCATGGTTAACAGCAACAAATATGCATACCTGAAAATGGCTACTGAAGGATTTATTTATGATAAGTTTGACTCCTTCCATCTGCTGGGGGAAGACATCTGCCATGGTGTGGTCAAGAGAAGAAAGAGAGTCAGAAGGAGTGTTTATGTTTACTTTCATTTACAACTGGCCCTCCACGTTTGCGGGTTTGATTTTTACGGATTTGATTATTTGCAAGTTCCTTCAACCCCATCCCCTCCTCCACCTCAAGTCCTTCTTTTATGGGGAAATCTTCCCTCTGGGCAGCTCCAGTCAGGCCATGCAGACCTTTAAAAATCTACCTCTGGTCCTCCCTCCTCTTCCACCAGCCACTGCCTGGCCAGCTAAGGACAGCTCTCAGCCTGATTTTTCAGCACTACAAGCCCAGTGCCTCCTATACCCAAGGAGAGATAGTACAGAGCATAAGCATAAGGCCACTCTTTCCTTCCCCTGACTTGGTTTGGACCCTGCATGCCCACTCTCCCCACCATGCCTTGGCTTCCTTCCCACAGACACACACGCGCTTTGATATTTGTGATTTTTCCACTTTTGCAGGGGTCTTGTGCCCTTAACCCTTGCAAACGTGGAGGGCTGACCTTAACTGTCCTTCAAATAACAACCAATATCCAGTTCCTTCTTAGGACTGCCTTATGTTACCAGTAACAACTTCCATACATATTTTGCAATCAGAACGTTTGCTTAGACCAGGCATGAGCAACTTCAGTTCCCATCATCCCTCAATATTAGTTGTTGAGAGCTGCCCCCAATTATCTCTGGAGAACAGTGAGTTGCCTTCCCTAAGTTTACACCACTTATGCTCTTCCCCGAAGGGCAGTTTATAATGCAGAACAAAAAATAAGGCATTACAATAAAAATAAAATAGAATGCAATGCATGTGGTATGGAATTATAAGAATGACTTACTTAAAACAGGGGAACAAAAGCCACAGATCTAAAGCCATATAAATCATACCATAGCTTCAAGAACCTAAAAAAACTAAAAATGTCTTGATCTGATTCCAAAAAGACATTAAAGCTGGCACCAAGTTGGTCTTTTGGAGGAGGATACAGCACAACTGTGGGTGGGGACACATTTTCATACTTTACAATCCTTCCCATCTCACTTGATTCATGTGGTTAAAGTGGACAATCAAACAGGTGGGGCTTTTTTCATACAAGCGAGCAAAAAAGAGAAAGGAACAAAATGGAAGAGGCAAATATAGAAGAAGCTTGTAAGACTTTTTTGAACGGCAAATACAAGAATCCCTAGCCAGCATGGCCAATACAGGCTGCAGAATTCTGGAAGCTGCAATACAGAAAAGTAACTTTCCCAATCAGAATAGACGCATCCATTAGGCCCTGTAGGGGAGGCAAGATGGGAAGAGAAATGCAGGCATGAGTTCAATCAAAGGGTTTTCCATAATGGATTCTCTCCACAATGAAATCTGCTTTTCCCTCAACAAGGTTTTGAAAGGGTAAGGTGGCTCTGACCGGAAACACACAAACACACTCCAGGAATGCTCAATGCAGCTCAGTCACTCTTATAAACTGCCCTTCATGGGAGGTCACCATTTCCAAAGGCTGGAGAGCTGAGCAACTTATTAGCATGCTTCTGATAAGCATAAGATTTTATACAGAACTCCCTCCAATATACATATAAAGGGGGTCAGTAACTGGCATCCTTGGTGCCAAATCTGGCCTGCTGTAATGTAAAAACAGTAGCGCCAGCACTTGCCAAGCAGGGGAACATAACCAGGGAGGGAAACAACGACGAGAATGCCTTCAGAAGACTGCAAGTACAGACAAACGCCACCATTCTGAGCTGTGTAGCGTTAAGAGTATTGGCCGAGCTTTACGGATACCTGAGTTCTAATCTCCGCCCAGTCCCTGGACCTGCCTCGCCAGGCTGTTGTGAGGAAAAGTAGGAGCGAGAGCCACTTCACACCCCTGAACTCACTGGGAAAGAGGCCAGACATAAAGATAACGAATCCAAGCAAAGTATTATGTAGGACAGGAATGAGGAGGAAGCCCAGAGGCAGCTTTGCATTTTCTGTGGAGCTCATCAAAGCTTACCTTTGCATTTTCTGTGGAGCTCATCAAAGCTGCCCGGGTTGCTCAGCGGCTCCCCTCGGCGGGGCCCTCTTCGTGGGCCAGTGATGGGGGCCAGCATGTTCCCCATGGTCTCTTGAAGCCCCCCACCACGCAGCTCAGCTACCTGGGGCCATCAAGGGGGGGTGTTTAAAGATCTGGGTGGATTTCTGCTCCCCCTTTTCCCTCTCTCCTCTCAATGGGGGGTGGGAAGGGGGGGACTCCTGGCTAAGCCAAGCAATGCGGTCTGAGCAAAGGGGGCTCCTCGGGACACAGGCCGGCCGCACCCATCCCTGCAGCCCCCCTTGCTCCAGCCCTCCTCGGGACCACAGAGGGCGCCTCAGGGGAGCCAGGAGCTCGGCTGCGGCAAGATGGGGGAGGGATATGCCTGTGTATGGAGGCCGGGCAAGGGGGGTCAGCACAGGGGAAGGCGGGGGGGGCTCTCTTGTTGAGGCTCGAGGCTGAGCTAAAGCGAAATGTGGGGCCTCCCCACGACGGAAAGGGAAGGGGGAGGTTGGCCCTCCAAGAAAAGCCACCCGGGGAGGCCCTGGGGGGCGGCCAGGGCTAAGACCTCCACACACGCCAGCCTAGGTTCTTGCTCACCGCCGCCATGCTGGCTTGGGCTCCCTTCCTCTCCGACCCCTGGCCCGGAAGCAATGCCTCTCCCGGGAGCCCAACCGCTTCCTCAAGCGGCCATGTTTGAAATGGGCAAGTGGGAGGAACCAGGCACAGGATTCTGATTGGATAACAACGTGGCAGGGGACTTCCGCTCCTCCCAAGAGGGTTTTTTTATGAAACGCCTTGCAGGGGTACTATTAGGAAAATATTGGGGTTTTTTTTTTAACCTCTGGAAGGCAAACCAGAAGGTTGGCCGGGGAAGGAAGCCTTACAGCTTTCTCTAAACATGCTTCAAAGACGAACTCATTTAGGGCCATTTCCACACTACACTGTTATAGCGCTATTATTCCCCTTTCAACCTCCTATGGAATCCTGGGATTTGCAGTTTAGGGAGGGGCCTTTAGAATTCCCAGCCAGGGAGCTCTTTGGCCTCAGTGAACTACAAACCCCAGAACCCCACAGGACCTTGAAAGTGGAATAATTGCATTATAACAGTATAGTGCAGAAATGCCTTAGGTCTTTTCTGCGGCCATTTCCACACTACAATGTTATAGTGCTATTATTCCATTTTCAACCTCCTATGGAATCCTGGGATTTGTAGTTTCAGGAGAGGTGTTTAGAATTCTCAACCAGAGAGCTGTTTGGCCTCAGTGAACCACAAACCCCAGAATCCAACAGGATCTTGAAAGTGGAATAATAGCATTATAACAGCATAGTGCAGAAATGCCCCTGGTCTTTTCTAGGGCCATTTCCACACTACACAGTTATAGTGCTATTATTTCACTTTCAACATCCTATGGAATCCTGGTGTTCACAGTTTAGGGAGGGGCATTTTGAAATCTCAGCCAGAGAGCTCTTTGGCCTCAGTGAACCACAAACGCCAGAATCCCACAGGATGTTGAAAGTGGAATCATAGCACTATAATAGTGTAGTACAGAAATGGACTAGGAATTAAGCAACGCTGAGCTGGTCTGCTCCTCTTGACTGGAAAAGTAGCCATTTGTTTCCTTTCCTTTCCACGTTTCCTAAGGGGTGAGTCACACAGTGAAAAGTCCAAGGGCGAATCTAGTTTCCTACAGTTTTTAGACTTCTCCTCTGGGGGAAGGAATGGCCGTCGAGGCAACGGCAGGCAAACTGGTCACAGCAGCTGACTGCAAACTGCAAACCCCAGGATTCCATAGGAGGTTGCAAGTGGAATCATCGCGCTATAACAGCCTAGTGCGGAAATGGCCAGAGTTGGGGAACGTGGGGCCACCAAGTGTTGTGGGATTGTAGCTCCCATCGCTCCTAGCCAGCATAGTCAATAGTAAGGGGTTCTGGGACTCCTCCAGCAACATCTAGAGGGCACCCATGCTCTATTCATGTTCCGTGCATGTGTCAGTCTGGCTACAGAGGCTGGACGGCCATCTGTTGGGAATGCTTTCATGGGTGTCCCTGCATAGCAGGAGGTTGGACTCAATGGCCCCTGTGCTCCCTTCCAATTCTATAGCCGTTTTCACACTAGACTGTTATAGCGTGATGATTCCACTTTCAACCTTCTCTGGAATCCTGGGGTTTGCAATTTCGGGAGGGGCCAGAAACTGCAAACCCCAGGATTCCATAGGAGGTTGAAAGTGGAATCATCGCACTATAACAATCTAGTGCAGAAATGGCCTATGATTCTATGAAAACAGCAGTGTCGTCCAGAGAGCCAGCGTCGTGTAGTGGTTTGTGCATTGCACTAATGCTTTGGACAGACCCCACCTGGAATCCTGTGTCCAGTTCTGGGCATCACTGTTCAGGAAGGATATTGACAAGCTGGAGCATGTCCAGAGGAGGGTGACCAAAATGGTAGAAGACCTAGAAACCATGAAGCCCTATGAGGAGCAGCTTAGGGAGCTGGGGATGTTTAGCCTGGATTAAGACACAAGGTTAAGACACAACACAATAGCTATGTTTAACTATTGGAAGGGAAGTCGTACAGAGGATGGAGCAAGCCTGTTTTCTGCTGCTCTAGAGACTAGGACATGGAGCAATGGCTTCAAATTTCAGGAAAAGAGATCCCCTGTAAACATTAGGAAGAACTTCCTGAAAGCAAGAGTAGTTTGACAGTGGAATTGGCTGCCTCAATGGAGTGTGGTGGAGTCTCCCTCTTTGGAGGTTTTTAAGCAGAGGCTGGATGACCATCTGTCAGGAATGCTTTGATGGTGTATTCCTGCATGGCAGAATGGACTTGGACTCAATGGCCCTTGTAATCTCCTCCAGCACTATGATTCTATGACTCTGGAACCAAGGTTCAGTTTCCCACTCGACCATGGAAACCCACTGGGTGACCTTGGGCATGTCACACACTCTCAGCCTCAGAAAAACTCGTGATAGTTCACCTTAGGGGTACCGTGAGTTGGAAATGACTTGAAGGCACACAAGAACAACAATAACTTTTTAAACAACATATGGCCACATGTGTCCTGATTTTCATCTGAGAAAAGCTGGAGGTTATGTTGTCGAATTCACTGGGTAAATTTGGACCAATCATTTTTTCTCATAGCCTGTCCTACCTTGTGGGGTGGTTGTTATGCAGACAAAAGCAAGGAAGAGAGAAAACAGAGAGAAGTGTAAGGTCCTACACTTAGGTAGAAAACATGGAATACAGAAATATAGGATGGGGGAACACGTGGCTGGATAGCAGTACGTGTGAAAGGGATCTAGGAGTCTTCATAGACCACAAGCTGAACATGAGTCAGCAGTGTGATGCGGCAGCCAAGAAAGTCAATGCAATTCTCAGTTGCATCAATAGGAGTATGGTGTCTAGACCGAGGGAGGTACTGGTACCACTCTACTCTGCTTTGGTTAGACCCCATCTTGAATACTGTGTCCAGTTCTGGGCACCCCAATTCAAGAAGGATATTAACAAGCTGGAGCAAGTCCAGAGGAGGGCGGCCAAAATGGTGAGGGGCCTGGAAGCCATGCCCTATGAGGATAGATTTAGAGAGCTGGGTATGTTTAGTCTGCAGAAGAGGAGGTTAAGAGGGGACGTGATAGCCATGTTTAAATATTTGAAGGGATGCCATGTAGAGGAAGGAGAGGGTTTGTTTCTGCTGCTCCAGAGACCTGGACAAGGAGCAATGGATTAAATATTTGAAGGGATGCCATGTAGAGGAAGGAGAGGGCTTGTTTTCTGCTGCTCCAGAGACCAGGACAAGGAGCAACAGATTCAAGCTGCAGGAAAGGAGATTCCACCTGAACCTCAGGAAGAACTTCCTGAAGGTCAGGGCTGTCCGGCAGTGGAATATGCTGCCTCGGAGTGTAGTGGAGTCTCCTTCCTTGGAGGTTTTTAAGCAGAGGCTGGATGGCCATCTATCAAAGGGAGTGTTTTGAGGGTCTTCCTGCATGGCAGGGGGTTGGACTGGATGGCCCCTGGGGTCTCTTCCAACCCTACATTTCTATGATTTCTATGATTCTAAAACAGATCCACCATCTTGAGCTCATTGCTGGAAAGAAAAGAGAGAAATGCAACTAGCAAATAAGTTTGTTTACAAGAGAATGCCTATAGATGATAAATATGATAGTATAATATTTTGGTATAGTCAGGTGCTTTGCTCACATTTGGAAACGGAGCTGAAGCAAAAGGCGTGGAAAGAGGCAATCATTAAAAGTTTGGCAATTCCCTGTCCATCTTCCAAAGAGTCTTTCCACCTCACAGACTGGGCAGAGTTTAATAGCCGTGAGGTGAAGGACGGGCCTAATCTTATCACTGAACGTTAACCTCCAACATGTCACATTTGCTAACCGACGGGGGGGTGAGAGGAAAAGGGAAACAAAGTCAGCAGATTTTTGTATTTAAGGCCCTTAAGCAATACTCTAGTTCTGTGGCAGGAAGAACCTGCTGATCAAAAAGCAAACAACCCCCTCCCATCTGAAGGAAGAGACCAATTGCATTTATTAATTTTTATTTATTTAAAGGATTCTTGTATAACTTCCCAACCCACAAGGGCTCCTGAGGCAATGAACGAATAAAAACCAATTAAAACAATACCAAAGTAAAAAAAGGTTTGAAAAACTTATTAAAATGCAAGTGGCCATCCACGTTTGCTAGGGTTAGGGGCACAGGACCTCTGCAAAATGAGGGAAAATCACAAAGATCAAAATGGGTGTGGGTGTCTTGGGGAAAGGGGGCCAAGGCACGGTGGGCAGAGCAGGCACCGAAGGTTCAGACCAGGGCCATTTCCGCACTAGTCTGTTATAGCGCGATGATTCCACTTTCAACATCCTCTGGAATCCTGGGGTTTGCAGTTTCGGGAGGGGCCAGGCGGCCCCTCCCGAAACTGCAAACCCCAGGATTCCAGAGGATGTTGAAAGTGGAATCATCGCGCTATAACAGGCTAGTGCGGAAATGGCCCAGATCAGGGAAAGGAGAAGGAAAGGTGGCCCTATAGTTCCTCTCTCTTGCCCGTCTCCTTCCTTGGGTGTTGGGCTGGCATTGGGAGAGAGTTTGTGGTGCTGAGAAATTGGGCTGTGAGCCATCCTTAGCTGGCTAGGCAGTGGCTGGTGGAGGAGGAGGAGGAAGAGGAGGAGGAGGAGGGCCAGAGGAAGGTTTTTAAAGGGCTGCACGGCCTGATCAGAGCCACCAAGAGGGAAGGTTCCCCCAAGCCATTTCCGCACTAGACTGTTATAGCGCTATGATTCCGCTTTCAAGGTCCTATGGAATCCTGGGGTTTGCAGTTTAGGGAGAGGCTGGCTGGTCCCTCCCTAAGTTGCAAACTCCAGGGCCTTTTCTGCACTACACTCTTATAGCACGATGATTCCACTTTCAACACTCTCTGGAATCCTGATGTTTGCCGGCCCCTCCCGAAACTGCAGACCCCAGGATTCCAGCGGATGTTGAAAGTGGAATCATCGCACTATAAGAGTGTAGTGCGGAAAAGGTCCAGGATTCCATAGGACCTTGAAAGTGGAATAATAGTGCTATTACAAAATGGCCATTTCCGCACTACAGTGTTAAAGTGCTGCTATTCCACTTTCAATGCCCTGTGGAATTCTGGGATTTGTAGTTTACTGAGACCAAAGAGCTCTTTGGCTGAGAATTCGAAGTGCCCTTCCCTAAACTACAAACCCCAGAATTCCATACGAGGTTGATAGTGGAATAGCAGCACTTTAACACTGTAGTGCGGAAATGGCCCAATCTAGTGCAGAAATGGCCCCAGAAAAGAAGTGCTTGAGTTGGAGGGGTTAGAGAAACTCACAAATAATCAAATTTGCGAAAGTGAAACCTGCAAGTGTGGAGGGCGAAGTGTATTCTTTTAAAACTCCTAAAAACAATCCTAGAATCCAGTTTTGAAATAGCAGTTTCAAACACTGAACGCCACACGGAACAGCACTGTTTTAGCTGCCTGCTGGGAGCTTAAAAGAGAGGGGGCCAACCGGGCTTCCTTGGGTAGGGAGTTCAACCGTCACGGAGAGAAAGTCCTGTTACGTGTACCCACCAACCTAAAATCACAAGGTGTTGGGACACATAACAGGGCCTCCTATGATGATCTCAAACTTCTGGCAGGTTCATATGGGAGGAAGCATTCAGAAGCAATCTTTCAGACATCGTGGCCCTAAGTCATTTAGGGCTTTGTGGGTCAACATCAGCACCTTGAATTGGGCTGGGAAGCAAATTAGAAACCAGTGCAGTTCTTGCAAGACTAGTATGATTGTCTCTGCAATGCGCACCTGCTAACGTCTGGCTGCTGCATTTTGCACTACCTACAGCTTTCAAACAGGCTTTGAATCTTTATTATTACGGTCATAGACCAGCATCACAAACACTTAAATAGCAGACAAAGTAAAAGAGGCAAGTGGTGAAGATCTGACAGTAAAATACAATTTTTTAAAATCCAGTAAAGTACAATTGATATAATAATAGTAATTCCCAATTAAAAGTAAAGCTAAAAACAACCTCCTAAAACTCTGGCCCTTTTCGCACGGGCCTTTTCTCGTGCAACAGCCCCGTGAGCCTCGCGGGAGTGGGAGCGTTGCTCCGCACGACGCACTCCCACTTCCGCCGGGCTCACGGGGCTGAAGCGGCGCGAGCGCGGGTTTTTTGATTTTCGCTTCGAAGCGAAAATCACCCGCGCTCGCGCAACACTCCTGTCGCCCGCACGCACTTACCTCTCGTGCGGAGCATCCGGGAGCCGGCCGGGTCGCACTTCCTTCCCTCCGCCCCTGCGGAAGGAAGGGACGGGGCGAGGTGCTAGAGCGACGGATGCGACACGTCCTGCTTTGCGCGCTCGCGCGGTGGGGGCGGACGGAACGAGCGCCTTTCTCTCTCGCGCGCGTGGGGGGCGGACGGGACGGGCGCCTTTCTCTCTCGCGCGCGTGGGGGGGGATGGATGGACGCGCGAGCCGCCACCGCCTCCGGGAGGCTGCCGCTTCCCCGCTCGTTCCTTCGCCTGCAGAAGGAAGGAGGGGGAAGCGGCAGCCTCCCGGAGAAGGCTTCTTGCGCGAGCCGCCCTCCCCCGCTCGCGCGAGAAGACTTAATGCGAAAAGGGCCACAGTTATAACTCAGAATTTTGAGAAAAGTTTATCAGGTCCGTCTACATTATTTCAGTCATATAAAAGATTTAAAGATAAAACCTAATCAAAATAAAATTTTAACCGTTAAGATCCTTTACCATTCGACTTCTTAGTTTAACAGCAGCAGCAAAAAATCTAGCCACTAATAGCGTGGTCTGTGATTCCCTATCCTCTAATAAATATTTTAAATAATAGTCGGTAGTTCTGCCTGGGAGTCGCTGCACCATAGGAATAATCAGTGAAAGTCGAATCTCTTTATAAAAAAGGCAATGGAATAAGACATGCTTAACTGATTCCACTTCTTCAAGTCAGCTTTCAAACATTTTTTTCAAAGGCAGCCTTGTTACCCTAAAACATGGGTGTCACGAGGGCCAACCCGCAATGCCAGTACCTCCTTGCCAAGGTGGGGAATTAATTAGTTCAAAATCAGGAGGCTAATGGGAGGGGGGGCAACTTAGCGAGATCTTGCTACCATTGTTTATGGGCTCACACAGAAAAAGAACCAGCCAAAGATTCAAAAGTAAGCTAAAAATGTGTTTTTATTGGGGGAAATTCACTCATGCGTGCACACAAGATACACACAATCACACAAGAGCTAACTGAAGGAGAAAGGGAGGAAAAAATGATGTATAGAGAGGCTGAGGGGTTTTGGGGGATTTATAATGACCACTCCAGAAGAGTAATGAAGAGCAGAAATGTGTTTTGGCTTAGGTAGGACCCAAGGACAGTTCTTGTTCGGGAGTCAGACAGACAGAGTGATGGGTAGACCTGTGAGAGACTGCACTGGGCATCCTGGAACCAGGGGTATTTGTACCCAAAAAAATAGCCCATGGCAGTGGAAGGTATCTGCAGTTTCAGGTGTGGAACAATGGGAGTTGCAACGCAGACCATGGACTATCAGCCCACCCATGTTCACAGTGTTTGGATGACAAAGACATGATGGGTATTGCAATAGCTGTCTATTGCGGGTGCTACGAGGCAAGAAGGAAGGAGCCCAGATGCACTGGGGATGGGTATCTGTCAATTAGTGTCCTGGTGGGCTTCTCACAATGACATACAGAAATGTAGGAATATAGGATGGGGGACACGTGGCTGGATAGCAGTACGTGTGAAAGGGATCTAGGTGTCTTCATAGACCACAAGCTGAACATGAGTCAGCAGTGTGATGCGGCAGCCAAGAAAGCCAATGCAATTCTCAGCTGCATCAATAGGAGTATGGTGTCTAGATCGAGGGAGGTACTGGTACCACTCTACTCTGCTCTGGTTAGACCCCATCTTGAATACTGTGTCCAGTTCTGGGCACCCCAATTCAAGATGGACATGGTCAAGCTGGAGCAAGTCCAGAGGAGGGCGACCAAAATGGTGAGAGGCCTGGAAGCCATGCCCTATGAGGATAGACTTAGAGAGCTGGGCATGTTTAGTCTGCAGAAGAGAAGGTTAAGAGGGGACATGATAGCCATGTTTAAATATTTGAAGGGATGCCACGTAGAGGAAGGAGAGGGCTTGTTTTCTGCTGCTCCAGAGACCAGGACAAGGAGCAATGGATTCAAGCTGCAGGAAAGGAGATTCCACCTGAACCTCAGGAAGAACTTCCTGACAGTCAGGGCTGTCCGGCAATGGAATCTGCTGCCTCGGAGTGTGGTGGAGTCTCCTTCCTTGGAGGTTTTTAAGCAGAGGCTTGATGGCCATCTGTCGGGAGTGCTTTGAGGGTGTTCCTGCATGGCAGGGGGTTGGACTGGATGACCCCTGGGGTCTCTTCCAACTCTACATTTCTATGATTCTATGATTCCCCAGGAAATTCCAGCTTCTCTGGAACAGTGGTGATTTATCTGATAATTGACCAATGTTATATCAAGAGGGTGTTTTAGGCTGACCTGCCTGTGGCCTCATCTTTACAGTCAGGTTTCTTCCTCTTTTGGTTTGACCTCTCTGTCCCCTTCAGGTTGGATTTTGATAGGGATGAGCCAACCGAATCCTCAGTAAGGATTCGAGATCTGCAAATCCAAATCTCTGTGCAAAAATCAGCGAATCGACTCTTTCAAACCCACCAACCAAAAAATAGGTGGTTTTTTTTTAAAGTTTTGTTTTTAAAAAGTTAAATTTTTTTTTTTTAAAGTTGCTTTTTAAACCTCTTTTTGAAAAAGGATTCGAAAGATTCAAGATTTGTGGATTCCCAGAGCCTTCCAGGGATTGTGATCTGGATTCGGCTTCAGAAAATTCTGGATTCGTTCCATCCCTAGATTTTGATACCAGTGACAATGAAAGTGTGTTGCCAATTAAATATGATGCCAATTAGGCCATTTCCACACTAGGCTGTTATAGCGCTATGATTCCACTTGCAACATCCTCTGGAGTCCTGGGGTTTGCAGCTTAGGGAGGGGTCGGCTGGCCCCTCCCGAAACTGCAAACCCCAGGATTCCAGAGGATGTTGCAAGTGGAATCATAGCGCCATAACAGCCTAGTGCGGAAATGGCCGTAGATAGGGTGCCCATTCCAAACCATACTGATATCGGGGACCCCCAAAGTGGGGCCTTATAGCCCCCCACCAATAGAATACATTACAGTAGTCTGATTGGGAGGTAACTAAAGCATGAACCACTGGTGTCAGATATGCTTTCCTCAAGAAATAGTGCATAACAACAGGGTTCCTTCGAATCCCCAGCTTATAAGGAATGTGTCCGTAGACCTTAAGTTTGCTTTGGGGGGCACTGCCACCCAGAAAGCAGGACTTTGGGGCCAAAGGTTGGGGGCTTCCACCCACCCAGCAGAATGGGGAGACCTCACTCCATGCAGACGAGCTGGCTGACCATCTTTGCAAAGAAGTGAAACTATGCACGGTATTTGGCACAGATGTGAGTGGAATAATATGCATGAATGGGAGGAAGAGGGGCTTGAACCCCCTTTCCAGGCTGGGCCGGTCGGGGAGGCTGATCCCTTCCCTTGAAATGATCGGCCAAAATTAGACCATCCAGACTTCAACCTAGTTTGAGCTTCCTTAGGAATGATCAACCAGAGGCGTCCTAAATGATCAAACACCATTTTTGCCAGTGTGGGGGGAAAAGATTACACAACTGTTGATGTGAGAGTACTTTGTACCACGGATTCCGGATGTAAACACAACCCACTAATCAATAATCCATTTTAAAGCACCAGGGGGAAGAAGCTCGCAATCCCCCCGCTTCCATTGGCAAGGAGTGTTTTCCACCAATCTGGTATGCGGAGAAGTCTTTTTTTCTCCAGAATTAGAGAAGGCTAAACGTTTCCCAAAGCTTTTAAGTGTTTTTTTCCTTCTTTCTTTTAAACTACAACTTTCAGTACATTTAAGAAAGGAATGATTGAAACTCTCCTGGCAGAGGGATTCAAGGAGCTGTTGTTCAAAAAGTAACTTTTTCTGGTTCTAGCATCATCACTAAGGCCATTTCCGCACTAGCTTGTTATTGCGCGATGATTCCACTTTCAACATCCTCTGGAATCCTGGGGGTTGCAGTTTACAGAGGCCCAAGATCTCTCTGGCTGAGAAGTACAAATGCACCTCCCGAAACTGCAAACCCCAGGATTCCAGAAGATGTTGAAAGTGGAATCATCGCGCTATAACAGGCTAGTGCGGAAATGGCCTAAGTCTTCTAGTATGAGAAATATTTCTGGCTGGACTGCATGTGCCTTTAATAGTTTTAATAAACTATCGGAGGGTAAAGAATGTATGGTCTTCTAGATGTGATTGCATTCCAACTTTCATAGGCTTCAGTCAGCATAGTCAGTGTCCAAGGATGATGGGAGCTGGAATCCCACCAAAATCTAACGGGCCATCAGTCCTCCCACTCTGTTCTGTACGTGCATTATTTTAGTTCGTGTCCACAAGTATTATTTTGGTTCTTGTTTAGTTCTAAAATTGCATCAGGTGTCCTGTAATAAAAAGTTGTCTGAACAAATTAAAAAAAAACAAAGGGAGTAGAATTCCCAGTGAAAACAGAAAAAGATCATAATAAACAATCAATTAAAAATCATCAGAGGCTAGAAAGAAGCATAACTTGCAAAGACAAGTTATTCAAATGCAACAGAATGATAGAGATACAGAGGCTTAAAAGCTTTATAGATTATGTAAGGTTTTTAAACTGGCTTTTAAAAATTATTTTAATCTGTGCTTAATGAATGTTCTTACATGCTTTATCGTACATCACTTAAGGGGCTTGGGGAGAGCAGAAAAAACAATTAATACATTTAAATTTTTTTTCTTTTTTCTTTCCTTTTTCTTTGTCCTTCCCCCCACCCCTGTTTTCTGTTTTTCAGATGAAATAATAAAAACCATGCATAATTTCCTAAATGTGCTTTAGGTTGGAGAACACGGTCCAATCCAGCTGGTGTTGAGCTTCAGCTCCTAGTAAACCCAGCCAGGGGGGAAGGATCGTGGGAACTGCATTCCATTGAAACAGTTCAGGATTTTCCACACCTTGGCTCAGGCCATTTCCACACTACACTGTTATAGTGCTATTATTCCACTTTTCAACCTCCTGTGGAATTCTGAGGTTTGTAGTTTACGGAGGGCAAAGAACCCTCTGGCTGAAGATTCTAAATGCCCCTCCCTAAATTGCAAATGCCAAGATTCTGTAGGATGTTAAAAGTGGAATAATAGCACTATAACAGTGTAGTGTGGGAGTCATTAATCAGTATGGCAACTGCAGGAAAGAAATCAGAAGAAGACAAGGGCCATTTCCGCACTAGCCTGTTATAGCACGATGATTCCACTTTCAACCTCCTATGGAATCCTGGGGTTTGCAGTTTCGGGAGGGGCCAGCCAGCCCCTCCCAAAACTTCAAACCCCAGGATTCCATAGGAGGTTGAAAGTGGAATCATTGCGTTATAAGAGTGTAGTGTGGAAATGGCCCATAGGATGTTGAAAGTGGAATCATAGCGCTATAACAGGCTAGTGCGGAAATGGCCAAGGACTTGGAAGGGCAGCTATGAAGGAACTAGACAAGATCCTGATGTACAAAGATATATCATTGAACAGTAAGGTTAGGATTGTCCATGCCATCTTATTTCCAATTTCTATGAATGATTGTGAAAATTGGACGAGCTAACAGGAGGAAAATCAGCTCCTTTGAAATGTGGTGCAGGAAAAGAATTCTACGGATACCGTGGACGGCTAAAAAGACAAACAAATGGATCCCAGAACAAATCAAGCCTGAACTTTCCCTAGAAGCCAAGATGGCTAAACTGAGGCTGTCGTACTTTGGCCATATCATGAGAAGACAGGACTGCCTAGGAAAGACAATAATGCTTGGGAAGGCGGAAGGCAGTAGGAAAAGAGGAAGACGGCATTACAGATGGATGGACTCCATCCAGAAAGACACCTCCCTGAATCTGCAACACCCGAGCGGGGCAGCTGAGGATAAAGCATGACTTGGAGATCTCTCATCCACGGGGTCACCATAAATTGAGATTAACTTGACAGCAGTTAACCACAACATGCGGGTCTGAGGTGTCCCTGTCTTCATTTAATCATGTAGGATTGCATGATGCTAAGTCTCCCAGGGCCATGTAGGGCAGAAGGCTTGGTAGGATACACAATGCACAAGGTTTTCCCTGCCCGCGCAAAAGGTTATCACCAAAGTGTGTGCTGGAGAGGGAGGGGGGATGTGAACTTTAGAGCCTGCAAACCTGTTTACTTGGAAATTGTCTCCGTTGGCAATTATACAACAGGTTCTAAGAGATAGCTGGTGCGTTGGCAGATTGGGGTGGGGTGGAGGAAGGCATCAGCACCAATCAGTGGGGGACGTGGGGGGCTGAATCAGGCTGGACTCTCCGCACGGTTTATAAAGACCCCCAGTTGCCAACCAAAACACACTGCAACACTGACTGTCCTGCTTTTCATTGATTCTTCAGGTAAGGACAACACTCTTTATTTATTTCTTTATTTTAAAAATCTGGTAACAGGAACCCCAAAAGAAACCCTGTGGTTTTAAATCCAAAGTGGTGAGACAGGCAGAAATCCAACTGGTGCAGCTTCCCCATCGCTGCATTACGGAGCGGGTAGAAAATAAGATTAGGCTAGTTCTTGAGCCAATCTATGAAAGCAGAGCTTTCCAAGCTTTTCATGTTGGTGACACATTTTTTAGACATGCATCATTTCATGACACAGTAATTCAGTTTTACTAGCAAACCGGAGGTTAAACTAAGCCTTTATAAGAGATACAGACACATACATAAATTGTAATAACAAAATGTATATGTATCTCATGAAAACCTTTCATATATTTTTTAAAAATATATGATTTATAAATAATAGCATATATTTCCAAGATTGTAGGCGACACACTACTGTGTCACCGCACACCGTTTGGAAAGCCCTGTATTAAAGGATTGGGTTTTTCAAATATTGCAATTTCAAATTCGTTCCTTTCTCTTCCAGACCAAAACCTTTCTAGTTTTAATTCATATCTTTCTTTGAGTCGAATATATAAAAACCGTTTGTATGGCAAAGCAAAAATTGATAAGGACTTTCAGAATTATTTCATATAGAAATTGTTATTAAGAATTTGGTTAAAATTTAAAAATTTAAAATGTATAAAAAAGGTTCCTGTATGGTTATCCCCGCACAAAGCATTTTTTGGTCGATAGAGCATAGATAGAGATGGATGCATTACCAAGACATTTTAATTGAAGATGGGAATTTTACTTTAAAGCCAAGAGCTTGACCTAAGCCATTTCCGCACTAGCCTGTTACAGCGCTATGATTCCACTTGCAACATCCTATGGAATCCTGGGGTTTGCAGTTTTGGGAGGGGCCAGCCAGCCCCTCTGAAACTGCAAACCCCAGGATTCCATAGGATGTTGCAAGTGGAATCATAGCGCTATAACAGGCTAGTGTGGAAATGGCCCAGAGAAAGAAGGATTTATCTGCCATTGGTTTTTGTATATTCAGCTAAAAGAAAGAGATAGTTCTTGAGCCAATCTAAAAAAAATTTAAAAAAATACGATCCTTGGATCTGGAAAACCATCACTTGAAAAATCTCAGGTGTGTGTGGATTCCTTTCCTGACCATCTGTCTGCCAGTGATCTCGTGGAAATTTTCTGTGCTTTCTGCACATGCACGAATTTTCCTTCTAATCTTATTGTGTCCATTCCGGGGCTGAGGTCTGGCACTGGGAAATGGCAAGAGATGCTAGAGCAAAAATAAAGCCCTGTTATCATGCTGGACCAATTGCACCTGTTGAATTTCAGCCTGCTCTTTTGCATCTGAGAGGGATGGCAACCAGGAAACTTAAATAGAGGGACCTGACTAATGGGAGCTTGACCATGATTTGTGAATAAGTGGGACCTGCCACAAAACATTGGCCATTTCCACACTAGAGTGTTATAGCACGATTATTCCACTTTCAACATCCTATGGAATCCTGGGGTTTGCAGTTTCGGGAGGGGTCGGCTGCAAACCCTAGGATTCCATAGGATGTTGAAAGTGGAATAATCGCACTATAACACTCTAGTGCAGAAACAGCCATTGAAGTGTAAAGTACATCTCTTTGGGACACTCCATTCTATTCCCCTTTTTTGATTTTTGGTCCCTTCTCAAACTCTCTCTCTCTCAAGTATTTTATACTTCTGCAAACCTGGGGAGTTCCCTTCCCATGTAAACTTTGTTATTTTCTACCCCTCAAAAGTTATCTAGTTCTGCAAACCTTGGCATTTTGTCTAGGGTTGCCAATAAAGTCCTTTTTGCTTGTGTGCTGTTTCTTTTTCTTTTCACATTTTAAATTTTAAAAATTTCAATTAGGGCCCTTTCACACGTCACAGTTATAGGGCTACAGTTATAGTGCCTCAGCTGCCAACTTCCTCTCGAATGGAATTTGGGGATTTGTAGTTTAGGCAGGGTACTTAGAATTCTCAGCCAGAAATCTCTAGTGCCTCACCAAACTGCAAATCCCAGGATTCCATAGGATGCAGCCATAGCAGTTACGGTTTTTCACTTTGATTTTTTAACAAAGATTCTAAATTAATTTTTTTATTTGGATTTTGTTAACTGTAACGATTCCTCTAACACCCATAAAAGAAAGGAGAGGAAGTCAAAGACGGAAAGAACAAAACAAAAAGGGAAACAAAGCAATTTAGCACTTTTCTCCGGATATCAGAAAGACTGCCAATGAACTGTTGTGGTTTAATATTCAGCAAAACCAGCATACTTTTTAAAGTTTTTAATATCTCCATTTAAAAAGACCTGCCACCACCTTTCAGATTTCAAGTTTCTTAGATAATTTGTAATGTGGGGAAGCTAAACATAGAATATTCCCGCACGACACTTTTATAGCGCGATGATTCCACTTTCAACCTCCTATGGAATCCTGGGGTTTGCAGTTCCGGGAGGGGCCGGCCGGCCCCTCCCGGAACTGCAAACCCCAGGATCCATAGGAGGTTGAAAGTGGAATCATCGCGCTATAAGAGTGTCGTGCGGAAATGGCCTAGGTCAAAACAGAAGCTCCCTTCCCATAGATACACACATATTTCGGTATTTGTGATTTTTCCACTTTTGTGAAGGTCCTGCAGCCCTAACCCTAGCGAATATGAAGGGCCAACTGTACAGCTTTCTCCAGAATAATAGTTTTGCATTGACCAAAAGCAGTACAAAGATTTCTAGTCCTCATGAAAGAGCTGGGGATCAGAATCATGGAATAAAAAAGGGAGGAGGAGAGTGAAGAACATTTGTTAGGTACAGAAGGATGGGCTTCGCTTCATTTCCCTCCCTTCACCATCTCTTTCCATCATCTTTTCTTCCAGAAAGCGTAGAAGCCCTTGGACTGCGGTGAAATGAAGGTCTTGGTCCTAGCAATCCTGCTGGTCAGCATCTGCTGCCTTGAAGGTACTGTTGGGTGAGAAGTGAGCAAGTCTCCATCACACATTTTAAATGCACTTCCTAGAAAACCTATCTTGCTCAGAGGTTGGAAAGGTTCCTTTTGGGATTGCAGTTCCCAGAATCTAAGACAACGGGTCTGGGACTTTCTGCAAACCAAGCATGTGCTCTACTTGCAAGCTAAATTGCTGCTCAGATTTATTTTATTTTATTTATTTGTTTGTTTGTTTGTTTGTATCCCGCCTCTCCATATGGATCGAGGCGGTGAACAACTTACAAATAGCATGTATTTTTAAACATTTCTATACATGCCCTCAACAAGCTGGGTACTCATTTTACCGACCTGCGAAAGGATGGAAGGCTAAGTCAACCTTGGAGCCTGGCAGGATCGAACTCACAACCTTGTGGCTTGCAGTACTGGCATTTAACCACTGCGCCACCAGGGCTCCTTTTGGATGCTAGGTAACAATTTGTTGGTGAGAAATTCTTGAGAGTGGACTTCCACTGTTCTGGACCCAAGGCAAAAGGGACGGGACCGTGAATGCCAGATAAATTTAGCAGAAATATTTTCATAGAATTGTACAATCATAGAAATGTAGAGTTGGAAGAGACCCCAGGGACCATCCAGTCCAACCCCCTGCCATGCAGGAACACCCTCAAAGCAATCCTGACAGATGGCTATCCAGCCTCTGCTTAAAAACCTCCAAAGAAGGAGACTCCACCACATTTCCAGGCAGCATATTCCAGTGCCGGACAGCTCTGACCGTCAGGAAGTTCTTCCTGAGGTTCAGGTGGAATCTCCTTTCCTGCAGTTTGAATCCATTGCTCCTAGTCCTGGTCTCTGGAGCAGCGCAAAACAAGCCCTCTCTCTCCTCTACATGGCATCCCTTCAAATATTTAAATATGGCTCTCTTGTCCCCTCTTAACCTTTTAGTACCAGTAACTTAACCTTGAAAGACAGCATAGCCTAGCAGTTTGAGTATTGGACTACAACTCTGAAGACCAGTGTTTGATTCCCTGATGGGCCACGGAAACCCACTGGGTGACCTTGGACAAGTCACACACTCTCAGCCCCAGACAACACCATGATAGGTTTGCCTTAGGGTTGCCATAAGTCAGTTTCTGAAGGGGAGAGGCATGATGGCTAGGAAAAAAAAACTCCCCCGTCAGTGGCATTTTGTTGTTGTGTGCCTTCAAGTCACTTCTGACCTATGGCAACCCTAAAATGAACCTGTCACAGGGTTTTGAGGTTTTTTTGGCAAGATTTGTTCAACGGCAAATAGCCTTTGCTTTTCTCTACGGCTGAGAGAATGTGACTTGCACAAGGTCACCCAGTGTCTGAGTGGGGATTTGAATCCTAATCTCCAGAAGCTTTAAAAAAATTTTTTTTGAATATTTACATATAATATAAATTATATATCCAATCTAATATATCTAATATAAATTTAGATATTTAAATCTTGAATTAAGTCTTGGGGGTCCCTGGCAAAAAATTATATTTGCAGGGGTTGCACAGTAAAGAAAATGCTAAGAACCACTGCTTTAGACGGTTCTAATGCCTTCTAAATTGTGGATTGAGATGTATTTTAAGGAAACCCAGAGAGTGGGAAAGAGAGAGCATGTCTGCACGCACATGTGTGACGGCACATGTGTGTGTACACACAGACACAAACTCACAAGTATGTGTATGTTTCTTGTATCCAGACACAGAGACTTTTAAAAAAATGTAAACTAGCCTGAGGATTTAATTAAAGGGCTTCTAGAAAAGAGAACCCACCATAAAAGATATTCAGGTTTGAGTGTTAGACTACAATTTTAGTCTGAAGCCATTTCCACAATAGAGTTTTATAGTGCTATGATTCCACTTTCAACCTCCCAAAACTGCAAACCCCAGGATTCCAGAGGAGGTTGAAAGTGGAATAATCGCGCTATAAGAGTGTCGTGCAGAAATGTTCTCAGCCTCAGAGGAAGGAAATGGTAAACCCCTCTGTCCAAATCTCTCCAAGAAAGCACATGATACCTCCCTCTCAGGAGTGCCATAAGTCCGAAATGACATGAAGGCGCATGCCAACCAGACAAGATCAAGATCTCCACCGAATGCGTGTGCGCTGAACTTTGGGTGCTCCTCTCCTTATGATTCCTTTGTCTTTGCAGGTGCCCTCGTGAAACGCGAAGCAGAGAGTCAGGCTCCAGCTCTTGCAGAGACATTTCAACAATATGCCCAGTCGGTCTCCCAATACTTTACCACTGAGCTGTTTGCTGAGGAGAGGTTAGAACAGCTAAAGAGCCAGGCACAGTAAGTGCTGTTTTGCAAACTGCAGGAGGAGTGGGTGTCTTGTGGGACGGCTGGGGTGCAGCTACAGAAGGGTGGGAAAAACGAGGCCATTCCTTTCCCAGTCCGAATTCTGTCCCACTCAATGAAATTTTCCTTTTTGAACATCACACTGGCCATTTCCACACTAGATTGTTACAGTGCTATGATTCCACTTTCAACATCCTATGGAATCCTGGGGTTTGCAGTTTCGGGAGGGGCTTCAAAGGCCTTTGAGGCCCTTCCCTAAACTGCAAACCCCAGGATTCCATAGGATGTTGGAAGTGGAATCATAGCACTATAACAGGTTAGTGCGGAAATGGCCAGAGAGTGAAATTCTGAAAAGCATCCCATAGGCAGAACTTTATATCTGCTGAGTTCACTTTCCCCTGGCCACTTTGCTGACCTTTTTTTTTTATATACTTAAACTGTATACTCATCCCTCCCCATATGCTCGGGTTAGGGGCACAAGACCTCCATGGAAGTGGAAAAACCGTGAATAACTCTAAGCCCATCCAAACCATATTTAACACACAAAAAAAGTATGATCACCCTATTCAACCCACCGCGGATTCCTCTGAGGCATCAGGGTTCCTTCCCAGGGCAGAAGTGAGGGGCTGATGGGACTTACGGCCACCTCCACGGCTGCCCCACACCATTTTTAAGAGGGACTTACTAGCCTCGTTTGCAGTTTCTGAGTCTCTTGAGACTTGCTGTCCCTATTAAAAATGGCATAGAGAGGCAGCAGAGAGGACAGCAAATAATCCGTGAATAATCAAATCCGCAAAAGTGAAACCTACAAATGGGGAGGGCCGACTGTATTTCTATAGCTAAACTGAAATTTTGAGTTGCCACGATGCTAGAAATTTGTGGAATGAAGGAACATCTCAAGTGGAAAGGAAAATTCTTATTCGATAGGGCTACTGTTCTATTCCACCTGCCGCTCCACTGTTACTGTGTCTAGACCCCTGGGGAATGTTTATATTTGTTGGGAAAAAACGAGGAAATGGATTTTGAATTGAGTTTTCAAATTATGCATTTTGTCACTGTTTTAATTCTTTCCAGTGTTTAATTCTGTTTTAGCTTCTGTATTCTGTATGGGTTTCTATATGGGTTTTAGCTTCTTCTGTACAGGTTTTAGCTATGTCTTTTTAATCATTGCAAGCCGCTTTTGAGTCCCAACCAGGGAAAAAGGATGGGTATAAATAAAGATGAATAATAATAATAATGACAATAGGATGCAAAAGGCAGGGAAAAAGGCAGAATATAAGGCCATTTCTGCACTAGCCTGTTATAGCGCGATGATTCCACTTTCAACATCCTCTGGAATCCTGGGGTTTGCAGTTTTGGGAGGGGCCAGCCAACCCCCAGGATTCCAGAGGATGTTGAAAGTGGAATCATCGCACTATAACAGGCTAGTGTGGAAATGGCATAAGTGTAACACACAAGTAAATACTGTTGCCACCTGACCCCACTCCAGTAATCCCACCAATTAAAAATGAAGCCCACCTTTAATCGCATAGTCCTTCACAAACCTAGCACACTTCAAATTGGGTTATGACTTCCACCAAACTCAGACAGCATTAACCAGGGATAATAGAATCTGTGGTCCATTACGTCTAGGCCAGGGGTGGTTGCCCATTACACCTTAGCAGGAGGCCATATTACCCCCCAAATAGACCTGGGAGGGCCACATCTCCCCATTATACAGGCTTCCGCCACTCATCTGACAGGCTAGGGAGCGAAGCACTGTTGGAAAACAGAATTGGTTGGAAAGCAGAAGTGATGTTCTGTTGTGTCAGGAGCATGAAGGACTTGTGGAAGCTCACTTGGGACCGACTGTGTCTGTGCTGCTTGCAAAGTCTCTCAGCTGGTTTAGCACCCCTCCCGGGTCAGCTCACTTTGCAAGCAGCATATGCAAACAGTTGCAAGAGAACCTCTGCAAGCAAGAAGAACCGATGAAATTGTGGACCCCATATTGAATTAATGGAACTTGTCCTTAATTTGGAAGTGTTGAAAGAACAAGTTGTCGGATAAGGGGGCCTCAAAAGGCAGGGGCTTCCTATACTCATTCTGGAAAAAAAACAACATGTTTTATACTGAATGGCCCTAAGCACCCTCTGGGGGCCATGGGGGAAGGCCACGCACCATGTTTTTGGGTCCTCCTGGGCCATTTTAAGTGAACGGAGGTCATTCTCTCTTTACTTCCTGTTTCCAAAAGCCCCCTCCCATGCATAAATTGGCCAGTGGAATGTTCCCAAAGATAGTGGAAATGTCCCCACGGCCCCTAGAGAGCATATGGGGCCAAAATTTACTTTGGAAAGAAAAAATTGCAAAAAAAGCTTTTGACTCCTGGGGGTCCCAAGAGGATTCCAAATAAACGTCCTTTTGGACCAAAACTCTAAGGGTCACAAAAACAGTCTGTACTTAGCCCATCTCTGACCTAGAGGATCCTCCAGGTTGGAAATGCTTGTTTCCTGGTGTGTGACAAATACCCTTGGTAGGTGAAATGTGTTTTTAAACATGCCTCTACACATTGGGCACAATGATTAATAAAGAGCTATTCCTGGACCTTTGGTCTGATCCATCTGGGTACTGATTATAATGTTATATAGGCCACAGGAATGGAACTTCCATCTTCAGTGGCACTCTATCTCAGAATAGTACTTGCTGAGACCAACCAGTATGGGAAGGTTTAGGCCCCTCCCGAAACTGCAAACCCCAGGATTCCATAGGATGTTGCAAGTGGAATGATAGCGCTATAACAGTCTAGTGTGGAAATGGCCAGCGTATTATGCTGAACCTACAATCTGCTTCACATTTTTTTTTTAATTGCAGTTCACTTGCCCAGCAGGCCCAAGACCACCTGAAACCTCTCGCTGACCAACTGAAGGATGGTTTTACTCAGGTATTGACAACTTTGCAAGAATCTATCAAGAAAGCTACGTCATCGTAGAAAGCAAGCTTTTGTCAAAAACGTTCAGGACTTTCCCACTGAGAATGAAACTAAGTGAACCTGGCACCTGTCCTGTTACAACATGAAGACTGTGTGTGGTTGCAATAAAAGCAGAACTTTCCTGGGTCTATAACAGGCATGTACGTGTGTCATTTAATTTGGCCATAATTCAATAGGAGCATAGTGTGTAGGTCGAGGGAAGTAATAGTACCACCCTATTGTGTTTTGGTCAGACCCCACCTGGAACTCTCGTGTCCGGTTCTGGGCACCACAATGTTACCCTGATTTCTGGAGTCCCTCAGAGGACACCTAGTCATGCTCCAATTAATAAAGATTGGGGGAATTAGCTTGAGCAGACGTGAAGCAAGACACAAGAGGCAGGGTAACCTAGCGAGACCTTGCAACCCAATGTATACCAGGTCAGGCCAAACCAAACACCACACCAAATTGCTAAGGACATTATTTTTATTTTATTTTTAATAAAACTCGGTCACTGCGCACGTTCGCACTTACGCACCCACTCACACAGACCCTAAGGAAAATAGAAGAGAGGAAAAGTGATAGGGGATTCTCATAGGGTTCTCGGGGAATACTGCACCTGGTCTGGACGTCCGAGAGTCCACAAACAGCAGCGGAGAAGAAGGAGAGATGAGACTCCGCATGTGGAAAGCTGGGGATTGCCAGACGGAGTGGCGTGGAGCCGAGAGGAAACCGGAGCGATCCAAGGAAGCGCTTGGAAACCGGGGGTAGTTATAGGGGGAAATGTGCCTGGAGGGTAGTCTGTTCCCTGGGAGAACAACAAAGCCTCCAAAGATCAGCGCTTAAGTTGACGGGATTTTGACAGGGTTGTCGATAGCTTTGACAGTATGCTAATCGCTCATGCTGGACGTTTTTATGGTCAAGAGTGCTAATCCTGTCAAGCTGGCGATTCGGGGCAGAGTACCTTTTGTGTGCTTAATGTACTTTTGATGGGTTTTTACCTTCTGCATGCCTGGAGGTCTCCTGAGGCGACGTGACAGAAAATTACTGGCCTGACCAGGGTTTTTCTTTATTTTCGACCGCTTGGCCGTGCCGTTCTGTGTGCTCATCCGGGGGCCTTGCAAGCACGTGGAGAGATATATGTTTTTAATAGCCAATTTTATTAATATTAAATCATAGACCCCGGGTTTGGGCTGATTCGCCATAGTAATAACAATTCACAAGGATATCGACAAACTGGAACGTGTCTAGAGGAGGGCAACCAAAATGGTGAAAGGTCTGGAAGCGATGGAGTTCTATGAGGAGTGGCTGAGGTAGCTGGGTATATTCAGCCTGGAGAAGAGAAGGTTAAACATAAAAAAAAAAGTCATTTCCGACTTATGGTGGCCCTAAGACAAACCTATGAAGGAATAGAGGGCATGCTGATCAAATTTGCAGATGACACCAAGTTGGGAGGAGTTGCTAATACGCCAGAGGACAGGATCAAAATTCAAAACAACTTTAACAGATTGGAGAGCTGGGCCAAAGCTAACAAAATGAATTTTAACAGAGAGAAATGTAAGATCCCGCACTTAGGCAGAAAAAATGGAATGCACAAAGATAGGAGGGGGGACACATGGCTGGATAACAGTACATGTGAAAGGGATCTAGGAGTTTTGGTGGACCACAAGTTGAACATGAGTCAGCAGTGTGATGCGGCAGCCAAGAAAGCCAATGTGATTCTTAGTTGCATCAATAGGAGTATGGTATCTAGATCAAGGGAGGTAATGGTGCCACTCTACTCTGCTTTGGTTAGACCTCATTTAAAATACTCTGTCCAGTTCTGGGCATCACAATTCAAGAAGGATATGGACAAGCTGGAACATGTCTAGAGGAGGGTGACCAAAATGGTGAAGGGTCTGGAAGCCATGGAGTCATTTCAGGATCCTTCACAGCTGCTCCTCCAAGTCCTTGGCCATTTCTGCCCTACACTTTTATAGTGCTATTATTCCACTTTCAACCTCCTGTGGAATTCTGGGGTTTGTAGTTTCCTGAGGTCAAAGAGCTCTCTGGCTGAGAATTCTAAATGCCCACCAAAAAACTGCAAACGCCAGGACTCCATAGGATGTTGAATGTGGAATAATAGCACTGTAACAGTGTAGTGTGGAAAAGCCCCTAGTTAGCTACCACAACAGTTACAGTTTTAAAGTAACAGCTTCCTTCCCCAAACTGCAGGATGCCATAAGATGTTGAAAGTAGAGTAATAGGACAATAACAGTGTAGTGCAGAAATGGCCCTAGTCTTCTTCTGATTTCTTTTTTGCAGCCTCCATTCTGACTGAGACAAGGTGCAGAAAATCTTGAACTATTTCAGTGTCTCCATCATCTACTTTAAAGTTATTTAAATCATCTGTGGTCATTATTTTTGTTTTCTTAAACGTTCATCTGTAAACCTGCCTTTGCACTTTCTACCTTGTAGCTCTCCAGAGTATTTTATTTTATTTTATTTTATTTTATTTTTTGAACTGCAAGTCCCACTGTCCCTTCCCATTGGCCTTAGGGAGCCCGAGTTGACCAAAGCTGTGCTGTGCCATTGCTCAGCTGTATAAATTACCAATAAAAACAATAACAACCACATTGCAATTATTTGAAGAAATGAAAATGAGTAAAAGGAGCCAGTCAGGGTCAAAGCGCCTTTCCCCTTGAACCTGCAAGGAAACACGTCATATAGTGACACTCGTTGGCCTTATTTGAGGAATAGAATGTACCTCTGTGCTACACAAGTGCTGTCAGATAAAATTCTCTTGCAAAATTTTCTTTGCACCAAAGGTCAGAATTCTCTGGGTTCCATCCAAAGTTGGGTATTTCCTAAGGCCATCACCAAGCTGCTTTACTGGTGCTCGTGTTGTATATATAAAGTAGAGTTTGGGCCTGAGAGGAAGGCATATTTTACAGACTTAGGCTGCTCTACATGTAAAAATGTACAGAATCCCCATGTTCTGATACAAATCAACATGGCCAGCTAGTCTCTAGAACAGTGGTTCTCAACCTGTGGGTCGTGACCCCTTTGGGAGTCAAATGACCCTTTCACAGGGGTCGCCTAAGACCATCGGAAAATATGTATTTCCGATGGTCTTAGGCTCCATTCCCTCCTCGGTGGTGGTGCGCAAGCGCGAGCCACGTGCCCGCGTCCTCCTGCCCCCTTTGGCGGGAGCGCATGTGGCCACAGTGTCGCCATAGCAGGAGTGGTGGTGCGCAAGCGTGAGCCATGCGCTCGTGTCCTCCTGCCCCCTGTTCAGAAGGGACTGAAATCGCTCTCCTTCTGCGCTACCGGGAGAACCTCCTGTCTGACGGGCCAGCTTCCGGGGGCAGCGGCAGCACGGGGGGCAGGCCCTCTCCTCGTCACGGCCCCTGCCCCAGTCGCCATGGAGGGGAGCGCTGCGGAAGGGCCGGGGGGCTGCAAGGTGGTGCTTTTCCGGGGGGGTGAGCTGCACCCGGCACAAAAGACAAAGGTGCTGGGATTCCTCCCCACCCCGGCCAGGGTCGACACTCTGGAAACTTTTCCCACACTGCCCCCCCCCAGCGGAAAAGAGAGTGAAGCAGAAGCAGAGCCCGGGGGGGTTCTCAGAATTTTTTCCCGGGGGAGACGCGCAGCTCCAGCGAGGTGGCCTTTGCTGGGGGGGTGGAGGCATTGTAAATAATAAATAAATAATTTTATGGTTGGGGGTCACCACGACATGAGGAACTGTATTAAAGGGTTGCAGCATTAGGAAGGTTGAGAACCACTGCTCTAGAATATCTATCTATTACCTATCTTCCAGATCCAAGCTTTCCAGACTTTTGATGTTGGTGACACTCTTTTTAGACATGCATCATTTAACAACACAGTAATTCAGTTTTGCTAGCAAACCAGAGGTTAAACTAACCCCTTATAAGAGATACAGACACATACATAAATTGTAATAACAAAATGTACAGGGACACAACATATCTCATGAAAACTTCTCATATATTTTTAAAAATGTATGATTTATGAATAATAACATACATTTCCAAGATTGTAGGCGACACACCTACACACTTCAGGCCACACACTAAAGTGTTACGGCACACCTTTTGGAAAGCCCTCACCTAGACTCAATGTATCTGCATGGCTGTTTTTCTTACCTCGTGATAATGCTTAATATAAAATAATGAATTATTTTAGATAGTTGAAAATTAGTTTTTTTTTCTAGTAGATGAAGCTAGCAATTGAAAATGTGCCTTTAAGCAAGATGATGGGTGTTACGATATAATCAAGGGAATATGCTTTTTAGCAGTAAGGGGAACTGTCTTGTTAACAGGATGTGCAAAAACGTAAAGAGACACCAGAGTGAAAAGCAACGTGTTACTAACTGGCCTGTGCTGGAAGATAAAGGTTTTAATTCTCGGAGGAGAAAAACAGCAAGCAATGTGTCTCTAGAGATTAGAAACGTTTTGTGTGTGTCTATGTGCATGTTTTACAACCAATGGAATCCAAATGTGTATTTCTGAAGGGACAAGGAAAATATAGATTTCAAATGGAGAATGTGTTCACTGCTGACTTTTTCTGGGGAACACAAATTTAAAAGTCAGTCCGATTGTACAATTGATTAAATAAAGCCTCCTTACCCTACTGTTTTTCATTGGCTTCATAAACTTAGGGACAGTTAAATTTTGTGGTAACACTGGGGCAACCAGTATGGGCGTAGCACTACAGTGTGGCTTTGCACTCTGGACATGCTCAGCAGAGCTCACCTCACCATGGCCATTTCCGCACTAGCCTGTTATAACATGATGATTCCACTTTCAACAGCGTCTGGAATCCTGGGGTTTGCAGTTTCGGGAGGGGCCAGCCGGCCCCTCCCGAAACTGCAAACCCCAGGATTCCAGACGCTGTTGAAAGTGGAATCATCGCGCTATAACAGGCTAGTGCGGAAATGGCCTATATCCGACATCTCATTCATAGGGTCACCATAGGTTGAAGCCACCTCGAAGGCAGTTCAAAACAAAGCTGGTTTTTGAATTCTGCTCTTGCTATTGTTTTAATAATAATAATAATAATAATAATAATAATAATAATAATAATAATAATATTTATTTATTTGTATCCCGCCTCTCCACATGGATTGAGGCGGCGAACAACATGAAATACATTATACATTACAAATAGCATGTATGGTTTACAATGTGTTTTTAGTTAATTGCCCCCAACAAGCTGGGTACTCATTTTACCGACCTGCGGAAGGATGGAAGGCTCAGTCAACCTGGATGTTTTTTGTTTTCTTGTTTTAGCCTCTGTACAGTTTTAGGAAAGCAAGTCGGGAGTGTCATGTGAAAGAAAAACAATGCACAATGAAGGAAGGAAAAACGACAGAACAAGGAAGACCCTGGATCTGCAAGACCTGAGCAGAGCTGAGAGTGATGGGGTGACTCAGAGGTCTCCCATTCATAGGGTCACCATATTTCAAAGTCGATTGGGCTGCAGTCAACAAGATACTCCACCCTTGTACTCCAGCAAGGCCCTGCCGGAAGGGGACAGCTTCACATCTAGGGCCATTTCTGCACTAGACTGTTATAGCGCTATCATTCCACTTTCAACATCCTATGGAATTCTGGGGTTTGCAGTTCGCCCCTCCCTGAACTCCCTGAACAATTCTCGGCTGCATCAATAGGAGTATGGTGTCTAGATCGAGGGAGGTACTGGTACCACTCTACTCTGCTTTGGTTAGACCCCATCTTGAATCCTGTGTCCAGTTCTGGGCACCTCCATTCAAGAAAGACATTGATAAGCTGGAGCAAGTCCAGAAGAGGGCAACCAAAATGGTGAGAGGCCTGGAAGCCATGAAGCCCTGTGAGGAGAGACTTAGAGAGCTGGGTATGTTTAGTCTGCAGAAGAGAAGGTGAAGAGGGGACATGAGAGCCATGTTTAAATATATGAAGGGATGCCATGTAGAGGAAGGAGAGGGCTTGTTTTCTGCTGCTCCTGAGACCAGGACAAGGAGCAATGGATTCAAGCTGCAGGAAAGGAGATTTCACCTGAACCTCAGGAAGAACTTCCTGAAGGTCAGGGCTGTCCAGCAGTGGAATCTGCTGCCTGGGAGTGTAGTGGAGTCTCCTTCCTTGGAGGTTTTTAAGCGGAGGCTTGATGGCCATCTGTCGGGAGTGCTTTGAGGGTGTTCCTGCATGGCAGGGGGTTGGACTGGATGGCTCCTGGGGTCTCTTCCAACTCTACATTTCTATGATTCTATGTTGAAAGTGGAATGATAGCACTATAACAGTGTAGTGCGGAAATGGCCTAGAATTTTGTTGCTTGCCTACTAAACTATTAACAGCCTAGGAAACTTGTTTGGCAACAATGAAACCTGACAACTCTTTGGTGGAAAGCCCCACCTTTCTCTTTCGCTTCTGTTGGACGGGGTTCATTGCCGCACTTCACTGTTCCAGCACTATTATTCCACTTTCAACATCCTGTGGAATTCTGGGGTTTGTAGTTTCCTGAGGACAAAGATGCCTCTCCCTCAACTGCAAATCCCAGGATTCCATAGGATGATAAAAATGGAATAATAGCACTATAACAATGTAGTGTGCAGATGGCCCAGGATGCCATTTGCTCCTCCAACCTTTTCTCCTATTAAAAAACCCTGGTGGGTCTTAGATGCAGACCATTTCTGCCCTAGACTGTGATAGTGCGATAATTCCACTTTCAACATCCTATGGAATCCTGGGATTTGTAGTTTAGGGAGGGTAAACTACAAATCCCAGGATTCCATAGGATGTTGAAAATGGAATTATCGCACTATAACAGTTTAGTGAGGAAATGGCTGCGGTCTTCCAAGAACACCGACATTAAATTAAATGTCATTAAATTAAATTAAAGGTTATTATATTAAATGTGGGTAAATTATCCACAACGCATCACTTCCGCCAATAACAAACACGAGCGTTTGAACGCTATTCGCCTCTCTACCCTTCAGCGGCCACCAACTTCCGCCCTTAGTAATCATGTCCGTCGTATTTCCCTCCCTTCCTGGACCATTTCCTCTGCCCTTAACAATAATGGCAGCCGTTCGGCGTTCTTCTAGCACGGTGTGAAGCCACTTCCGGCCAGATTTCCTCCTTCTCCCTTAACAAGGATGGCGGACGAAGCAACTCGCCGGCTAGTAGCCGAGCTGCCGCTGCTGAAAACCAACGCAGGTCCCCGGGACCGGGAGCTGTGGTTGCAACGGCTGAAGGAGGAATACCAGGCGCTTATTAAGGTCTGTGTCGTATCTCTTCAGCAACGGGAACCCGAATTTCCGGAGCTGACGTGGCTTTTCTCATGGTTCTGCTGGCCTACGGGGACCCACGAGGGTCCGTATTAGGCAGACTTCGCGTTTTAGCCAAAAGGAAATAAGGCAAGAGGAGGAGGGGGAGAATAAAGTGCAATTTACAATTTTTACACTTGTCCCCTGGATGAAGGGATGGCAACCTGGGCGACTCCAGGCAAACTAGTCACAGCAGCTGATGGCATGGCCCGGCCTCTTTTTCTCTCCCTCCATTTTGCGGCCTGCAGGAATAGGTTGTGGTTGGATAACAGTGGAAGGAAGACGAGAGGGCAGCTCTTCTCAGAAGAGACAGAGGCCATTTCTGCACTAGGCTGTTATAGCGCTATTATTCCACTTTCGACATCCTATGGAATGGTGGGGTTTGCAGTTTAGGGAGGGAGCCTTAGCCCTTCCCTAAACTGGAAACCCCAGGACTCCATAGGATGTTGAAAGTGGAATCATAGCACTATAACAGTCTAGTGCGGAAATGGCCTAGAATTTTGTTGCTTGCCTACCAAACTTTTAATAATAATAATAATAAAATTTATTTGTATCCCGCCTCTCCACACGGATCGAGGCAGCGAACAACATACATTATACATTAAAAGACATTAGAAACAGTCTAGTGTGGAAATAGCCAGAGGAGTAGCTCTGCTTCTTCCTCTCTCTGCACTCTGTAGACACGTTTCTTACCCCTATCCTTCTGCCTCAGAGTTGGGGAATGTGTGACAACCAGGTGTTGTGGGACTGTAACTCCCTTTGTTGCCACCAAGTGGGACTTCAACCCACAGTTGGCAGCAGACACCTCTGAGGTGGGACTTGAACCTCCTCTGAAATTTTTGGTGCCAAGTGGGACTTGAACCCACAATTGGCAGTTTCCCTAAACCCTAGAAAAACATGTGGGGCCACACCTAAAATATTAGGTCTGCATGGACTACCTTGGGTAGTCTATGCAATTGTGGGTGAGCTGTGAATCAGCCTGGAAAGATCCCCAACTTTGGCCAAAGGGACTCCCCTCCTTCAGCAAGAATGCAGTCAAAACCACTTCTTACATGAGCAAAGAGAAGGACCCTTTATTAAACAAGGGGGGGGGTTTGTATAGATTTGGGATGACAATGATCTCATAAAGCATCCAGTGCCTGTGCAAGAATATCTGCTTTCCCAGGACTAAAATTCTGATACATGGTTGATAATACAGCAACTTCTGGTTAATAATCAGCAATGAACCCTGTTATCACACATGCATTCACTCGGCAGTGAAGTGTAAGAAATATTGTTACAGAGAGTGCTGGGAACCCAGGGATTGACTTTGCCAATTAACATCAGCATAATTTTAAGCAAGAGAAGGGACTGAAAACAGGAACAACCTTTAAGGTCGATTGGAATTCAAAATGGAGGAACTTTAGTTAAGCAAATACAAAGAGAGAGAGAGAGAGAGTTTCTTTAGCTTAGACCTTTAGGCAGGCAATACCCTCTGTGAATTGAACTGTCCAGGGTGCTGAATCTCTTAATAGCCTTGCAGACTGGACCAGGGAAAAGCTAGGAAACACTATCTAATTTGTCTGTACTCTTTTACTGCTTACACTGTCACTCCAAGCTAGCATAATCAATAGTCAGGGGTTCTGGAAGTCCTCTAGCAACATCTAGAGGGCACCCATGCTCTCCATATCCATGTTCTGTGTATGTGTCGGTATGGCTCCCTGTGGAACCTTTATTCCTACAGCCTTAGGAAAACAGTAGTGTTGTCCAGCTAGTCAGTGTGGTTTATGCACTGGACTACTGCATTGGTCAGACCCACCTGGAATACTGTGCCCAGTTCTGGGCATCACAGTTTGAGAATGATATTGACAAGCTGGGATTGTAGCTTCCATCACTCCAAGCTAGCTTGGTCAGTAGTCAGGGGTTTGGAGACTTCTCCTGCAATATCTAGAGGTCATGTATGTTCTATCTATGTTCTGTGTATGTGTTGGCATGGCTCCCTGTGGAACCTTTTATTCCTTAAATCTTAGGAAAACAGTAGTGTTGTCCAGCTAGCCAGAGTGGTTTGAGCATTGGACTACGACCGTGGAGACCAGAGTTCGATTCCCTGCTTGGTCATGGAAACCCACTGGTTAACCCTGGATGTGTCACACTCTCAGCCCCAGAAATCCCATAATGGGTTTGCTTTAGGGTTGCCTTAAGTTGGAAACGTCTTGAAGGCACACAGCAACAGCAATGTTGTCCTCTTCTGTTGCTTGTGTTGTTCTGTGATTCTGATACCATTGGACTCTGTAGAACCTGAAACACTGTATCGTATTAACATGCCTGATTTTATTGAACTGTTGGATGCTCTAAGAGGAGCTACTGTTGTTATTATTGTTTTCTGTTCTTCTCCCAATAGTGGAACCCAAGATGATCAACCACAATATGATCAAGAATAGCTAAATAATTAAAAACACAGGTCATGATAATAGCATACAATTAAACAAATTATATTAAAATGAGAACTAGATCAAAAACAAAAGCACGCCAGTGGGTTTAGTGGGGAGTTTGGCTTCCTTTGTTCAAAACCCCATCCTCAGCACCCAGTGAGTTGCCAAAAGAGTGTTTGAATAAGATGATATTTGCTCTTTCCAGACCAAGAGTGGCACATGAATGATTTACATCAGAGGTGGGCAGCTTTTTTCCTATTCATTTTTTCTTTTGTTTCTCTAGTATGTGGAGAACAACAAGAATGCTGATAACGATTGGTTCAGACTAGAATCCAACAAGGAAGGCACAAGGTGAGTGTATGAATGAGTGAAAAAGCCAGTGTGGCTGGGAAGCTGGAAAAAGCAGTGGCAAAAGATTTCAGTTCAGAACATCGCAGTCTCTCTGGTTTATTGCTGTTTGGTGTTGAAGTGTCATCTCCTTCGGGCATTTTGGACAAAAGAGAGAATTTCTGGATTTGTAGACTTAAGACCCTAACACCACCTGGCCTCAGCCTAGAAGATAATACCATCCCCTACTGAAGAATACTGAAAACAGAGGCCATTTCCACACTGCTATTATTTTGCTTTCAACCTCCGATGGAATCCTAGGGTTTGCAGTTTAGGGAGGGGCCTCTTCCTCTTCCACCCTGACAACTGAGGCCCCTCCCTAAATTGCAAACCCAAGGATTCCATAGGATGTTGAAAGCAGAATAATAGCACTATAACCAACTAGTGCGGAAGGAGCCAGAGCATTCTAAACGAGCCATTCTCAAACTTTGATCCTGCAACTGCTCTGGACTTCAGATCCCAGAAGCCTCCACTGGCCTGACCAATGATGATGGATTTTGGGAGCTGAAGTCCCAAGCAGCTAGAAAACCAAAGGTTGAGAATGGCTGTAACTGCTGCCTTTGATGCAGCTTAGTTTCATCTTTAGCAACTGATGAAGGCAGAAGCCAAAACGTATGGTTTGACTGCCATTTGCAAATTTGCAAAGAGCCATTTGAAACTCAAGAAATGCCCAGGTTGAATTCTGTCTTTGCTGTAAACTCACTAGCTAGCCTCAGGCAACCTTCTCAGCCAAGACTCAATTCAGTGTCTTCAGTAACCACACCATAATACTGACATACTTTATGTTTTGAAAAGACTGTATCTGTATAATGGGATGTAAAGTACTTTGGACACTTGGACACATAAATTTTTACTATGGTGGTAATGATGTTCTATTCTTTCCTTTAAAAACCATCAGAAGTGAACATAATGTTCATTTGTTTCTTTCTTTTGTCTCTTTCCAGGTGGTTTGGGAAATGTTGGTACATCCACAACCTCTTGAAGTATGAGTTTGCAGTTGAATTTGATGTGAGTCTTTATTCTATGTGCCTTTTACAGCTTTTCCCTTTGGAGCATCTTCTGCCTTGTGTGGGACATGCTAATGAATGGAAACACAAATAGGGTTGCAATATTGACAACTCCAGAAAAAAAGTTTTCCCAACATTCTGGGCTCACAAATGTGGTTCATTTGCAGATTCCGGTCACTTATCCATCCACTGCTCCAGAAATAGCCATTCCAGAACTGGATGGGAAAACAGCAAAAATGTACAGGTCAGATACTTACCTCTATAACTTAACTACTTTGTATGTTTTGAGCTCTTTTTGGTGTGTGTATTCTGTTGCTGTCTGTCATTTTAAGGCCTGGATCTCTTTCTTCTTATAGGGGTGGCAAAATATGTTTGACAGATCATTTCAAGCCCTTGTGGGCTAGGAACGTTCCCAAATTTGGACTTGCTCACCTCATGGCTTTGGGGGTGAGTTGTGGACCTGACTCAGAATGAAAGTGGGGAAGAGAGGTTTCAAGGGTGTTATTGCAGATGTCTGAAAGAGGGAGCAAGATTTAGCAAAGACAAAGGACTTGGACACTTTTTCTAAGTGAGCAAATTGCACTCCTTGCAAACACTTAATACTTTTTTAATGTTTCACAATAACAACAGAAGGGCGCACACAGCAAAAGCTGTCTTCTGGTTCTTTAAATGCTAAAGAATTTCTTGAGACTTACATCAGCTTTTTATGGACTAGAGGCAATGTTGTCAGTTCCCGGTTGTAGATTTGGATGCAGATAGAACTCTTGTATGTAGTGGGTCAGGAAAATCAATAAATACAAGAAGAACAGGAGTTCAATGACCCTTTGAGGCAGGTTCCCAAAAAACAGAGTATCTGGTTGCAAACACCAATCTCAGTAAGATACCTGTAGCCTGACAACAAAATTTATATAAACAGGCACTGTTTTGCATTTTTCCTCCATCCTTGCAAAGCAGGTGTGAGCAGAGTGGACTGCATTCCTTTGGATATTTAAAAATGGCTATCATGTCACCTCTCAATCTTCTTTTCTTGAAGCTTAGCATTCCCAGTTCCCTAAATCGTTTATCTCCTCTTATCTTTATCTGGGCTGATAGTAGACAGCATCCCACAACTTTCAAAGGGTCATAAGTTCAGCTAACCCTTCTCTAGATAAAGGTGTGGAAGGGGAGTTGGAACAGTTAACGGACTCTGGTTGATGGTCCAATTGACCGTCTTCAGAAGTAGCCTTTCTGGAGACAGAGGTGGCCAATTGGGCCTTCTTTTTTTATCCTACAACTCTAGTTAGCTCTAACCACCATAGCCAGCAGTGAGGGATGATGGGAGCTGCAGTGGGAAAACATTGGGAGGTCCAAAGTTGCCCATGCCTACTGTACATGCTTAGTATGTTGAGATTTGTAGGCTGGGATTCAGAAGCAGAGCTTAAAGATGGTGCAGCACTAACAGTCTCCTCTCTTATAGCTAGGACCCTGGCTGGCTGTGGAAATCCCGGATCTGATATCAAAAGGTCAGATACAGCACAAGGAGAAAGGGGAAGCATGAGGCTTGTATGTGGAGGCAAGGCTTCAGTTTTCTCTAAGGCCTTGACTATGGATGGCTGCTGGGTCAGATTTGTGCCAATTACTTGTCTTGTGCTTTTGTAAGTAATGTTTGGGATATGATTGTCCAACCTGCCTGTAAAACACAACTGACCAATTAAAAATAAACACAAGTAAACCTGCTCTTTCTTAGGGTTGCTGTCTCACTTGCTGTTTGCCTTTTCAAAAAGTACCTGAACTCCTGAGCACATCTGGCTGTAAATCAAGGGTAAACAAATGATTGATCAGAACCTACAGGTAGATCTAGGGCAGACTTGTGGCCAGCGAGCAAGGGTTCTGCCCAGTTGTTTGAAAACAGCAACAATAAAAAGACCCTTTCCGATTCTATAGCTTGTTCTTGTTCTTGTTCTATGCCTTCAAGTCATTTCCTACTTACGGCAACCAGAAGGTGAGCCTGTCACAGGGTTTTCTAGCTCTGGAAGTGTATCATGGGCCCAAGGTCACAAAGTGGGTTTCCATGGCTGATTGGGGAACTTATCCTTGGTCTATGGGGTTGTAGTTCACCCACACACCACATTAGCTCTCGTTCTATAGTAGGCTGGCAAAATAAGAAAATCAGAGTGGGGAAAGGACAACCGTGAATTCATTTTTGTGCAAAAGGACTGCAAACGAAGAACAGTCAAAAGTAAATCAAGACTTGTTGGTAGGTCTCTGAGTTATGTGTATATGTCCACGGGTTTGACTCTTTAATACTCATAACAACTGCAAGCGACATGGCAAATGGAGGCGGAGAGCTTTGGCATGGCTGGACTTATGCCTATTGTTTATCTCACAGGCTTCATGTTCCTCTTCTGTTACGAGATGGCTTCTTTCGACCAGGTCTCTTGCTCATCTGTGCTGGGCAATTTGAGAGCTCTGTGTTCAGATACTTGATCTCTGGTAACTCATCTGTTGTATGCCAGTATACCATTCATCGACTGCAGTAATAATTGATTTTGCCTTCCAAGTCACCATTTTATGTCCTTCTGTGATAGACGGAGGGAAAAAATTAGTACACAGATGCAATCATCCCAGGCCTAAGACAAACTAGTGAGTTTGTTGTGGATTGACCTTAGGACAAGTTAATTTGTAGCTCAGTCTCTAAACCTCCATGCCATACCAAGTCTCTCACGAGTTCCTCTTTGTGGCCATTTCCACACTAGCCTGTTATAGTGCTATGATTCCACTTTTGACATCCTATGGAATCTTGGGGTTTGCCTTTAAGTCTCCTCCCTAAACTGCAAATCCCAGGATTCCATGGGATGTTGAGAGTGGAATAATAGCACTATAACACACTAGTCCACAAATGCCCTGTGTCTGGATGGGGCCCAGTCCCAAGTTTATTTTATTTTTCCTCTGCTTTTTGCTTTGTTAAAGTTACTGTACATTTTCATCTGGTATTACAATCAGCCCTCCACATTTGCAAGTTTGACTTCCATAGCTTTGATTATTTGTGAATTTTTCTAACCCCTGTTCTCCCTCTCCAATCTCAGATGCTTCTTTTCTAGGAAAACCTTCCCGCTTGGTGGCTCCGGTCAGGTAGCTCAACCCTTTAAAAACCCACTTCTGGTCCTCTTTCTCCTCCACCAGCCACTGCCTGGCCAGCTAAGGACAGCTTGCAGCCAAATTTCTCAGCACCACAAACCCTCTCCTGATACCTCTCCACACTCAAGATGGAGATGGGCAAGAGAGAGGAAGTACAGGGCAGCCATGCCCACCCCCATTTCCCTCTCCTTTCTCTGATCTGGTTTGGACCCTGGGTGCCCATTCTCTAAACCATGCCTCAGATACCTTCCCGCGGACACACACACACGTTTTGATACTTGCAAATTTTTCATTTTTGCAGAGGTCCTTTACCCCTAACCCTAGTGAATACAGAGGGACGACAGTTTTTTAACTTTAATGTACATCGAGGCATGGAAAGTAGGCTTAGGGTAACAGCCAGGTTAATGCCTCGGGCCGGGTTGTGATCTTTCTCCTTATCTTGGCAAATTGAGATGAAGCTTGTAATTAATACAGAGGAACATGAGCACTGAGATGAACTGATTTTTGCAAACCGATACAGGCGGTCAGCTTACTACCTGCATAGACACACATTTCTTTCTGAGTGGAAGGAGGAGCAAGAAGCAGTTATACTGAGAGAACAGCACGTAAGCTTCCATCTGTAACTCTCATAAAAGTCCTTGTCATCCTTTTTAGAACGATATTTTGTGCAGTTATGTGAACCCTCAGTTTGAACTTTGTTGCTGTCACTGCTATTTCCCTTACTATCTCTTTCCTCAGTTGTGAATAATTCAATCAATTTTATTAACAGCCCATTGCTTTCCAGTAGGAATTTTTAAAGAAGTGGTAGCTGTCTAGAAATCAAGTTGAACAATCCATCTATCTGCTTGATAGGTACATGTTAAATTACAATTAGTCCACAATGAAGTACCTGAAGTTTCAACTCCAGAGAGATTTTCCAGATCTTCCATATTTAGCTGAGTCAAAGCCTCCTCCCTTTGTGAGTTCATTACAGAGTTATAAATATCTGCCAGGGCCAATTCATCAGCTAAGTTAATTGAAGCACTTGAATTAACAGGCTCTTGTATGGCTCCTTTTGTGTCAACTGACCAATCCAAGGCTATGAGATCCGGTGGAGGTCCATCATGCAATAACTTACATTACTCTCTCTGTTCATTCAGTGTCCCTCCTTGCCTGTCCTGGGCAAGGAATGGATTAATTTTAATTTGTTTTTTTGCACAGATGTGGAGAACCATTATGGGAGTAGAGTGGGGAGGTCACCTCCATGTATGCTTCTCAGGCAAACATCATTCCAGCTATCGCAGAAAATATCCAGCTGAAATATCCAGCTGAATAATGCAATCCACTGTTTCCAGTGCAGCCTGCAATGCCTGTAAGTAAGCCAAAAACTTTATATTTACCAATTCCCAAATAGACAATTTCCAGCAGCAGGGAAACAGCTGTGGAAGCAATAATTTAAGCCGCTTTGTTTTTGGTTCAAGAGAGAGGGTAAAAAGGTTTAACAAGTTCCAGCAAAACAAAACAAAAAAGCAAAGCAATGGGAACCAAACACACAGCGGCCATGCTGATTGTCTCTGGCGAGAGCAGCTGGATACAACCTCGAGTGCTTTCAAGCAATATTGTTTGTAAGGCTCTTCAGTAATTATAAGGCTCTCAAGTAATTAGAACTATAGGCAGTAAACTGTATGAGAGAGTTGTAAAACAATAAAACAGAAGAATGCGAAAACAGTAAAATGTCATAAAATAAATCAGCAGCCAAACTACGGAGCTCTGAATAATTGCCTCTTCCGATGCCATCTTCCAAGAAAAGTTACAAACAGACTGATGGGATTCTTTGGAAAACTGAAGGCACATAGAAAACCATGACAACAAATTTTCAGAGGGTGATCCTAGGCACCTTTGCTCCGGAATCGGCCTTGACTTTGATTTGAGAGGTATTGTGATGGCAGTCCTGTAGTCAGTGTTGGTTTGTACATTCTTGGGGGTGTGGGAAGCAACCTTGTCCTGGGTCAGACGGCCTTGTTCATTATTACCTAACTCTGGCTAAAAGCAGATGTCTGTTATTTCGTACTGTAGGCTTTTCTTGCTCTACCTCTATACTGCTTTGACCAGACCCTGCCTGGAATCCTGTGCCCAGTTTTGGGCAGGAAGGAAATTGACAAGCTGGAACGTGTCCAGAGGAGGGCGACCAAAATGGTAGAAGGTTTGGAAACCATGATGCCCTATGAGGAGCAGCTTGGGGAGCTGGGGATGTTTAGCTTGGAGGAGAAAAGGTTTAGAGGCTACGTTTAAATGTCTGAAGGGTTGTCATGTGGAGGATGGAGCAAGCCTGTTTTCTGCTGCTGCAGGGACTAGGACGTGGAGCAATAGCTTCAAACTTCAGGAAAAGAGATTCCATCTAAACATTAGGATGAACTTCCTGATGGTAAGAGCAGTTTGACAGTGGAATGTGTTACTTGGGAGTATGGTGGGGTCTCCTTCATTGAAGATTTTAAACGCCCATCTGTTGGAAATGCTTTGATGATCTATTCCTGCATGGCAGAAGGGGCTGAACTTAATGGCCCTTGTGATTTCTTCCAACTCTATGATTCTATGAAATGCTACAGCCTCAGTTCCTGACTTTCTGCATACAAAAAGAAGGTGGTTGACGTTAAGCTACAGCCCTCTCTGCCCTTGACCTTTCTGCCTTTCCAAAAGGCCGGCACAGCCCTATGCAAAAGGAAGACCCACTGGATTGATTGGATTTATTCCCGAAGACGTATAGGATGGCAGCACTCACACAGAGTGCTCCAAGACGAGTGTCGTAGTTCTAAACTTGGCATTTATCCATTTGGTAGGGTTGACGCTGATTCAAATTACTGTTAACTCCCATGGCACAAAGGGGGCGTAACCACTGGGCTGCATGGTCGCAACTTATTTGGGGAGTGGGTAGATGGACAGACTCAGGCCATTTCCGCACGAGGCTGTTATAGCGCGATGATTCCACTTTCAACCTCCTATGGAATCCTGGGGTTTGCAGTTTCGGGAGGGGCCGGCCGGCCCCTCCCGAAACTGCAAACCCCAGGATTCCATAGGAGGTTGAAAGTGGAATCATCGCGCTATAACAGCCTCGTGCGGATCCCATAGGAGGTTGAAAGTGGAATCATCGTGCTATAACGGTCTCGTGCGGAAATGGCCTCAGGCAGAAAAGTAATGGCCCTGAGTTTGCAGGACCTGAGGAGGCCTGTTGATGAAAGCCTTACTTGGAGGTCACCATAAGTCAAAGTTGACTTGATGGCAGTTAACAACTAGAAGATAATCCGAGGGCCTTTCCGCACTACACTGTTATAGCGCTATTATTCCACTTTCAACGTCCTGTGGAGTCCTTGGGTTTGCAGTTGAGGGAGAGGCCTTTAGAATTCTCAGCCAGGGAGGTCTTGGGCCTCAGGAAACTACAAGCCCCAGAATTCCACAGGAGGTTGGAAGTGGAATAATAGCGCGATAATAGTGTGCGGAAAGGGCTTCAGTTGGTCTCTCTGTCATCCTGATCTATCTCACAAGGTTGCTGCAAGAATGGAGAATCATAGCCAATTTCAACGCAGTAGGGGGGAAAATCACCATATAACCGCAAATAATAATAATAATAATACATTGACTACTGGCTAGTTGCCCGCTTTTATTAAATGCCGCTGCGCCTTTAAATTCAGGGAGACGCTTGGCTTCGTTTCCACGGCAACGGGAGGCGAGCGGGGCGGGCGGGCGGTGAAAGGAGCGCGGTCTTGTGACGTCGACAAAACCCAGCCGCGCAAAAAAAAAAAAGCCGAAGAAGACCGACTTTGCGCACGCGCGGGCCTCGTCCGCCACGCACGGTCGCGCGAAGAGGCCGGGGCGCCGGCGGCGCGTGCGCGCTGGGGCGGCGCGAAGCCAGGCTCGGCCGGGCAACCCGGGGAGGAGAGGACGGACAAAGATGGCGGCCGGCGCTCCAGGAGTTGTTGTTGCCATGGCGTCGCGGAGGAGGTGAGAGCCGCGCACCTGAACGGCTCTGCGGCTGAGAGTCTGTCACGGGACGGGGGTGCGGAGAGGGGGTGCTTTTGTGCTGAGAGACCAGGGAGCATTTAGGGATGCGGAGCTGTAAAAGAAGCTGTGGAGGTTAATTTTGGGTTTGGGGGGTGGGCCTGGCTATAGATGGGGGTTGTGGTACCGCATATAGTGGGAGGCCTCTATAGGGGCTGTCAGGGACCCCTGGGGCTTGGCGGCCCCCAAACCCTTATACATGATGGGCAGTGGGGGGGAGGGAGTACTGCTTTACATTATTATGTAATCTGCTCATAATAATATTTGGGGTTTAGAGGAGGAGAGATGCCCCCGGGGTCCTCACTGCAGAGGGGGGCTTCTGATGGAGGGGGCCTCTGGGGTCTGAATGTCCTGGGCAGGAGTTGTGGTGGAGTTTGGACACCCCCCCCTCCATGGACTAAGTGAGTCCTTGACATGGGATGGAGGCGCTGGGAAGTTTTTGGAGTCCATTTCTGTGTTTTATTATAGGCTCTTAATCAGTAGGTAACTTATGATCTCACTTCATTAAAGGAGAGGTTTCCCCCATGCTTGGGATCAGGCAGCTTTGTGGAGGAAACTAGATCTATTATTATATTACTAGATCTATTATTATTATTATTATTATTATTATTATTATTATTATTATTATTATTATTATTCGTCATCGTCGTCGTCGTCATCGTTGTTTTGTTGTTGTTGTTGTTGTTGTTGTTATCATTGTCATTGTCATCTATCATTGCAGTGCTTTTTTAAATCATTATTATTGGTGTTCCCTATACATCTATCATTCACTGTCTTTGGAGTGTTTCTGAAGGATTAGAGATGCGTCGGAGGGTGGCTTTTGACAGACTTAGTATGGACATTAGTTTCACTGCTAGGAGATACGATATCACCTTTTACAACATGAGATTTGTTAAAATGATGCAGTGAGCTTGCCTGTGAGCAACTTTAGACCAAATCTGTTTCTGCACTACACCCTTATAGTGCTATCATTCCACTTTCAACCTCCTATAGAATCCTGGGTTTTGCAGTTTAGAGAAGGGCTTTGAGGATTCCCGGCCAGAGAGCTCTTGGGCCTCAGGAAACTACAGTCATCCCTCCACAATTGCTAGGGTTAGGGGCACAGGACCCCTGTGAAAGGGGGAAAACCATGAATAACTGTAGACCCTCCCAAACTATATTTAACATATAAAAAAGTTAGATCACCGTATTCAACCCAATATGAATTATTTTGAGGCATCAAGGTTCCTTCCCAAGGCAGAAGTGGGGGTCTGGTGGGGCTTACGGCCACCTCCACGGTGGCCCCACACCCTTTTTAAGAGGGCCTCGTTCACAGTTAGTCTCACAAGGTGTGCAGTCCCTATTAAAAATGGCACAGGGAGGCAGCAGAGGGGACAGCAAATAATCCATGAATAATCAAATCTGCAGATTTCACTGGAACTCACAAATGTGGAGAGCTGGCTGTATTTCTAAAGGATTAGAGCTGCATCAGACGGTGGCTTTTAATAGACTTCGTACTGACATTAGTTTTGCTGCTACAAGATACGATGTAACCTTCTACAAAATTAGATTTGTTAAAATGATTCAATGGGTTTGCCTGTCAACAACTTTCAATCAGTGCCTCTTTCACACTACACTGTTATAGTGCAATTATTCTAGTTTGAACCTCCTGTGGCATCCTGGGGTTTGCAGTTTAGGGAATTCTCAGCCAGAGAGCTCTTTGGCCTCAGGAAACTATAAACTCCAGAATTCCACAGGATGTTGAAAGTGGAATAATAGCACTGTAACAATGTAGTGCAGAAATGATCCAAATGGTGAGCTATTCGTGAGCGATTGGCTCTAATAACCAAGTGAACTTCCACTGATAGGTGCAGTCTGCTTTTGAATATCAGATGCTATGGACAAACAATGGGAGGGCTGTTCTTAGGAACAAGGGTTGAGAGACTTTCCACAGAGTGGATCCTGTTAGTCTCATAAATCCTTGCATGGTTTGAGAGTTGTGTTTGTTCTCTCTAGCATTTCAGTTTTGCATATAAACAGAGCTTAAACTAAGATAGAGTTTAGTAGTGGCTCCAGGTCGTTGCTTTTCCGTCTTGGCCGTAATATAAAAGGCAATAGCAGGGGTGGGTGAGAGAGAATAATAGAAACATACAGTTGGAAGAGACCTCAGGGGCCATCAAGTCCAATCCTTTGCTATGCAGGAACACCCATCAAAGTATTCCCAACAGACAGCCATCCAGCCTCTGCTTAAAAACCTCCAAAGAAGGAGACTCCACCACAGTCCCAGGCAGCTGCATATTCCACTGCCGGACAGCTCTGACCGTCAGGAAGTTCTTCCTGAGGTTCAAGTGGAATCTCCTTTCCTGCAGCTTGAATCCATTGCTCCTTGTCCTAGTCTCTGGAGCAGCAGAGAACAAGCCCGCTCCCTCCTCAACATGATATCCCTTCAAATATTTAAACATGACTATCATGTCCCCTCTTAACCTTCTCTTCTGCAGACTAAACATACCCAGCTCCCTAAGGGTTTCTTCATAGGGCTTCATGGCTTCCAGACCCTTCACCATTTTGGTCGCCCTCCTCTGGACATGTTCCAGCTTGTCGACATCCTTCTTGAATTGAGGTGCCCAGAACTGGACACAGGATTCCAGATGAGGCCTAACCAATGCAGAATAGAGTGGTACCATTACCTCCCTCGATCTAGACACCATACTCCTATTGAGCTAGTGATGGTTGTATGTCAGGTCTAGGGAACATGTGGCTTTCCAGATCTTGTTGGGGTTCAATTCCTATCCCTCACCCTTTGCTGTGCTGCCTAGAGTTGATGGGAATTGGTTCAGTAACCTCTGGCAGGGTGCACACTGCCCATCCCTGTTGTCTGTGAAGATATAGGGCAGAGGTGGACAAAGTGGGCTGAATGGATCAAGAAATTGCATCTTTTCCAATATATTTTGCTCTAAAGTGTCCCTTGATTCTCTCTAGAGCGTGTATATGGCATTTCCAACATGTTTGGAGGGACTCTGGGTCCCCCAGAGGTAAACAAAAATATAAAAGAATTTGGTGCCTTTTTTAAAAGAATTGCCCACAAATGCTCTCTAGAGGATGTAGGGGTATTTCCACCATGCATTAGGCCCACCCTTGGCCAATTTATGCTACAAAGAGACCTTTATTTTTGAAAAGTGAACAGGAACAGGTTACTTCATGCTGTTAAAAAAAAAAAGGCTTCTCCTAGGCATAAATTGACTCCAAGAGGACCCAAAATATGATGAAAATGCCCCCATTGTCCGAAGAAGACATTTGGGGACAGAAAAAAAAATGAGTGGGTGTAGCGAGAGTTCAGCCCTTCATTGTGGGGCTAATGTGGCCTTCTGCCCTTACATAATTGTCCACCCTTGATATAGGGGAAACAATGATAGAGATAATGTAGGAATTCTTGCATACTTGTGTCCCCCCCGCCAGCCCTACGTAGTCATTTCTATCCTCCTTTTGCTGTGGAAACATATCTTGCCTGATTGCTGTTTTCTCTGTTTCCCTCCTTCATCTCTTTCCCTTTGTCTGTTCTATTATAAGGGCCTTGGGGAGCGGAGTATGCAAATATCTTCTTCGTAAATTATCATGGACATAGATGATCTTCTGTGTTAATAAAGATGATGATAATAGGTTATTTCTGTTATGTTAAAATTGCAGTTCAGACCAAATGTCTGGTTAACGCTGTCTCTTCCTTCGTACCACAGCCAGCCATGGGAAGCCAGAAAGCAAGCATGCCTGTCTCTGTTTTTTCCTGCCTCTCGCAGTAGATACTCAGATGGATTTTGGATTTTGTGGTTTTGTCAGGGGCAGTGCCTCTGTAGTAATTGGTTGCTATGGGCAAACAACAGGGAAGAGGCTGTTGCTTTCATAGTCTTCTGCTTGTAAGCTTTGAAGAAGCCATCCATCTGAAGCAGTGATTTCCAAACTCTGGTGCTCCAGGTGTTTTGGGCTTCAACTCCCAGAAGTCCCAGCTGCTCTGGCCAGTGCTCAGTGATTCCGGGAGCTGAAGTCCAAAACATCTGAAAGACCATAGTTTGGAAAACATTGATCTGGAACTATAGTTCTGAGTCTATATCCAATTGCTAATCCCAACTGGAGTAGACCAATTGAAACCAAGTTAATATTTATGTAAATCCCACTGATTCTATGAGTTTATTTCAGTTGGGGTTACTAATTAGATTTAGGCCATGTACTAAATGGACATTTTGACTGAGCAAGCAAGGAAACTCATACATTCTTCATGTCCACATAATTTATATAATTTCGATTATTTTTCTCAAGTGTTTGAAATTTGACTTTGATGCTTTGTGAGAACGGATTTTGAAGATGTAGCTACTTCTTTTGAATATATTCCTCAAAAGGCCCTTTATGAGCTTTCAATTTCCATTACTTGAGAGTTAAGACCTCTTTTCTGAGAAGACAGCAAAACCCTGTCCTCAAACAAGTTTCTTGTCTTCTTGTCTGAACTGTAACATTTTGTAAGTGAAACCAGTTGTGACAAACACATTAGACATTGCTATGTTCATTTTTGTGCAGCCTTTAACATTAAATATCCCCAGAGGGTCTTTCATCTGGAATTCATAAAGCTGAGACGTGAAAACTTGGAAGCTATGAAGAAAATCAAGAAACAGTAAAAAGAAAAATACTGTTGCTCTCAGGAACAGATCCACACGCAAATAGTACAATGCATAAAGCACTATTGATTTGGAGTGAAGTAAATGTAATGACTTTAGTGAGGAGACTGAAGGTAAAGTGAAAGTACATGGGTTTAAGATTCCTCACGTTCCCTTACTTCTGCTGAGAGACCTTGAAAGCCAAGCCGTGGTTATCAGTACATTCCTAGCAGTGTTAGGCATTGTTTATATAACAGTCTCTGGCTTCTATTGCTTCTACTGCTACAAGTCTCCTAATATATTTCACTTAATTACACATTCCTATATGGAGGGCATCCTGACAGTGCAGAGTAGAGAATCCATGCTAAATGCAGAGAAGCTGGCATTGATTGCAGAGTATGTGGCATATTTACAGATGCCAGAGATAAGCAACAAGTCCTCTTCGGCCAACGGGTAGTTCCTTTGTAAAGAAAACTGAGTAGGAATGTTAAAAAAAAAAAAGCCAACTGAATTGGACTCTCTAGCTGTTTGCTTCTCACAGTAACCAATCATATTCTTCTGAACAACACATTAAGCTGTCAGTCTTTCATGGTGTTTAGTTAAGGTTAAACATCTTTGAATACGGGCAGAGCCAGTGATGAGTTTTTCTTTGTATTTTGTTTTGCAGGGCAACAGCAGAGGGAAGCCCTCTTACGGTCAGCCACCTCTGTGAGGTTTGAACCAGGACCTGGCGTGGGAACGAGTCTCTCGGCTTGTGAGAGGTGGGTACCAGCCTTGGGCAAGGGCCTAGCTTTCAGCTTCTTGATAGATCTATTGAACTAGAGCCTTTGGGGTTAGTTGAATCATTACAATTGGTACGTGTGCTTGGTCTCAAATTGTTTCAGGTTGTTTTAACTGATTGTAAGCTGTCTTGTTTTTAGTTGTAAGACTGCTAGATTTATTTATGGTAATTTAAATCATTCTTACTGTTTTACACTGTTAAAATTGTTTTTATTGTATGCCACTCTGAGATCCTCAAATATAGGACAGGACATATATGTGTGTATTTGAATAAATAAATAATCTCTGGGTGCCAGCTTTTCAGGGACTGTAGAATTACATTTTTTAAAAATAAAATTGGAAAGGAGGTGGGTTTACACAGGAAGCCATGTTCCTGTTTCCCTGACCTAGCTTTTTAAAGAGGCTGTGACCATCTCTCTTTTTCCTCTGCATTCTCCATAGGGCTTTCCTCTCCTTTCTCTCCACAATGCCCCAAGCTTCCGAGCACCGTATGAGCCGGGCTAGAGACCAAGCAGTCATCACCTCTCAGCCGAAAGCCAACAACAAACTCCCAAATGCACATCGAACCCCAAGTCAAGAGCACCGAAGCTGCTGCTCTTCCTCCTCCATCTCCAACGGACTCTCCGGTCCTTCTAAACTCCGGCCCTTACCACCCCGGCCGAGCCCTCTGGATGACAGGGGCAAGAAGCTTGAGCTAGACCGAGGCAGGGCCTCAAAACACAGTGAGCCGCTGCGTGGTTCTGCCTCCCGCCGAGGCCCAATCAAGGCGGATCATGCCCTCAAAGTCCCCAGCTGCCCTCAGGCTGGCACCATCTCTGGCAGCAACTCCTTCACCATGATGCCCGGAGTTCTTCTTGGTGGGCCAGACTCTGACCAAAGAAGAAGCAACCTGCTCCGCTCCAAATCCATCAGCATCGGGGACTTAAGCCAGGCTGGCAACCATGGGGAGGAGCAGCTGAGCACTGCACTGAACCGCCTGACCCTCCGGGACCGGAGCCCCTCTTGCATCCACAAGATTGGCTTGGGATTGTCTCTGAAGAGGAGTTCTTCACTCCGTAGAGTCAACATCACCACTGGTCTGGATGGAAGACCTTCCGCCGCCCTGCTGTCAGTCTGCACAGAAGGCTGCCTGAGGACTCATGCCATAGACCCACAGGCCACGGAATATGCTTGCTCTCAAGACCTCCTACTGTCAACAAGCCCGCCCCAGAGCAAGACCCCTGTTCCAAGCAAACTGGAAGAGAAGGCAAGCACTGTAAGGAACTGATAAGAGCATTCCTTAATCTAAGCCATCAGGAGATGGAGGGCTTCAGGGATTATTATGGGATTGCAAGGCACCTTGTATTACCTCCTTACCGCCAACAAAAGCTATGCTGTATAGGACTTATGAGACCTGTGTCTAAGAACAGGTTTCCCATAATGATATTGTAAGGCTGTTCTGAATACTGAGAGAAATTTTGACTCATAACACTAGAATTTAAGGAATATCCAGTGAAACTCACTGGCAGACCAAAATACACACATACACAAGGCTTTTTCATAGTTTTGCCTTAACCTGGGAAAGCCTTGGTAACTATGATTTGGGGTGAATGATTCCATGGAGGGGCCATTTTCCCCCTCTAGACCCCATGTGCCATTTCCCAAATAACTGAGAGCCCGAAAGAGAGCCCAAATCATTGTTCTCCTCCAATCACTTTCAAAGAGGTGACAGAAAGTGATATCACATAGTATAGGGTTCTGAGATATTTACAGAGGTGGGGTGATGGTATTTTCATGTGCTTTTGCATGTGGAGGGGCGACTTTCTTCATGAATCATGCTGAATTTTTTAAAAGAACCATTGATAGATTGGAGGGCTTCAGGGGGCTGATGGGGAGTTTTGGGGACCACAAAAGTGGAAGCTGGGGTTAACATTTGCCCACACTGCCACAGATGATGGACAGATGTGTAAAGTTACTTTTGAAACTGCAAGTCCAAGAATCCTTCCACTTAAAATGACCGTGGACCAGTTCTGTCAGGGGAATCTGGAAGCTGTCATTTTACCAAAATAATTTTAGCAGGCTTGGCAAGTGATAGGGAATTCCATACGGGGAGAGGAGCGAATGGCCAGTATGATGAAGAAGGAACAGATTTCTGCTGTCTGCTTTTGCCAGTCACTCTGTTGTGTGTGCTGGCTAAGGCAGGTGGTAACCTGCTCTCACAGCTCTTCCTTTCCATGCCATTTTGGTTTTGCCTTTTAACTAGTTCACTCCTGAGGGTATCATTGGACTTTCCTCTGTGACTAACGTGGAAATCCAGGATACTAGCCCTGAAGCAAGTTAGTTAAAAAATATGGTAAATAAATTTCTGGTTATTAACTTTTGTGAGTTTATTTACAAGGCTGACTTGGGGCACTTTGTGCCACAAGATGTAGCAATGGATGCTGATCTAGTTGCCTTTCTAAAGAGATCAGACAGATTCATGAAGGTATTTATTGTGGAGAGTGGGAGCATATCACCCTTTATATTGCTGGATTGGAACTCCCATCATTCCTCCCTATGGCTACGGTGGCTGTGGCTGGTGAGATTTCCAGTCAGGCAATAATTGGAAGAGCACACATTCTCTGCTATGGCCTGTTAGCTATCAACCAAAATGGCAGACTGGAACCTGTTTGTTACAGCAAGACTTCCTTTGAATATCAAATGTTGGGGACAGTCAGCCAAGGAAGGATTTTGCTTTCATAACTTATCTGTTGACTTACCTTAGTCACTTTTCTGGACTTCAGCTGCAAGAATGCCTAGCTCACATGACCAAGGGCCCTGCTGGCTGGGGATTCTGGGATCTATAGTCCAAAAGTAACTTTCCTAAACTCTCTTCTGGAAGCATATTATCTGGCTACTGTGAAGAATGCTGGGTTAGATGGACTTCTGGCCTCTTCTAGATATGCTTCCTGGGAATGGTAGAAGAGTTTTTTGGTGAATATTTATGCTTTCAGTTGAAGCTAAAGAATTTTGGTTTATGTTCCTCCCAGACACTTGGAGAGACATGTACACAAATTAACCCTAGGAATTATAGTGCTGGGAGATGACTTGAATATCTCTTAATAGAAGGAGGAGGAATCTTGGGTCTCTAGATATTTTGACCTATATCTCCTATTATTCTCATACATCATGGCCAATAGTAAGGAAGTTGGTGTCCAAAAGTAACAGAAGGCCCAAAAGCCTCCATCTCAGCTCTCTCAGAATATTTAACCACTACAACCCCCAGTCCTCCTTCTGGTGAGTTTGTGGGGAGAATGCCATGGCAACTGAGCTAGTTTTAAGTGGCTCATCTGCATTAGACACACTTAAAAGGATTTATCTGCCATTGATCCTGCAGGACGTTGAAGAACTGTTTCTTTGAGTCAACCATAGATGTCTCCAAATATTTTCATAAACAACTATTCTTTGGGAACAGATTGTTAGGTATTATTCTTCTGCTTCAGATTTATACTGTAGCTGCATCTTGAGATCTGCTTTGGATCTCACTCACAGTTGATTTTCATTGTTGAAGACTTTGTCCCTTTAGCGCAGTGTCTGATAGAGACACTGTCATTCCATGGGTGGGTTTTTCCTCCCAGGAAGGATGTGTTTTCCCTCATACAATGTTACCTATAGGGCCAGCTGTAACTTTGTCATTGTCTGAGGCAAACCTGCTCTGCCACCCTTCAGTTAGGTTTCCTGCTCCAGGATGCTTCCCTCTTTTCCACTGGCTACAATAGTGTTTTTGAGAAATTCTCCAAGATGGGGCCAGTGTGTGTATATAAATAGCATAAGGGAGGGGTGGGCAAAGCCCGCAGACCACATGTGGCCTCCAGAGTCCCCCAGCATCGAAAATACTTTTTTCCCCAAAAAAACCTGTTTTTTTCCAGAATGCCCCCAAATGCACTCTGGGATGTGGAGGGCATTTCTGCCACATTTGGAGGCTCCTTGCAACCCAAAGGGATCAAGAAAAAAATTCACTAGGGGCCATCGAGTACATTTCCACCAGATTCTGAACCCCTCCACCAGCCAAGTTACACCCTGGAAGTGTGTGGGGGCTACATATACAGATACATATGCACTTTCAGGAGTAGGTGCAGCTGTCCAAGATCTCTTAGGGGGCTAATGTGATCTCCTAGTCTTCCACAGTTGGCCACCCACCCCAGCCTAAAATAAAAGCTTTAAGGCAGGGACCGCTCTAGGCAGGACCCAGTGGATTCTGACCTACATTCCTGATCCCAGTGAAGTGTGGCAACTACTGCTAGCTAAAGAGGCAGTAGATTGTTCCACAGAGTTCATGTAAGAGAGGATGAGTTGTGTCCAGATGTTGTTGGATTGTTACTCCCATTTACCCCAATCCATGTAACTAGCAGTGATGGCTGGTGGAAAATGCAGCATGGCAACATCTGTAGGCCCATATATTTCATTCCCAGTCCCAAAGTTAAATAGAGTACATCCTCTTCTGTATCATAGTTTCAAGGAAAGCCAGGAAGTGGTGACTGTGTTTGTCTAGTCTTACCTGGGTGTAAAGGCTGTGCCTGCCATCATCCACTTTAGAAAGCAACAGCACGTGAGTGACTTCTTGTGACTTGCAGCTTTCTGTGCTATTCTGTGTGCCATTGCCTTCATGTGCACACACTCGCTAATGGTTCTTGATTGCATGGTAACGGTTTGGCCATTTCCGCACTAGACTGCTATAGTGCTACTATTCCACTTTCAACATCCTGTGGAATCTTGGGGTTTGCCATTTAGGGAGAGGCCTTTAGAATTCTCAGGCAGAGAGCTCTTTGGCCTCAGTAAACTACAAACCCCAGGGTTCCATAGAATGTTGAAAGTGGAATAGCAGCACCATAACAATCTAGTGCAGAAATGGCCTTAGTGTTGTGGCATGACTGGCTTGCCACAAGAAGCAGGTTCTGCACAGTTTGCTATGTAAATCTGCATTTGGTGCTTGGGTGAGTGATTCTTGAGCTTTGCATTAGCTTGTTGAAACACTGTGTGTCCAATACTTGGAAGCAACAGAACTTGAAAATACATTTTCAAAAAGTAATTGGTTGTAGTTAAATCTCCCAATCCCCTCAAATAGCTACCTATTGCTACAGTTTGATTTTAAAAAAAAAGTACGGTAATTCTGTTGTTCAAAAGTAACGAAAATTATTTAAACACAGCACTGACATTTGGTATAAAACACTCCTGGGAAGAGAGGCCACTTTTTGTGTGCCTTCAAGTTGTTTCTGAGTTACCTAAGGTGAAGCTATCACAGGGTTTTCTGGAGCTGAGAGTGTGTGATGTGTCTCCAGGATCACCCAGTGAGTTTGTGTGGCTGAGTGGGCAATCAAATCCTGGTCTCCTCGGTTGGGTCCAGCACTTAAACCACTATTCCAACACTAGCTGCTACAGGCACAGGCCACATATACTGTGTGTTTATTTAAAATCTCAACCTTAAACACACACTGACACCTGCAAAACAGTAAATCTACCCCTCTTTGTGTTAAAGTCATGATGTAGCTTAGTTTTAGACAGCGGTGTGATGTTTGAACATTGGACTACAACCCTGGAGACCAGAGTTCAGTTCTCCGCTTGGGCATGCAAACCCACTGGGACCCATTCCGCAACTGCAAACCCCAGGATTCCATAGGATGTTGCAAGTGGAATAATAGCGCTATAACAGTCCAGTGCAGAAATGGCCTGGGTGACGTTTGACACATCTCTCAGCCCCAGAAAACCCAGTGATAGGTCTGCCTTAGGGTTGCCATAACTCAGAAACAACTTGAAGGCACCCAATAATAACAAAGCTTAGTTTTGTGTTCATTGCTATAGAAAGGAATTAATTACAAGTAACTTGTTTGTGCCAGGTTACTTCCAGTGTATGGGAAGCATAAGGCAGATTGGGAGGGGAGAGCCAGAAGATTTTTATTTTTTTGGTGATAACTTAATAAAAACTACATTGTTTCCATAGAAACAGATGCATAGAGCAACATGTATAGAGAGAGCACCAAGTCCTCTGTCTCTTTTGGGAAGAGAGGCTGGGAAGGACACCATCTTGAATCTGACGTATTTTTTCTCCCCATCCCTCATGTTCGCCCCCTGTGATCTCAGGTTTGGCTTACGGTTAGCTTTTCACTAGGTCTTACTCTTAAGAGTAAAATGTCTACCCTTAGTCTTCTGCATGTCTCCGGAACCCTACTTACACCCTCTTGTTTCCTGAGCAACATGCTCAAATGTTTGTCCATCTGGTGCCTGCCAAAGGTGTAACTGTTAATTAATTCCCACTGCAGGGATTTTTTTTCCCCTTGCAGTCTCTTCCAGGGTATAGCCGCTTTTCAACTTGACCTGCTTGGTATGACTTGGGGGAAGGTGAACTGTGCCTAGAAAGAGGGAGGGCTGATCTCATTGGTCTCTGAGAAGTTAGGACATAGGGGTGTGGTGGGCAGCATCAGTAATGAACCTTGTACCATTTCTTGCCCCTTCCTTGCTTAGAGGATGAGGTGGCTCTCTTGGGGAGGTGGTTACCCTAAGCATGCTACACACACTCTATTTGTTGTCATTTATTTTTATTTTCTCCCTTTCTGGCTCCATGGTTATCCAAACAGCAGCTGCTCCCCAAAGTAGCTCTTCCTGCTAATTAATCCTCATGAGAAGAGCCTCCAGAAGAACCAAGAATAGCCAGGGGAAATCGGATCAGCTAATGAACTGATGGCTTATAGGGACAGGTGGGAGGGCCCAACAGTCCTTTTTCCATTTGTCACAGTGTCCGGTGAAGCGCACTTGTTTTGCCACCTCTCTCTGATGCGCGTGGCTGCTCTCCTGGCTTGGAAGGGGAGCCATGCCGGGGCTTCAGGGGGCCACTCTGGTGGAACTGCCACAAAAGCTCCACCGCACGTTGGCCACCAAGCGTGAGCTTCACGGCCGAGCAGCTGACATTTCAGAGTCAGTGGTCCACACGGCAGTGATGGGGTTGCTACTGATGACCAGTGAGGTAACCAAATAAATGTCTTTTCATACATTAGCATGAGAAGTCCAGCTGCATGCTGGCTTGGAGACAGGGAGGAGAAAGGATCGTGGGACAAGGCTCCATTTGAAAACCCCTAAAGCATTTGAAATGTAAAGGTTTCTTTGATTACAACGTGGTGTGGAACACACCAAACTGTCATTACTATATATTGGAGTGAGAAAGTTCCTGACAGGCCACAGATTTTGTTCAGAGTTTGTGATAGATACTGAGGCTGTTGCTCTTGAGGAGCAGAAAAGAGCAGAGTTCTGTGTAGTCTTCAGGTATTTTGTGGCCCTCAGGTGAGGACAAGTGTCCCAGTTGCCAGCATAGAAGCTCAATTCATCTACCAGTCCAGCCAAATTCATATCTGGTGTGGTGCTTAGTCCTTATCACAAGATATCTAATGATGGATCTGGACAGTGATCTACAAACTTTTAACCCTGATCAGCTGAAAGTGGGATGGATCTTTCCTTTTCTTCGTTGGCTGCAGTGTCCAACTTCAAAGAAGGATATTGGACTTTCTGTGCTTTTAATACCTGTATAAAAGAAGATAATTTTGGTTGAAGCAGCTAGTGCATGAGAGAATCTGAATGATTCTGCTCTGCCTGGCTGTTTAAAAGTAGTGCCTCCTCCTTTTGTCAGCTAGCTTTGCTGTTTAATCTTCCTCTTTCTTCCCTCCAGTGGAAATCCAATGGGTGCAGGATCAGAAAATCTGTGGCTCTCTGTGTGTTGTTGCACTTTGGCTGATCATTTGCCATGGTGGATGGACATGCTAGAAGGTGGAATTGAACAGTATTCAAAGGGATGCAGGTTTCCCCTTCTTGTAATAAAGAAGGGATAGATATTTAGTCTCTTGGGAGGTGGGGCATAGGGGTAGGGCATGCAGCTCCTGTTTTCAGGATGTAACTTGTTGGTTGTGGTCCTAGAAAATTAGCCAGGAGGTTGTTTTTTGTGGATTGAGTTAAGATTTAATTTCCTGCCATGGTGACTTAACAATATAATAATTCATGAGTATTCAAACCCTGAAAGTTTTAGTGCTTAAACCAACTTTTCTTCAGAGCTGGTGTGACTTCCTCAGAGGCATCTCCTTGAGATGCATGGGTAGCTAGTTGGAATTTTTCCGTGGTTGGAACTAAGGTTTATTTATTTGGAACTATGTAATTGGTGGCTTGGTCAGAAGCAACAGTGAAGCAGCTCCTAAGCCAGTGAGACATCAGTGCTTACAGAGCAGGAAGAGGAGTTCCAATATTCTAATAAAGGGAACTTTACTGAGAGGGGCTGTAGGTTCAATAATTGAGCACTTGCTTTGCATGAGGAGGCCGCTGGGTTCAATTCCCTGCTTCTCCAAATAGGTCTGTCTTTGAACTCCAAGAATTGTTGACAGTCTCTGTCACTGTGCTGGATTAGATGGATCATTGGGTTGACTCAGTATTAGGCAACTTCCTGTTGGTTCATCATCTGAGTGGGTTGGAATGGTGTGTGTGTGTGTGTATATATACATTCAGTGTGAACATAGCTACTCGTCCACATGTAGAGACACAAGACAAACTAAACCTCTTATTTAAGCTGTCACAGCAAGCACTTTATCCCCCCCCCCATGTTTTTTTTTCCCTTCAGACACATCACACCCTTCTGCTCGGCTCTGGGCACATCGGTCTCCGCAATCTTGGCAACACGGTAAGTTGTGGGCAACGGGTGACTTTCCCTGCTCCAGTTAGAAAGAATTGTTCCCTGCAAGAGGCTTTTTTTCTGTAAAGGTTTCTTAAAAGCCAGCCAACATGCCAGGGTTTTTTTGTTTTGTTTTTCAAAAGATATCCTGAAATAGCCAGCATTGGCAGCTTGTACTCACAAGGAGGTAGTTGTGTGCTCAGTCGCTGTGTCAGTCCTTCACAGTGAGAGCTGCTGAAGCACGTCTGTTTTTGCATTGTGTTTTAGACTGTCACAAAAACACGCACATATATCGGGGAGGTGAGGCTGTGTGTGTATATCCCACAAGCCCACTGTGGAGAGCAAGTGTGGAATCCAGCACCCTTGGAAAATTCAGCGCATGGTGCCACCACGTTGACTGACAACAGCCTTCCTAATCCTGGTGGCATCCAGGAGTTTGGGCCCACAATTTTTCTCTCCCTCAGCTAACAAGGCCAATGGAGAGGAATCATAGGAATTGGCCCCAAACATGTGGAAGGAAGCTGGTTGGGGGAGATTTGTGTACAGGACCACTAGTGCAAAGCAGTGGTTCCCAACCTTACTTCAGCTCCTAGGAGCCCCAACAAAGCCCAGACAACAGTGAGGAATTCTGGGAGTAAAAGTACAACAATATCTGAGTCCAACAATATGTGAGGACCCCTCCCACGGGTTAGAAACTACAGATGTGAGGCACTGTAGCTCTTTGGAGTGGAGCATCAGAAGCTGTCAGCTACAGTTCCAAATATGATGGTCATGGGATAAGAAACTGGCAAAATAACAGAAATTGCATGAACTAGTCTTTCTTTGAGGAAGTAGGTTTCATGGCCTTAGTTCCTGTCACATGCCACCACCAGCAAGACCTCTGTTTTGTGTTTTTGTGCTCTGATTAAGACAACCTGCCTTCAACTCACAGTCCAAAGAATGGCTGCCCCAGTCTAGAAAACCAGGCTATCAGTGCCATATAAGGGACATATTTTCCTTCCCAAATTGAAGGCAGTTTGTTTTTCAGTACTGACTGCTAGGAAAAATGAGTGGAAGGGTGCCATCACATTCATATTCTGCTCGTGGGCTTCCCATTGAGGCATCTGATTGGCCACTGTAGGAACAGAAGGCTTGGCTAAAGAGGCCTTTGGTCTCATCCTGGTTGCTGTTGCATTCCTATATTGTTTGCTCATGTATTTTTATATTTATTTGTCTGCAGTATCTTTGGTGATACCTGCCAAAGTAGATTTCAGTCCACAAACACTCCTACCACATTAAACATGCTAACCTTGCAGGCCCACACGGCTCCATTTGTTTTCTGTTTTGGCCTGGAATAGCAAAACAGGATGGTAGCTCCTTTAGGGATGTTGTACCTCTGATATTTGAGAACCTTAGACCAGTTAAATTCATGCTGTGCATACTTAAGAGTTCAAGTGTGCACAGCCAAAACTCCACCTTCTCCCTCGCTCTCAAATGTACAAAGCTGTCATGGGGGCAAGGCCAACAGAAGTTGTCCCTTTTGTTCATTTTTGCTGTGTCTTTCTGAGAAGACTTGCTAGAACATATTGATGCTGATGATGTGAATGTGAATATGATGCTGCAGATAAACCCACCAGTGTCCTGTTGCTGCTTTTTTAATCAGAGGACAGAGATTCTCTTGCCTTTCAGCTGTTTTGGGCTGTAGCTGCTACAGTCATATATTCACTTGCAACAACTGCGTGAGGCTTCTGGGAGTTGATCCAGAACATCTGGTGAGGCAAATTTCCCCACACCTCTGCTTTACACAGATGACTGGAACACTGCCAGACCACCCACTGGCCTGTTAGGGTGTCAGTCAAAAATGATGTGATTTTACCGTCTGCTGCCACAAGCACCTCACTTTTATCCCCTGCCTCTGCCCGACTGCTTCCGTGACTGTTGATCACCTCACCGGCTGATGAATTTATGTGGAACGAAGAAACGAGAGCTAGTTGTGGGTGTCTGGCAACAGTGGGATCCACAAACCTAATAACAGGGCCAGCACTGCCACAGCTAGGAGCATGTGTAGTGGTTGCTTAGCAACCATGCCATGCGCCCATCCTTCTTTGCAAGATGCTGGCACATCTATTCCTATCTTGGAAGAAAAAGGAGGAAGAAAAAAATAAGCTTCCAGAGTTGGGAATTTTTCTGTGCAATGTATTATATGCAAAGAACAAATGGTACTAAATATTTTAAACAGAAAGCTGGCCAACCATAAAATTGTTAAAGGAGGGAGAAAATAGCAAAAAGAATACAGGGTTCTTTATTACAAAATTAAGTAATATAATACATAAACACTAACATAGCTAATGTTTTATAGCATATATCACAATGGCAGTCAATTGTGTTTTGGAATAAGAATCTGTCTTAATGGACTAATAACATGGTTTGCAATTGCCTTGCCCTTTGTATCTCTCCAGCTGCTATGATTCTCAGAAGAAACACTTTTGATGATTCCACTTGGTTTTAGAGTTTTATTCATGAATATTAGTAGTAAGGCATTTAATGTTGTGGTTCCCTACCCTCTGGAACTCTCTGCCACTTGACATCTATCAGGTGTCCATGACCTTAACAGCTATCCCATTATGCAGACTTTCCCTGAAATACGTCTCAGCCAGTTACATCTACAGGATTTCTTTGTAAAACTACTTGATACAGTGAAGACGTTCACCGTATGAAAATAAACTTAAAGTATTACTTTCTTCTTACAACTTATACTTTAGCAGTGCATTGGTGTTTTGTTCACAACTCTGAAAGTTTTCTTGGGAAGTGGTTTATACGTATCTGAAATAACATATAAGTATCTGAAATAACATAACAAATAAAACAATGGGACTTTTGCTCTTGTATGCAAAATTAAACAGAGGGAAGTGAAACGGTTCTCTCCAAACCTCTGAGGTCAATGCGCATCCTAGAATGCGCATCCATGCAGTTCTTGGTAAATACTTTTCCAGACTGATTTAGCTTGCTGACATTTGTCCATTACAGAAAAATCTGTATTGTCCTTCTCTATTCTCGTGTACAGGAAGCCCTCACCTTTTGACACCCCATTATCTGATGACTTCTTCCTTTGATGCTTCCAGATTAAGGACAAATTCCATTAAATTTGATGGAGGTTATGCTCTTTAATCAGTTCTTCTTGCCTACAGAGGCTGGCTCAGAACCGCTGGCACACACATGCTGCTTGCAAAGCGAGCTGAGGAGGAAAAAACCGTGCTAAGTTGGCCGAGTTTGTGTGCCAGTTGGTCCCAAGTGAGCCTCTGTAGGTCCTTCATTCCCCCCTACAGTACAATGCATGTGTTCTGCTTTTCAACCAATCCTGTTTGCTGACAGTGCTTCAGTCCCTAACCTGTCAGGTAAGTGGGGAAGCCTGTACCAAACAGATGATTAAAAAGCTGCATTTGTTGAGTTCCCCAGGGCAGTCTTTACAGTTCAGCACTGACCCAAATCCAGACCTGCTGAGCTCAAAGAAGTTCAGCTTCCATCATCTTGGAGAGTAGCCAATCTGTACTAATACGTGGTTGTACCTCTCTTTTCTTTTTGGCCTCTTCCTCAGTGTTTCATGAACGCTGTGCTACAGTGCCTAAGCAGCACCAAACCCCTACGGGACTACTGCCTCCGTCGAGAATTCCGGCAAGAACAACCTGGCGCACTACGGACCCAGCAGGAGCTGACTGAAGGTGAAAAGGGAGGGAAGGATGGGACCATCTCTGCTGCCTCTTCCTTTTCCTTCCGTGGGAAGAGGAGATTGCGTAAATGGAACGCTGTCTGAACTGACTTGAGTTAACAGGATCCTTGCCATGATCCACGATCTAAATTAGTCTTCAGAGAGTTTTAATCCAACTCTAGTTGACCACAGTTACATAAGTACCTTGCCCTCACACAAAGTGTGTTATATAATTAGAAGACCTAATTCCTTTACTGTCCTTTTGCCTGCAGGGTATTCATAGCTTCCATTCTCTGGCCCTAAGCCTGCCCGTTATCATTATTAAGTACTTAGGTGTTGTTGTTTTTTCAGAGCAGACTGCCCAGGTCTACAGCTGGCAACTTTGTATGGGAAAGGAAATCTTTAGTTTGCATTTGATGGGGTGGGTGGGGAAATAGTATTATTAGGAGACAGAAAACAGCAACAACAATACAGACGCAGTTAAGTTGAAATGATTTCATAATATTTCCAGGTGCCAAGAGTGTGGTCAATTACTCCAGGGCTTTTGCACTGATTAGCCAGAATATTGGAAGGCAGGAGCAGGTTTCCTCAGGTAGAATAATAGTGGCATATTCTTATCCTGCCTCCCTCTTGCAAGACTATTTTTAGTGGAGAGAGGGACTGTGCTGACCATTCTTTTGTCTTTTTGAGGGTTGAAAAGTAAAAGTTCAGCTCTGAAGGCTAGGTGGAACCCAGTGTAAGGAGCTATCCTTGGCCTACATGCAATCAGAAGGCCATTAGAACTCAGAGTCATTGTCACATGAAGCTTGTGGCCCTAAAATTGACTGGTTACTGTGAACCATTACGTCAAAATCAACTTTCTACACAGCCCCTTCCTGTCTTTCTTTGCCCATTCCCTCTTTTGCTGTCATTCTGTACCCAGCTCTTCCTCCAAAACGTTTATTGCAATGTACATCAACCTTGTTTTTCTCCCCTGCCAACATAGATTTTATCTTCCCAGCTGTCCAGTGAAGTGTTAGTTCAAGTCCCACCCAGTGAGCTTGGTGGTGGAGTGAGGGCTTGAATCCATGTTCCCAGGTTTTAAGGCAGGACTGGAGGAATTATACCAGTGAGGTTCCAAGTTTTCCTATCCTTCATCCTGCTCTCCTCTATCTTTGTGGGAGAATCCAGGCTTCCATTTGCCCCCATTTTCTTTAGACGTGCCTCACTCTTTTTAAGTGCCTTTGTTCCTTCTTTCTTCTCTTTCTCCAAGCACTGCTACCTACATTCCCCCTTCCAGGATGAGAGTAGCTAATCACAGTCAGACACCTTACTTTCTGCCACTCTGACAACACGACAGCTCAGCCAGTCATGGCCACTTGCTCCTGCCACAACCGTTTATGAACCCATCTTAGTCCCTTTTGTTAGTTCCACACTGACAGCGTACCAGCCCAGCCTGACAGATCTGGGTTTGTGTTTCACTTCTGCCACAGTCAGTCTTGCGTGATCTTGGGCACCATGCTTATCTCCCAGTTCCATCTGCAAACCAGAAATAAATAATAGTGTGCCTATCTTGTTGCGGGGTGGATATGGCGCAATAAAAGGTTGCTGAACATTTTTGTAATTTGAGTGTTCTCCAAGTGAGGAGGGAAGGCTAACCTAAGAGTGTTTCCTTGTTCCCACCACAACATTTCTGGTTTTTCATTTTGCAGCCTTCGCCGATGTCATTGCCACATTGTGGCACCCTGATTCTACGGAGGCTGCCAACCCCAGCCGCTTCAAAGCTGTCTTTCAGAAATATGTGCCATCCTTCACAGGATACAGGTGAGGAAAAACTGGGAATACCTTCCTCCTAGTTTCCTTACTCCTTTCTTTGTCTGTGCCATGCATTCAACCACTCTGCAGCCTCCTCATGCATAACAGTTCACCCTTAGCCAAATCCTCCCCACCTCCAAAAGAAAAATCAAAAGCAAAAAAGAATGGGGACTTTGCTTAAAACAAGGCATTGAAACAAAGTATGGGGGCCTTAAATCCCACCCTGCATCCTCCCCAAACCAACTTTTTCTCTAGCAACTAAAGGGTGGGATTACCTCTCTTGGAAGATTCCAGAGGCTGTGGTTCACTTTTTAAATAGGTTGCATGCTCCCTGCACTGGTTTATGTTAAAAAGAAATCACTTTTTGAAGCCCAGAAATGTATTCAGGCCCTTCTGTTTTTGTCTTTCAGCCATTTTGATCTTTTTTTGGCAATTTTTGGAGTGTTCCAGGCAGAAAAGTGGGTGTCAGACCTGCAGAGTTTCCCCTTCCACTTTAAACATTGAGAAAATATGATGTGATTTTGTGTGTGCGTGTGTGAAGTTCAAAAGCTCTGGAAAGCACCAGCTCGGCAAAGGCTGACACAGAGCAGCTAATTTTCTGCAGTTCCAACTGATATATAATAAGCCCCACTAAACTCCAACAGTTAACCACTCCGATCCACATCTAGCTCCCAAGGGCATTTCTGAGGACCTCAGGTGGGCAGGCCCCATCCCCATTTATTGAATTGTAAAATGCAGCATGGTTTCCCCTTAAACCTACATCCTGTTTTTAAAAATTCCTGTCCTGGGCTTAAATCAGCTCAGAGAGGCAACAGCAAAATTTCCCACCTACCTCGTACAGGACAAAGGGGCCATACCGAGTTCAGTTTTCAAGCCGTTTTTTTAAAAATTGGATTTTGAAATGTGGTTATAGACTGCAATCTTCTAAGGCCTGACAAAGGCTATGCATAGCCCTTGAACTTTGGATAGTGTCCCATGGCAGAGGGAATAAAAAGCATTTTTGGTAGAAGAACATGTTTTCCCCTCTGGGGACTGGAAGCCATACCAATGGCCTTCCAGTCTAGCTGATTCCCACTCCTTTTGACCATTTTGTCTTTTCCTTAAAACCCTGAGTCAGCACTTTTGAACTTGTTCCAGAAGCCAAAGCATCAATGATGGCGATACACTCTCAGAGTGAATTCATTATATGTGTCGTATTTCAGTTCATTATTAGTATCATTTATTATTTTATTCATTTATATCTCACCTTTCTCCTGACAACTAACTCAAGGCAACTAACAACATTAAATTAGTATAAATTAAAGCCTCTGTGAAAAATATAAAATTTCAAAAACAACCCATTTATACACTTGCTAATGCATACACTCATACACTTGTTGCTACCTTGTGAAACAATTGTAACTTCCAAATATTCTTCAAGACTAGTCTCATGTAGAATGCTTTGTGGTTGTGCTCCATGTTGTCAAAATGTGAGTGACCACAGACAATCAGAAAAGCCTTAGATAGGTTGATTGAGAGATTAATAGATTGATTAATTCCTGATGTTTTCCCAGTCTTGAGACTCAAGGTGGCTTACAGAAGTTAAAACAGATATGGATAAAGGGTCATATTACTATAAAATAGCTTGTAGCATAAGTAAATTATCAATAGAATTAATAGCAATTTAAACATAACCATTTAAAAAATAAGACAACACATTATCAGAAGCCCTTCCCCATGAGCAGTTGTTTTCTAAAGATATATTGGGGGGAGTCTTTACCTGCTGATGGAAGAACACCATGCAGAGCCTTCCAAATATCTTCCAGAACTTTGCTTAGTCCCTTGCAGAATCATATGTAGATTGATCTGATTGATTTTTTTTATTTTTAATCAAGACTACACAAGTGTTATAAGGTTTAGGCTTTTCCTCTGTAACATGTTAGAAGGTGAACTCTGCAACCGTTAATGTTTCTGAAATCTTCTAGGTTGAAAAATGAAGTTGATCTTTCTGTTTTGTATTGTATCATTGTCTGAAGATCCACCAGCTTATTTTTTTCTCATCTTCTTTTTCTAGCCAGCAGGACGCTCAGGAGTTTTTAAAGTTTCTCATGGATCGGTTGCATGTGGAGATTAATCGGAAAGGACGCAAGACTCCCAGTATCCTTTCTGACACCAGAAAGCCCCCAGTACTGGAGGACTCTGACAGTTTGAGGTGAGTCTGCCTGGATAGGTAGCAATGTGGTATTCTTACCATGAACTTAACAGAGGAAGTGGCTGGGTGATTAATCCAATCATTGTTCTGGGTTTTCTACCTTAGTTTCTGAGAACCTTTTAATCTGGAGAGGGTAGGTGCTGAACCTTGGATCTCTTGCATTCCCAGCAGGTGACCTATCATTCAGTTGCAAGTTGTCCCTGAAATGTTAAAAGTTAAATGTTGGAAGCCAGATTTCTGTTGTCACTGTGGACACAGTGGCCTGTTCTTGGCTTGAGGACCAATCTGTGTTTGCATATCCATTGGACATTTATGATCTGAGATGCATGAACAGCCTCCCTAGATTTTTTTTTTAAAGCATTGTGAATTCTTTTGGTGTGGGTATTCCCTGCAATGTTGTAAATTTGACATCTTGTGGTTGCCCTTTTACTGAGGAATCTCCCCTGGTCCTTAGACAATGAACATACAGTCCTTTCTCTGCAGCCATACTCAAAGCATGTACCAGTTTGACAGCTATTCCATTTATTGTTTATGCTCTGCTAACATAACCAGGATTGCAACCATGCAGACTGTGGTGGATTAGGATTTTGTGAAAGTCCTGTATGTAATTGTAGCAATAGTGGTAATAAGTTGTGTTGATGCAAGACTCTGGTATTTAAAATGTTTCACAGATTTGCTTGAGTAAACTCTAGAGTGACCCTATTGAGTATGTTGGTACTATTAACCTACAAATCTGAGGATCAGCTTGTCTTAGGATCATTTAGGCCATTTCTGCACTAGACTTTTATAGTGCTATGATTCCAGCCGGCCCCTCCCGAAACTGCAAACCCCAGGATTCCATAGGACGTTTCAAGTGGAATCATAGCACTATAAAAGTCTAGTGCGGAAATGGCTTTACTGTGGTTATTGCTGAGCCAAGATTGGAACCAGGGACTCAGTGGTTTCCTGCTCAGTTTCCTAGCCTACATTATAGTTCCCACTTGCAAATTCTGCTTTGGGGCCACAGCCATCAGGTGGTCAATGTAACTTTGAACTCAAATTATTCTTCCCCTCTATCGCAGCTGAGACCTCAGGGCCTGAAAGGTGTGTGTTTGTTCTGCAAAATGCCATTTATAATGATGTAGGTAAGAATCTATTTTGCAGATGTTCACTACTGCCATTACTGTTCTTAGTCTTTGCCACAGTGGCCAGCCGTCACCCTGTTCTCCACCTACAATACAGCATAAGGTTTCCTAATGTTCTTTTTCTTTTTATAATTTTTTTTATTGACAGTTTGTCTCGGGAAAAAAAAAACCCTCACACTTCCATGCTTAAATCTTCCAGTTGAAATTGCTTATTTCCATTCTATTACAAACATAATTTCCATCTTACAGAGAGAAGAACAGTTACATTATTTCTTCTTTGATTCCTTATACATTTATATCCTTCCCCAATCCAATACTCTTTTCCATTCTTTCTCAATGTTCTGGATAGATTTATTCTTCAAAGAAAATGCTAATTTTTCCATCTCTATCATATCCAGGACTTTTAACTTCCATTCTTCTATATCAGTATGTTTCTTTTCTTCTTCTTTGTGGTCTCTGTGCCTCACACACTGGGAGTTTCAAAATTCAGTTTACAAATTCTTTGGATTTCGTCATGAACCCTCTTCCAAAATTTTTCCTAATGTTCTTTTTCTTGGGTTTTCTTTCTTTATACAGTGATGATGAACAAGCCAACCAGATGTGGAAGCGCTACCTGGAAAGAGAAGACAGCAAAATAGTAGGTGAGTGGACATTCCTGCCAGTGAAATCCATCATCCCGGCAATCATTGTGACTGATGGGAGCTGTGCTCCAAACTGTCTGGAGGAATCCACTTAGTGGAAAGGTAAAATTTAAAACTCTAAGAGAACCCTATTATCCTGGCTTTTAAAACCAGTGGAGGACAGGATGCTGCAGAAAAATTGAACTCAGCGTATGGAGTACATGCAAAGTGATCTATAGCATGAAAATTGACAGTGGGATTCTGGGTCACTGAAGTGTGGTCACCAAAGTGGGGAAGACTGTGTTAAACTGTGGTTTAGGTGTTTTGTTTGTTTTTGGGTCTGAACTTGTTCATAGTGCAACTGATTGTCTGTGACCAGAGCCTGGGAAAGTTAATTTTTGGATGATATCTTCCAGAATGCCCCAGCCAGGAAAGCCAGTGGCTATGCAAGCTTTAGCATTTTGAAAGTTGCAGCCCAATAAAGTAACTTTTTCAATCTCTGCCTGTGACAGAGAGGTTAGAAAAACAGAAAATCATTCAACCCATTCACATCCATCAGACTGTGGCATTTGGATGTTGACCCAAGTTAGCTATATTTGTTTTTTTTCTGTATCAGATAGAAGTGGTCTTGTGAACTAGAGCATGTTGGGTTACAGCAACAGTGATAAGTTGCAGATGTCAAAAGTCAAAATCTGAAGCCATTCTGAACCACATGATAACAGAATTCTCCCCTTCCCTTCCTTCACTCTCTGACAGACCTCTTTGTTGGCCAGTTGAAGAGCTGCCTCAAGTGTCAAGCCTGCGGTTATCGGTCAACCACGTTTGAAGTTTTCTGTGACCTCTCCCTGCCTATTCCTAAAGTAAGCTTAAATGATATTACAGCAGGCTTTGGGGGAGGAAATTGTGGGGTTCCTTCCTTTGGAGGAAGGAAGCAGTTGCCAGGCAGAATTAATGCCCCATTGGTGATCACAGCCCCTAATTTTAGTCCCCTGCAGTCCTCACAAAATTTTGAGTGCCAGAAGTTTTGTTTGCTCCCAAAATGAGCAATAGCACCTCTAGAGCCCTTTGAGAGGACAGTTATACCCTCCTCAACCTGTTCCAGGCCCAGAAAGTCCCAATTTCCAAACAGGAGGTCACCACATGGTCACTTCTGTTTGGGAAAACCTTTTCCCAGTAGTAACAGTTGGGAACGCTAAATATGGCACAGTGGCCAATAGCTATTGACCTTGAAAATGAAAAGTGTGTAAGGAACGTTGGGAGGCTATATGTGCTCTACAGGCCACACTTTCTCCACCCCTGTTGTAACAAGCCAGCTAATTGGTCCTTCCAGGCCAATGTTGAAGTCTCTGCCTTGTAGTGTTTCTAAAGCAACTATTTTCAGTGTCTGCTGCTAGAAACTCTTTTAACCTGGAGACTTTCTGTGTGTACAACCAATGGCATGCTAACTGTGCCAACCCACCCTCTTCTTTCTCTGACCTGGTTTGGACCCTGGGTGCCCATTCTCCCCACCATCCCAGGCCCCCTTCCCACCGACACACACACATTTTGATATTTGCAGTTTTTCCACTTTTGCAAGAGTCCTGCCCCCCTAGACCTGGTGCATGTGGAAGGCTGACCAGTGGCATATCTAGGCTCAGCAGTGCCTGGGGCAAGTGGGAAGTGGTGCCCCTGGGTGCTGCTGCTGCCGCCACACCAAGCCAGGAAGGACCCTGGCAGTGGGTGCAGAGGCAGCAGGCAGATGTGGGGGTGGGGGTGGCAGTGGGTAGGAGGGCCCCAGCAGGGCACATGCCCCAGTTGCCCCACCCTAGATACACCTCTGCGGCTGACTGTATATGCTTACTTTCACCAGCTGCCTTAACCTTTGGTACAATAAGGAATTTGTAGGGCAAGGATCAAAGAAGGTTCCAGTAAAAATCCTTGCCTGTGTTTCACAGAAGGGTTTCACTGGTGGAAAAGTCTCTCTGCTCGACTGCTTCAGCCTTTTCACCAAGGAAGAAGAGCTAGACTCCGAGAATGCACCGGTAAGCATGTTGTGGGCAAAGGCAAGTTATGGGGGATAAGAGTCTTTCATGTGCTTGCTGGCGCCTGGCCGTTTTATGTGCCAAGCAAACCCCAGTCTCATAGCAGGAATAAACCACATAGGATGGAAGAGTAGTCAAAGTCTGTGGCATATTCTGATAGCAGCATCTGGGTTCTGGGCTAAGTGAAGATACCCTGGCCATGATGGCTGAGAAATTCTGAGAACTGCAGCCCATAGAAGTCAGTTCTGCCATGTTTGGTTTCTCCAATCTTTGTAAAGTTTAAGGCTTTCACGGCTGGAATCTATAGGTTGATGTGGGTTTTCTGGGCTTTGAGGCCGTGTTCTGTTAGTGTTTCCTCTTGACATTTCGCCTGCATCTGTGGCTAGCATCTTCAGAGGATCAGATTCTCTGAAGATGCCAGCCACAGATGCAGGTGAAACGTCAGGAGAAAATACTAATAGAACATGGCCTCAAAGCCTGGAAAACCATAACAACCTATCTCCAATCTTTGTTTCTCTATTCTTTTCCCTCCTCACCCTCTCTCTCTCTCTCTCAAATAGGAATGTGATAAATGCCGGCAGAGGACCCGAAGCACCAAGAAACTGACCATCCAGCGCTTTCCCCGCATCCTTGTGTTACGTATCCTTTCAGAATTTCAGTTTGGTGCATCTTGCAAGCTGGTGAAAGCTGTAGGAGCTGGTCATAGGTCTGTGGGTGTGTTGCAAAATACCAGCCCATTTTGCCAAGTTGTTCGGAAGAGTTAAGTGAAGCATTTAGCACAATGATCTATAGATACTTATTATTATTATTTATTAGTCACGTTTGGATACCAGGCTTTCCTCTGCCAAATTCAATATGGCATACATGGCTGTCCTCCTCATCACATTTGGGTAGGTCAGGCTAGTATCATAGGATCATAAGCATAGAATTGAGGGCTTGAATCAGGATAGGAAGCAGTCTCTTTCTCTTTCTCTTTCTCTCAGCCAAGGGGAACATCATTAAACATTGTTTAACTATTTGAAGGGATGTCATATAGAGAATGGTGAAGCCTGTTTTCTGCTGCCCTAGAGACAAGGACATGAAGCAATGGCTTGAAACTTTAGGAAATGAGGTTCCATCTAAACTTTAGGAAGAACTTCCTGAGGGTAAGAGCAGTTTGTCAGTGGAATATGCTGCCTGGGAGTGTTGGTGGAGTCTCTTCCTTTAGAGGTTTTGAAACAGAGGTTGGATGGCCATCTGTTGAGAATGCTTTGATTGTGTATTCCTGCATGGCAGAAGGGAGTTGGACTCAATGACTCTTGTGAGTCCTTCCAGCTCTATGATTCTGTGATCTTCTTAGTCCCTGCTGTCAACTTGGCTGCAACAGCAGTCTGATCAGATGGACAAAGTTTATTTGAAACAGTAGCATATTTATGCATGACACAGAGAGGAAATGCACAAGAGTTAAAAGGTTGCTTAACAAAAGTTGTGAGATCTACAGAGTGAAGTCTTTGTGACCCCTCTGGAGGGTTAGGTATGTTGGAATAATTCTATGGATTTTAGCGGCGGGAGCTTCCTATAGAAGGGCACCACTTAGCTGGTGCCTGTGATGTTGCCAAGAAACATCTTCCCATGCTGAACTGTATTGTCTGTATTATTTTTTAAGCAATTAAAGTAACAGACAGATGAGGCTTAAAAACCTAGCAAACATGTTGGCAAAATGATTGTTTGGTTTATTTTTACACATGCTTGGCAGTCAAAGCATGAAACTGGGAGGAAGTTATTGTGTGTTGCCTATATTGATCTCTTCAGTTGGTTTGGGGACCAGAGACCTCCAGATCTGAGCTTCTGGAATTCACCAAGACCTCTTCCATTAGCAGTATTTGTCACTGGCCCCTTGGCTGGCCATTCTTTAACTCTGGTTGTCCTAGATCTGAATCGTTTCTCCACCACCCGCTACTCCATTAAGAAATGCTCTGTGTTTGTGGACTTCCCCCTTCAGCAGCTGAACCTGAAGGAGTTTGCCAGTGAAAAGGCCGGTGAGTTGGGCACCAAATCCGGGGCAGTCCATGCTGTGCCTTCTATACCAGCTTATTAAAAAAAAAACTTGAGGCACTAAATGAGAATATCATATAATATTTTTTTAAAAATGAAATGTCACCCCCATTTCTAACCATCCGAATCATGATAGGGCATTCTGCAGGGAGATGGACAAGCTAACAGCTTCAACAAGAGATGGTTCTCTTATTGAGTACAAACAACAATAGGAAAAAGTTATAACGTATTTAAAGGGAAACTGAAGGGAAACAAGCAGTGAGAGGTTTTGATTAATAGAAAAGGAGTGTGTGTTTCTGTATCTGTGTGTGTGTGTGTGTGTGTGTGTTAGAATTGTGCCAGAATTAATAGCAGATATTAATTAATAGAAATGTAATTGTGCTAAGTTCTTATTATCTTAAAAGTATTTATTAATATTATATAATGCTATTTTAATAGTTGAAGTTTGTTTAACATTTTTCTATATGTGCGTGTGTGTGTGTGTGTGTGTGTAGAAATAAGACTTTTGAAGGAAATATATTATTGTAATAATGAGGAATCAGAAGTCAGATACATATCTCTGATTCCCTCCCTCCCTCCCTCCCTTCCTTCCTTTCTAGTTTATAGTATGTTTGTATAGTAGGTTAGAATCACGGTGGGGCATTCTGGATACAAAACCTTTCCAAGCTCCACCCTGTATTTACATGAAAAATGAAGAAATGGCAACAGTCTTTGTTGTTCTTAAAAATGTCGTTTACACTCTGTCTCACTCTTTCTCTCTCAGGTACTCCTGTGTACAACCTTTATGCCCTCTGTAATCACTCTGGCAGTGTACATTATGGCCACTACACCGCCTTCTGTAAGGACCAGTCTGGCTGGCGGGTTTACAACGATTCCCGGTAGGTAAATGTGCCACAGCATTTTGCTTGGCTTTGCTTTTAAAAACGTACTTAACGACCCTTCAGTTCAATTTTTGTTTTCAAGCTGCTTCCACTAATATTCCTAAATCTTCATAAAATAAAATAAACAGTAATTTGTAGCTAGTGGCATCAAGCGGTAAAGCCAGCCAGCAGAATTCTGATTTTTCATAATTTTGACCTGTGGTGGCCTCGGGCACTGATGCCTTGTTCTGTATCCACTGCCGATCTTGCTCAGCCACCTGTTTGGCTTTTCAGATTTCTCCAGCCCTTTCAGCAAAATCATATTTAAATCAGGAGGACAGGAGGTTTCCTTCTTGCCTTTAAATTAAGCTGAGGTGGAGAGGAAGCAGAATCCCTCTGCCCGGTAATTCAGCATTCCATGGAACTTTGGCAGTCAGAGCATAAAACTTTGTCAAAGCAAAAAAAAAACAACAACTTTGAAGCAGCTTTATTACAGGTAATGAGTGATGTGTTAATGGGTCCCTGGCTGCCGTTTACAACTGTAATAAGGAATAGTTTCACTCCTTTAGCAGTTTAATGGTTATGGCATGTTGCCATCTTGTTATTTTGGTTAAGAATGCACATGGCTTCATTACTCAGGTGTGTTGCACCACAGACCAGTAGCTTGCAGTTCTTTGATTCTTTTTTTTTTTTTTAATTTTGTCTGTGCTGACACTGAAGCCAGCAGTTCCAGAAGAACCCCCTGTTTCAACAGGCCTTTGGGTTTGTTGGCTGCCCCAGTGGATCTTTTAACCAGTGTCTTGTTATTGCTTTGCACCCATGGTTGTGTTAGTTCTGTCCATGTTTTCAAACACATGGACACATCTGGTTGGTTGGTTTTTATGGTGAAATATTGAACCGGACAGGCGCTTTTCTATATTCAGAGCAGCTATCTGTGTATCTAAATTAATTAGTCAAATAAATTAATTTTTTAAAAAGTACTTGAGCAAGTGATCAACTTTTAATGTTCCTAGAAGTTCTCAAAATCAAAATATGCCGTGGATCAAAAAATGACCTCGTAGACTGCCAGTAAGCAGTTGTTCACCCCACAGGTGATTGGGGCCATTTCCACACTACACTGCTATAGTGCTATTATTCTGCTTTCAACGTCCTGTGGAATTCTGGGGTTTGTAGTTTACTGAGGCCAAAGATACCCCTGCCTAAACTGCATACCCCAAGATTGCACAGGATGTTGAAAGTGGAATAATAGCACTATAGCAGTGTAGAGCGGAAGTGGCCTGGGAAGGCCTGGTGGCTGTTTTGATGTGTTCCCATCTTCTCTCTTCGACAGCGTCTCTCCGATCAGCGAGAACCAGGTCGCATCAAGTGAAGGATATGTCCTTTTTTACGAGCTGGATGACATGCACTGGAAGAAGCAGTAAAAAAACAAAAAACCCTGAACCCAGCACTTCGTTCGACTGCCCTCTTACCTCAGAGACTGGTGCTCGGGTTTCTTTTTTAATTAAGCAAAGACATCGACAAAAAACAGTAATAAAACAAGCAAACGACACTGTGTGGAGTTTGTTTCCGAGAACGAGCTGGGTCATCCACCTGTCCCTTCATACCTGGGTGGGGTTTTCTGGCCTTTTAAAAAAAAAAAAGTTCACCAAGTCTTATGGCAAGACTGAGGAATGTCGCTTGTGCCGGGGAAGGATGGAGGTTGTGAGGTGAAGCCTGATAGAACGTGTGAGGGGAACATATGCGCACGACAACCAGGGCCTCCCTCATCCGTCCGTCCGTTTGTCCATCCGTCCCCCAACCCCTCGGGTGAGATCATGCCCGCTTGTCCACTACTGATTTTAACAACTGTGTGACTTTGTACATAACGATGGGTTTGTATATAGATAAAGTCAGAGAAATGAAGAGGTTGAAACTTTTTTGTGAATAAATTTACTAAAAAAAACAAAAGGCTTTTGTCTTGTCTTTCGTTAGTGGGTGCAGTGGGTGCTCCCTCAATTGTGGGAGTATTACATGTTCAGCTGCTCCTCTTTTTAGCGGTAAAAGAACCCATCCCTCTTCGTTCCACTCTTTTTCTGCCCGTAGCATTCCTGTAAAGCAGTGTGGTTCTCTTGGGCCAAAGTGTGCCAATGTGCATCTTCAGTCTTCACCTGTTGAATTTCTTCCTGACAGATCACTGGTTTTCAGAAGGGCAAAGAACCTCTGTTTGCGGGAGCAACTTTTTAGGGCGTGGTTCATTTTCGACTTGCTTTGAAGATGAAGGGTTTTCTTCTTCTTTTTTTTAGCATTTTGAAAAAGGTATCATTGTATTTTTCTTTGACACACAAAAACTGTATATAGTGCTGCCAGTGTATTGATCATTTGAAGTATAGACAAAACATACAGAAAACGGAATGTTAAGGATTTTTATATCCTCAAAGTAAATTTTTTCATAAATTCACAAATTATTTGAATGCTAAACAAATAACTAAATAAAGTAAGACTGACTCTTTCCATTCAATTCAAAGAATATTATTCAAAGAATATAAAACTGCACTCATTCGTAGTGCCAGAAATGTGTAGCCAATGACTTTAATTTGTCCATTGTGATGGACATGTTTTCATCTTAGAACCTTCACAAAACATGCTGCAAAACCCCCTAGGAAATCTAAAGGATATGACAATACGAAAAAAAAAATATTCTGGAAGGCTTTTGGTCATAAAAATTGGTCTTTAAAAATACAAAAGCTACTGTAAACCAGTGCTGTTGTTCTTTTTCTTAAATATATTTATTAAAGATATAACACACACAAAGATAGAACACAGAAGGAAAGTAAAGAATTAGAAAATTCAAAGAGTACAAAAATTGGGTCCCAATTCTGGGAGAAAGGTGCCCTACAAATTAAATAAATAACAAGTAGAAATAGAAGGAGACACACACACACACACACACATTTGTATATACATTAGAATTTATATAAAAAAAATAAGGCTTCCCCACCTGATGAAAGTACAGCTGGCATTAATAAAAATCCGAATCCATCCCTCCTCTGAATTAGAAAAGGGAGAAAACAAAATATAAATTTAATGTAAATAGAAATGTAGTATAAATGTGATCCAATAATTCTCACCTCAGTCCCCTTAATGAAATATTTAAGTTAAAGACGGAATACCGAGATAATTGAATTAAAATGAATATGGAACATGATAAATTGAGTGTTATACTACAGTCAATAAATGAGGGTTTTCAAGTTTTGAATACATTTTGTACATTTTTGCACATTGGGTCAGAAAAAGTAATTGTAATAATAATAATTAAAAATAAATAATAGTAACCACAGTAACAACAACTACAATTTTTTTGGTGTTAGTTTTGTCTGAGGAGAATAGCGGATTTCCATGTACAAAACATTAGAGGTTTTGACAATCATCCTACACAAAGACCCCCAAAATAGGTAGGGAGTTCTGAGGGGGCATGCACAAATAAAACTGTAATAATAATAATAATAATAATAATAATAATAATAATAATAATAATAATAATATATTATATTATAATAATATAATAAATATTATTAGTAATAATATTATAATAATATAATATAATATATATTATAAAATATATATATTATATATATAATATATATAATATAATATTATATAATATATATAATATATATATATAATATTATATATATACTGGTAATATGCATATTATATATTATATAATAATATATATATAATATATAATATAATATATTATAATATATATTATATATTATAATATAATAAATATAATATAATATTATAATATAATATTATAATAATTATAATATTATAATATTATTATTATTATTATGGCATTTATTTATAATGCCCTTTACACCAAAGGGTGGAACATGGACACGTAACATCATTTAGATATGAAGAAACCTGTCTTTTTTTAATTTATTCTTTTGGACAATTATTACTATGTGTAAAAGAAACTATTGATCTTACAGCTGTTGATAACTCATCTATCCTCTTATTTTCTTTTTTGCTACTATTTTTATATTAACTATATTTTAACTTAATAAAGAGATAATAAAAAAAAAGTAAGCCACTCCTGTTATTCAGTACCTGTCTATCAAAGGTGGAGTTCTGAATGTTTAAAATCCATTATGTACAAAAAAAATCAAATTTTGGAAGGTGAAGCTCAGCTGGGCGGAGCTTCTAAAAGGCCCCGCCCACATCCCCGCATAGAAGCTTGGCTGAAAACAGCCGGCGCGCGCGTGCGAGAGAACCAACCATGCTTCCCCCGCCTTCGCTTTTCCGCGTTTGATTGGAAGCGACTCGGCCAGGGACTGACGTCACCACCGCGGCAGCCAATCGCGGATGGAAGGGGAGGAGTTCTAAGCTCAGCTGCGGGGCTGCTGGAAGAGGCAGAGGCAGACGGAGAAGAGGTGCGCTGGGAGGAGGGTGGAGATGGCCGGCTCGCCCAGGCGAGCGGGAGGGCGGCGGTTTAAAATGCCTCAGGGCGGCAAGACGCGGGCGTAGGACGAGAATTGAGGCCGTGAGGCGGGCCTGGGACGTCGCACGAGGGAACTGGTTCCAGGTGAAGGGTATGTGTGCGTTGCGTCTGCCCAGGCCGTAGCAGTGTGAGGTAATGCGGGGGAGGAAAGCGAATGGCATAGCTTTAGGGAAGGGGCAGATAAGAGGCTTTTCTTGTGCGTTGTGGTTGTGTCCTTTCAAGTCATTTCTGTCATGGGGTTTCCTTGGCAGAATTTGTTCGGGGAGAGGTTTTGCCCTTGCCTTCCTTGAGGCTGAGAGAGTGTGACTTGCCCAGGGTCTCCCACTGGGTGTCCACGGCTGGGTGAGGATTCGAACCCCAGTCTTCCAATGGCTTAGTCCAGTATTCGAACCACTAAGACGTTGTTGTTGTGTGCCTTCAGGTTGTTTCTGACTTACGGTCCCATCATGGGGTTTCCCTGGCAGAATTTGTTCAGAGGAGGGGTTTTGCCCTTGTCTCCTTGAGGCTGAGAGAGTGTGACTTGCCCAAGGTCTCCCACTGGGTGTCCACGGCTGGGTGAGGATTCGAACCCCAGTCTTCCAATGGCTTAGTCCAGTATTCGAACCACTAAGACGTTGTTGTTGTGTGCCTTCAGGTTGTTTCTGACTTACGGTCCCATCATGGGGTTTCCTTGGCAGAATTTGTTCAGAGGAGGAGCTTTGCCCTTGCCTTCCTTGAGGCTGAGAAGTGTGACTTGCCCAAGGTCTCCCACTGGGTGTCCACAGCTGGGTGAGGATTCGAACCCCAGTCTTCCAATGGCTTAGTCCAGTATTCAAACCACTTTCTCCAAGACGTTGTTGTTGTGTGCCTTCAGGTTGTTTCTGACTTACGGTCCTGTCATGGGGTTTCCCTGGCAGAATTTGTTCGGAGGAGGGGTTTTCCCTTACCTCCTTGAGGCTGAGACAGTGTGGCTTGCCCAGGGTCACCCACTGGGTGTCCACGGCTGGCTGAGGATTCGAACCCTGGTCTCCTGATGGCCTAGTCCAGTATTCAAACCACTAAAGCACGCTGGCTTTCTCTAGGACGTTGTTGTTGTGTGCCTTCAGGTTGTTTCTGACTTATGGCCCTATCATGGGGTTTCCCTGGCAGAATTTGTTCAGAGGAGGGGCTTTGCCCTTGCCTTCCGTGAGGCTGAGAGAGTGTGACTTGCCCAGGGTCTCCCACTGGGTGTCCACAGCTGGCTGAGGATTCGAACCCCGGTCTCCCAGTGGCCTAGTCCAGTATTCAAACCACTAAGACGTTGTTGTTGTGTGCCTTCAGGTTGTTTCTGACTTACGGTCCCATCATGGGGTTTCCTTGGCAGAATTTGTTCAGAGGAGGGGTTTTGGCCTTGCCTTCCTTGAGGCTGAGAGAGTGTGACTTGCCCAGGATCTCCCACTGGGTTTCCACGGCTGGGTGAGGATTCGAACCCCGGTCCCCCAATGGCCTAGTCCAGTATTCAAACCACTAAGACGTTGTTGTTGTGTGCCTTCAAGTTGCTTCTGACTTATGGCCCTATCATGGGGTTTCCTTGGTAGAATTTGTTCAGAGGAGGAGCTTTGCCCTTGCCTTCCTTGAGGCTGAGAGAGTGTGACTTGCCCAGGGTCTCCCACTGGGTTTCCACGGCTGGGTGAGGATTCGAACCCCAGTCCCCCAATGGCCTAGTCCAGTATTCAAACCACTAAGACGTTGTTGTTGTGTGCCTTCAGGTTGTTTCTGACTTACGGTCCTGTCATGGGGTTTCCCTGGCAGAATTTGTTCAGAGGAGGGGTTTTGGCCTTGCCTTCCTTGAGGCTGAGAGAGTGTGACTTGCCCAGGGTCTCCCACTGGGTGTCCACGGCTGGGTGAGGATTCGAACCCCAGTCTCCCAATGGCCTAGTCCAGTATTCAAACCACTAGAGCACGCTGGCTTTCTCTAGGACGTTGTTCGTGTGTGCCTTCAGGTTGTTTCTGACTTAGGGCAACCCTAAGGTGAACCCGTCACAAGGTTTTCTGGGGCTGAGAGTTTGTGACACCTTCAGTGTCAGCCAGTGGTTTGAGTAAGGATTCAAACCCTGGTTTCCCGGTTCCTTAGTCTTAACACTTAAACCATTACGCAACGCTGACTCTCTCTAGCATTTTGCTGCCGTGCTGTTGTTATGTGCTTTCAAGTTGTTTCAGACTTAGGCCAACCCTAAGGCAAACCCGTCACAGAGTTTTCTGGGGCTGAGAGTGTGTGACACGCCTAGACTTGGGCGCAGGCAAAGGGCAGGGAAGCAATTAATTGGGGTGGAGCTGCAGACAACATAAGGCACAGCTTTTCAGACTTTTCATGTTGGTGGCACACTTTTTAGACATGTATCATTTCGCAACACAGTGCGTTCAGTTTGACTAGCAAACCGGAGGTTAAACTAGCCCTTGGTAAGAGATACAGACACATACACACATTGTAATAACAAAATGTGTGGGGACACAACATATCTTATAAAAACCTTTCATATATTTTTAAAAATATATGATTTATAATTAATAACATGTGTTTCCAGGATTGTAGGCGACACACCTGCACACTAAAGGCGACACACTAACGTGTTGTGGCACGCTGTTTGGAAAGCACTGGTATAAGGTATTTATTATATGGGAAGTGTCAGGAACGAACCACAGCCACAGCCCTTTGCAGGAAATATGGCTTATTGGAACTGTAGTACTCTGCACTAACTTAAGTGCTCGATTTAAAAGAACTGGATAGAGCAAGACAGTTTAGCCCCAGACCCTCCCAGGCATTCTTCCCAGGCTGATTCTGTCTCTGCAGATGTTTCCAATACCTTGGTGCTAGCCCAGAATCTTCTACATTTGTCTCCAGTACTACTGCTCTAAATCCCATACTCGTGGTGTGTACAACTAGCTGCTGGACAGGGAGTCATAGAATCATAGAATCCTAGAGTTGGAAGAGACCCCAGGGGCCATTGAGTCCAACCTCCTGCTATGCAGCAACACCCATCAAAGCATTCCCAACAGATGGCCATCCAGCCTCTGCTTAAAAGCCTCCAAAGAAGGAGACTCCACTACACTCCGAGGCAGCAGATTCCACTGCTGGACAGCTCTGACTGTCAGGAAGTTCTTCCTGAGATTCAAGTGGAATCTCCTTTTCTGCAGCTTGAATCCATCGCTCCTTCTCCTTGTCTCTGAAGTGAAGATTAGTCTCTGGAGTGAAGATTAGGAAGTGTGATCTGCCATCTAAATAGGGAGTGCAATTTGTGGTGGGTGTATTCAGGTGAACTACCTACAGGTTAGTTCTATTTATTTATTTTGTTGTATTTCTAAGCCAGCTTTCTCCCAAATTTGGGACCCAAGGCAGCTTCAAACAATAAATATATTTCTACTCATGATCAGGTTGTATAACAGCTAAGTAACAAGTTGCATTAGTGTTCCATCCTCATTTCATGTTGTTGGTTTTTAGAGGCACAAAGTAGCGGATGACCAACTTCCAAGTCTCCATGTAGTCAAATCTTTTGCCTCCCTCCCTTTTCTGCCCTAGATTTCTCATGCAGCGGACAGTGGCTGTCCTTGGCGGTGGCGTGAGTGGTCTTGCCACCTGCTACTACATCTCCAGAAGCCCCCAGGCACCCAAGGTGAGTGTTTTCCCATCTGTGCCATCATAATTGCACATAGAGTGTAAGGACAGAGCAGACCCATGGCTGCCGCAGCCTGTAATGTGACCGTGATTTTGTCCGTCTGTACAGTGCAGCCTGTCACAAAATCATAAAAGCAGTGGGTCAGAAGCTGAATAGATTTGTTCAAAATAGAAGGGGTTGATGAAAGCCAACTCTCCTTTTTGTCCTTCAAGGTCATCCTTCTGGAAGGCAGCAGCCACCTCGGAGGCTGGATCAGATCCACACGGACAGAGGATGGGGCTGTTTTTGAACATGGCCCTAGAGGGATCCGGCCCACAGGGGCCGTGGGAAGGAACACCCTCCTTATGGTACGTTGGGGATGTGGAAGGGCAGGAAAAGAAATGGTGACAGGGTTGCCAGTAGTGACCCTGGTGTAATAATTGGAGTTCAGACAGCTTGCGTCAAGGCAAAATGTGATTTGGTTTGCTCTAGCTTTTGTGCCTTATGTTTCTCCAACAAAGAAGAGATGCTCACCTCCTTCGGACTTAAGCACATTTGGACATAGTGTTCTGCTACCTGCGACTTGGGCCATTTCTGCACCTCACTCTTACAGCGCAATGATTCCACTTTCAACCTCCTATGGAATTCTGGGGTTTGCAGTTTCGGGAGGGGCCGAGAGGAGAAAAATAAAGAGGTCTTGTTTTTCCTCTTCCTACTCTAACAGTGTAACTTTAACTGCGTTGTTGTGGGTGCTTAGTTCTAGGCCCGACAGTCCACTGTTTCTTCTTTTCAGTGGTATATTTTCTTTTCCTGTTTAAAATATGCTACATGTAATTCTGAAATTCCGCAGTTTGCATCATTTCTGCATTGCTAGTGGGGGAAAGGAAGGGTGACACAAAATAAAACCACTATTATTGTAATCAGTGGTTGGTGCAAATTAAAGACTGTCGTCCACAACGTGGTGAAGAATTAATGGGGTTGCAATTCATCCTTAGGTCTCCGAACTCGGACTCGAAGCTGATGTTCTTCCTGTCCGTGGCAACCACCCAGCCTCTAAAAACCGCTTCCTCTACGTTAAAGGGGCCCTGCATAAACTCCCTTCAAGTATTGGGTATGTTGCTTTCCCAGAAACCCTGGAGGTGACTTTAGAATGTGAGCAAATTCTTCTTTCTCTTCCAGCACTGATAATGGTGTTTCTTTGTTTTTGTTTTTTTGGTGGGGGGGTCCAGTGACATTGTCTGGACTGTGCCTCCTTTTACCCGTCCTCTGGTCCTGAGTGGTCTGAAAGAACTAATAGCTCGCCGTGGCTCTGAACCAGATGAGACAATCCATGCTTTTGTGAGGCGTCGCTTCGGTCAAGAGGTACCTATGTACTACATCCTAACTGTCCGGTAGTTGCTTTAAAAAGCATTGTCTGCTCCAACCTAAGAGGAAAATTTACATTTCTTTCCAGGCATTGTTCCTTTGCTTCTTTGTAGATACCTGGTGGCTTGCAGAAATCTTCACCTGATTTATTTCTCCATGCCAGCCTGTAGCTAAAGGCATACAAGCAGGACTAGATAGGGAATAAATTTGGCCACATTTTTTTTTCTTTAAGCAGAAGACTGCAATAAGAAGAAGAAATAATTTCAGAAGCTATTGTTTTCTTCTGCCTTAATTCTTCTCCCTCTGATCCCCAGTCTTGCTCCAGTGCTGGTAAGAGCAGCTTAGAATGTAGCTATTTTGATACCTGAAGATCTTCATGGCAAGATTAGAAATGTTTTGTTTATTTTTCTCCCTGCTGAGTGATTATTAAGATCAAAGAAAGAGGGAGGTGGGGATAGATTTTTTCCCTAACTGCCTTAATTGACATTTCTGCTTCTACTTCTTCTGTTTGGAGAGAGTGAGAAGGCTGGAAGGATTTATAGTGAAAGTTGGGCAGTTTGTTGTTTTCTGCTGTTATTTTCCCAGAAGCTGTGAAACTGGAGAAGCAGCCGAGGGAAGGATGTCGTTGTCCGTGCTTATCAGCTCCCGACACTGCCTGGGAGCAGTAAAAGCATTCTGCTCCACCCATTTATCTCTCATAACTCCTGTCCCCCTTGGTATGGTTGGGGGACCCATTTCAGGGGTTAAAATGTACATGGAAAAAGTTGGGCTGTGGTTCATTGTAAAAGTGAAAAGCTTTGTACTCTTCCTAGTATCATGGTTGGCTAGTTGGGAACCAGAGCTTAGCAAAGTTATGTTTTTGGACTACAGCTCCCAGTGTCTCCAGCCAGCATGTTGGCTGGAGGTACTGGGACCTGTAGTATGGAAAAATGACATTGCCCAACTCTGCTTGGAGGTGTTATTTCATAGGCTTGTGTCCCATGTTCTTGATTTCCATAGCTGGCCGACATTGTGATTGACAGCCTCTGCCGAGGAGTGTTTGCTGGAGACTGCCGGGCGCTGAGCATGCGCTCCTGCTTCCCAGCGCTGTTCCAGGCCGAGCAGACGCACCGTTCTGTCATCCTGGGCATGGCTTTTGGTGGAGGTGAGGCCTGGAAGGAAAGCAGGAGAGAAGAATGCTTTGTCAGGGTGGTTGAGCTCTGTCTGGACTGTCTGCACTTCACAGCACTTCAGAGCAAAAGCAGACACTCAGTGTGAACAGAACAAACTGAAGGGTTCTGGTCTAGCATTCTTTCCTGACAGGCTTAATTTCTATATGCAAATGTTTGTTCTTCCTCCCACCCACTCGACTTGGTAATACAGTCAGCCCTCCACATTTGTGGATTTAACTCATGGATCTGATTATTTGCAAATTTCTCTAACCCCTGCTTCCCATCAGCTACTTAGCCGATCAGGCCATGCAGCCCTTTAAAAACCCACCTCCAGTCCTCCTCTTCCTCCACTAACTTCTGCTTGGCCAGCTGAGGATGGCTCGCTGCCTCCTATGTTCCTTCTTAACAAATGCCGAAGTATTTACTCCCAAAAAATTGGTGTTAGCCTGCCTTTCCAAAGTTAGCCTTAAGGCAGAGGTATAGGACCCATGAAAACCACTGCGCTGTAGTGGCTTGAATGTTGGACTATGACTCTGGAGACGAGAGTTTGAATCCCTGCTCTACCATGGAAACCTACTGGGTGATCTTGGGCAAGTCCCACTCTCTCAGCTTCAAGGAAGGAAAAGGCAAACTCCTTCTGAACAGATCTTGCCAAGAAAACCCCAGGAGAAGGCCGCCCTAAGTTGGAAATGATTTGAAGGTACACAACAGCAAGAGGACTCGTGGGCCTCCAGACCTTGCTGGACTGTAGCTGGAAGCTTGCTCCCTTTTTAGATGCGAAAAAATTAAAACACTGGCTAGAAAATTCCTGGCTGGAATGTTTTGAGAGGGGTGGAAGGTCATATAACATAGAGATAGAAAAACTGGTACTCATGAAACATACCAGAAAAAGGGTAGGAATCACACAGCTGATTTGTATTTTACAGAAAACCCATCAAAGCTTGGACTGTACTGAAGCAATGTTACTGTATTAATACCTTGATATGTATTGAATACGTTCTCTGTTTTGCATATTATTAAATACTAAGTTTAATAACATGAAGGGAAGTGGACTATATGTGTATTTAAAGCTAGCATGTTAGCAGTAGCACTAAACTTCATGCTTTCTCTGGTGCTAGATCTCTTCAGTGCAGCAAAGTTTGGGGCAAACAAATAGTTTCTCCTGCCTACCTCCATGAGGAGTAGGTTATTGCCGCTGTTCCTCAATGAGCCATATGCGATAGAATGTATTCCTCTCCATTGAAAGGGTGGCCATAAAGACTGAATTCTTTATTCACACAATTTAAATTGAGCAAAACTGTGCATAAATTCAAGCTGCTCCACCTAAATATGTAAAAGCAAGGGGAATTGTCTGTTGAACTTCTGTGTGCTGTCCAGCTGTAGAGAGAGTGCCTTTTTTCAACATCTCTTGTCTCTCAACTATTTTCCTTCTAGGAAAAAGCATTCCCTTCGATTCTCCACTGATCCGCAGGGCCCAGGAGGGGCGCTGGAGCCAGTGGTCCCTGCGTGGTGGCATGCAAACCCTCCCTGATGCTTTGGAGGATTTCTTGAGGCAGCATGGGGTGGAGATCCACTGTGACTCTCCAGTCAAGCAGCTCGAAAGAACAGCATCTGGCTCCTGGCGGGTAAGTCAGTTGCAAGGAAATAGGCTGGGTGTCATGTCCTGGCTGACTCCAGTTTGGCTTAGAGGTTTCCAGAAGCTTTGTTTAGGAACAGCGAAGTACAGTCATCCTCCACATTCATTAGGGTTAGAGGCACAGGACCCCTGTGAGAGTGGGAAAACTGTGAACAGCTCTAGGCCCTCCCAAACCACATTTAATACACAAAAAGTATGATCACCATATTCAACCCACTGTGGATTCCTTTGAGGCATCAGAATTCCTTCCTAAGGCAGAAGTGGGTGGCTGATGGGGCTTATTACTGCCTCCACAGCTGCCCCACACCATTTTTTTTTATTAAAAATGTAGAATTTATTAAACATATATTAAAAAAAGACAATTGCATTCATATCACAACACAATACATAACATCACAAACATCAACCCTACACAAATTTAAATCCAGTACTAAGAACTAAGCATTGGAATATTCTAATGTGCCTTAATGTTAACAAACTAACCCATCTTACCAACCCTATTCTAAACTGAAAGCACATTACATAGATAATTACAAAGCAGTTACCACCACCCCCCATCCCACATTAATGACAAAACATTAAAAATACATATACCAAACAAACAGTAAACAATACACTTCCAATCCACATACACATCTTTATTTCTAGGTTATACTATAACTCAAATACATAAATATTAATAAAGTTTCATATTACTACAATCATGAAATCCATTATATAACCACCTCATACATACTCATTCATTATCCTCTCACTCCATGACTTCCTCTCCTTACCAAACTGGCTGCCCCACACCATTTTTAAGGGGAGCCCGCAAGCCTCATTCGCAGTTTCTCAGTCTCATGAGGCTTGCAGTCCCTATTAAACCAAACCTCAGGGCACTACGTGGTAATGCACAGCACTGCATGGCAGGGAGAACAAAGTCAACCTGACAGTGAGTTTGGAGTGAACCTCTGTGGACAAAGAAACCCTGGGTTCAGGAGAGGGAACTGTGAGTGTGTCTGGGAATGGAGGCCACCCATCAAGACCCCTGGAGCTTTGGCTTGCTTTTTTGAAAAGCTGAGACCAAAAATGCCAGAAGTGAGGACATGTCAAAACAAAAGAATCATATGATCTTAGGAATAGCAGTTCTGGATCTCTTAAGTCTGACAGCTGAGAATTTGTGGAAGGTTGAATGTCTTGTTTTGAAAGAGCCAAATAAACTTTTAGTCTGTGGTGTCTTCAGGTTTTAGCTGGGCAGTGGCAGGATTGAATGCTATCATATGTAAAGATGTTGTTGTTGTTATGTGCCTTCAAGTCATTTCTGACCTATGGCAACCCTAAGGTGAACCAATCATGGGGTTTTCTAGGGCTGAGAGTGTGTGACACACGCAAGGTCACCCAGTGAGTTTCCATGGCCAAGCAGGGAACTGAACCCTGGTCCCGAGAGTTGTAGTCCAACTCCATGCTGGTTCTCTCTATAAAATTAAATCCCTACAAATGGAAACCTAACATTTCAGGATGAAGGCTGGCCTAGTGATGTACTTGATTTCTGTTTCTAGGGAATGTTTAGTAGAGAGAACTATTCAGTTGTACGAGTGGCCTGAAGGCGATACGCAGGTTGTTTATCTTCCCATGAGAACTGGGCCATAATTGGGGCCCAAAAGACCTTCCTTGTGGATCCAAGACAGAAGTTAAGATACCTCAGTGGCCATCATACCTGGGAGGAGCAAGATTAACACCGGTTGTGCTTTTCTCACTTAGATAGTGCTGGAAGACGGCAGTGTGGAGGCAGATCATGTGATTAGTGCTTTACCAGCCAAAGGTAAGAAGGATCAGAAATTTCTGTTGAGTAAAGGAGTAGTCAGAGTACCACTACGAGCACAAGAAGTACTGTGCAGCCTTCTGCTTAGCTTCTGAGGTTTAACAGGCATGGTATGTTCAGTTTCAGCTGTGGAGTCTGAGGACTAGGAACTTGAATTCTTCGATTTCCATGCCAGGTTCCGTACTTGTATGAAGTGCCTCCACAGAAAGCACGTGATCTGATTTTAGGATTATTCAACTCTGATTCCAAAGTCTTCCCCCATCTCCGTGCCACTGTGTAATAAAACCAAAGTCTGTTCCTGGAGTTCTGATCCTAATGGAGCCAAAGCAACCCGCTAGAAAGAAAGAATTGCTGATGGGTGAGGAAAGACACACACCCCCAGCAGCCTAGTTATAACTGAGCATGCTCATTGGACAGAGAAGGCTGAGCATACATTGGCTATAAGCAGAAAAATTCAGAAAAGAATGAATGGAATATTATAGAAAACGGCATGTCTAGCAGCTTAGACTCTTAAGCAGGGCTTGGAGCGCTTCCCCATATTGCAGTATAGGTGGCTCTCTGCATGTGCTAAGGTTAGGGGCACAGGACCCCTGAAAAGTGGAAAACCACAAATATCAAAGTGTGTGTGTGTCTGTGGGAAGGGGGCTGAGGCATGCTGGGAAGAGTGGGTTCCAAACCAGGTCAGGAGAAGGGGAGGGAAAAGGTGAGTCAGTGTGATGGCCCTATACTTCCTCTCTCTTGCCCATCTCCTTCCTTGGGTGTGTGGAGTGGCATCGGGAGAGGGTTTGCAGTGCTGACTGAGATGATGGAGGGTGCAGTAGGGGTTGGAGAAACTCACAAATAATCAAATTTATGAAAGTGAAAGCCGCAAATGTGGAGAGCGGACTGTATAGTGTTAATGATACAAAATAAAACACAAATGCTTTTCAGTCCTTCTCATTCTCTGGTTATACAAATCTGTTAATGAGCTTCTCAGATGCATTGCATCCATCTCGTGCCTAGGGCCAACTGTATTTTGTTTTCAGGTCCCATGTTATTACGAGAGATGGCCTGTGGGGACTCATTCTACAGGGTCTAAAATATCCTTCAAGGATTTCAGCCTCACCTGCATTTTTTTTTCCATTCCTGCTTTTAGTGCTTGCTGCGTCACTTCCTAGCTGGGCTGAACCACTTGCTCGCGAGTTGCTAAACATCCAGGCTGTTTCTGTAGCAGTGGTCAACCTGCAGTATGAAAATGTAACACTCCCTGTTGTGGTAAGAAGTTGTCCTGAAGCATCCTCCCTCTCCGGCAGAAGGGATGCTTGGTATTGTAGTCCGCACAGGAAATGTTCCTGTCTTGTGCCCAGAACACAAGATGGCCAGCCATAGGCAAGAAGTTAAAGTGCGAGAGAGAAAAAGCATCATTTGTTGTTGTTTTTCCTGCCAGCTTTGTTGTGCTTTGAAAGGGGTGGGAAACCTGACCTGTTGGATTTCTGGCTGTTGCTCAGTTGTTAAAGGCACTAGATCTTTGCCATGTGAAAGATGATTGCTGGTTTAAGGGGATGTCTGTACCTGGCTGTGCCCAGACTGACAGGTAGGAGATTTGAGGCAGGACTTTATCGAGAGCAGTTACAGCCCGTAGGAACCAGCTGACATACTGCTTTTATTTTTCAGTGGATTTTTAGCATTAAAATTTCTTTGACATTCTTCAAAACAGAATTAAAGATAAAGAATTCTAACTGCTTTTCTCAGTTAAGGTCCAGTCATTCTTTCATCTCCAAGGTCATTATCTGTTACAGGGACTATAGGCAAATGTGCTTTTTGCAATGTTTTGCAATATTTTTGCAATGTTTTCTGCAGAATGCACTGGAGTACATCAAGAATAAGATACAAATTTCCAAATTCTGTGTAAAATATGTTTTGTCTTCGTCTGTCTTCTTTCACTGTTAGAGAGCCAGTATGTTTTGCTGTGATGGCATCCTCACACAACTTGAATAAATTCTGTTTGGGTTTGGATTTATGCTGGAGGCAGGGAATGTATGGTCCTCCAGAGGTTCTTGGACTGCAGACCCCATCAGCCCTCCCTGATTGGCTGTGCTTGTTAGGACTGGTGGGAGTTGTAGTTTAACGCCATCTGGATGGCTGTGTATTCTCCATCCCTGCTTTATATGTTTTGTTTTGGAACTTGCCATGTTGAAAAAGCTTCACTGGTACCAGTCCATTTCTAGGCAGAATACAAAGTGCTGATTGTGACCTTTCATGCCCTGTTCGACTTGGGTTGGCACGGTCAGAAAGACCGTATCTCCTTATGGGAACCTGTCCAAGTTTTAAGATCTTCAGCAGAAGGCTTTCTCCCTGCCCCTCCGATATCACAGGCTTCTCAGCGATTGCTTACAGATTGTGAAACCTCCCCTTCACATGGGAGGTTTGGTTTGCCGTCTCTCTCCTTTCCTTTCTCTGGCAGGCTAGGACATTTTTATTCAGGTAGGCCTTTGGTTGAAAATCTACATAATGAGTGGGCCTACTGTATTTTATTTCAAGACCTGGCTATTCCAGAATCATTATAGTGACACAGGAATAAATACCATGAAACTGAGCCTGTTGTGTACTTTTGATTTTCCTTTGCTCTAGGGTTTTGGACACCTGGTTCCATCTTTTGAGGACAGCTCCTTACTTGGCATTGTTTATGACTCAGTTGCATTTCCTGAACATGATGGATCCAGCGGGCCTTCTACTCGCCTGACAGTAAGAACTGGTTTCAAGGAAGAGATATATTCTTTGAGGTTTCCCCTTTCCCCTCTTATAGGATTCTGAAGTGAATATTGGTCCCATGGGCACATTTGGAACAGTGTCTAATAGACCTGAAAAAGTTATTTATGGGGCAGGGGGCGGCCAACCACCAAGCAAGATGGCTCATTAGTGGCTTTTTTTCTTTACTTGTAAGACATAAGATGTAAGAGATGACAGAAATTTTGATATCTTCCTGATGTTTTGATAGATTCAGTGTTTTGTTTCTAGCTAATTTGTTATTTTCTCTTTCTTCCCATAATTTTTTTCTCTCAATTTCTCTCTTTTTTGCATGATAATTTTCCAGTCTTTCTTTTTCTCTCTCCTTTTTTAAAAAAATATTTTCCATATTTTTAATCTGCTTCACTCCCTGTGTTCATAGTCTCTTAAACATTTAGTAAATGTCTTGTTGCAACATCCTAGTAAAATTTGTGCTCACTGTATATGTGGGAGATCTGTTCCGGGAACCCCTGTGTAAAACAAACAAACAAACAAAGCGAATGCTAGTGTACCATTACCTTCAACAGATGTGATGTGAACGCGTGCCCGTTGCATCCGTTGACAGTAATGGACGTGAGGCTTCGTGCGACCTCAGATTCATGTATGCAAAGTTGTACCACACGGTGTAAACCTAGCAACAGACTAAATATAAAATAGTTGCAGAAGACATGGCAGGGGATAGAAAAGAAAATGCTACTGTTTTCCACTGATTGCTGAGAGTGTCTTGCTGAGAGTGTCCTTTTTGTTATTATTTTGTGTATGTGTGTGCTTTTCTGTATAAAACAAAATTTGAAAAAAAAAAGCCACCTTATTTTGGGAGGCAGGCTTTTAAAGAAAATGTTTATACCGCTGTTACTTTCCAACAGAGTTAGTTATTATCATTTGCTGATGGCCTGGAGATTATTATGTTTCATAGTATGATGGTTGTGTTTTCCTGTACTCCACTCTGAGAGCTTTGCTTTGAAAGGCAGCTTAAAATTATTTCCGCAAAACATTTCCTCATTTGGAGGAGAGACTTGGGTTCAGTTTTCCAATATCGACAGTTCAAAAATGGCTACTGTTGCAGATGATGGGGAATCAAAGCTTGGAAATAGTTACTTTTTTAGTACTAGCCATGATGGCTGAAAGATTCTTAGAACTCTAGTCCAAATAAGTAACTATTCCAAGCTCTGGGAAAGACCTCAACCCCCCTTCCCACTGTCTGAAACCCTGAAAATAGATGCTGCCAATTGGAGCAGGCAATATTGGAGAAGTTGGACCTATAATTACTTCATATGTTCCTCTGCTTTTCAGGTGATGCTGGGTGGTGCATGGTTCACACCAGGGCTTGGTGACCCTGATACAGTCTCCCACACTGTATTGCTAAGACGTGCCAAAGCAGCTGTCAAAAAACATCTTGGACTATCTGCAGAGCCCTCTCGGGCCATTGTCAAGGTGCACAAGGTGCGTACTCTGTAGCCACATGATAGAGAGATAGTGATTTGTTTTTGCTTTGCAATCTTTTTTCAAACTCTTGGCCCAGACATGTTATCTTTATGAAGTTAAAAAGAAATGGGTTGACCAAGAACCACAGCAGTTTGAGCATTGCAGAGGGGCTCTGGGAGATGGAAATCCACTTGGGCAAGGCCATACTCTCTCAGCCCAAGAGGGAGGCAATGGCAAACCTCTTCTGAGTTAATATTGGCAAGAAAACCAATTAAAATACAGTTGCCATAAGCCTGGAATCAAGTTGAAGGAGTATAATAACAACAGCAGAATGTTGGATTGGGTTGACTGAGCAAGTATGAACAGCAAAAGAGAGACAAAATAGATTAGATCGTCTGGTGATATTTTGTCAGCTGTACCTTGTCTGTGTTGTGTTTTGAGTGTGGTTTTATTCTAATGGTGTGTGTTAACTGTTGGAGGCTGTCCTCTGAATGCATACACAGCTGCAGAGCAGATGGGAAATTCATATATGGCTGCCTGTAAACTGAGATCTGCTGGAGGGGCCCTCCTCTGTTTCCTGCCATTGTGAGCAGTGCTCCACGTGAGGACATGGGAAAGGGCCTTTTCAGCTGTGGCATCCCAGTGGTGAAAGCCTTCCTCTTGGGAGGCCTGCCTGACACCAACATTGGTCTCATTTTGGTACCAAGTTAAAATCTGGCTTTTTACAAAAAGCCTTTGGGGCCTAATGACTTTAGTGATGACTGCAGTATTTAAAATTATGCAGTGCTTAATGTGTCTTTAGAATGTTTAAATTATGCTTTATTGTCTTCAATGTTTGTTGTCTTATATTTCAATTTAGTCCACTTGATTTTATTGTAAGCTGACCAGAGTTCTTGAGATATGGGGCAGGATGGAAATATGGGAAATAAATAAAAACCAGTAAATCAATACAGTAAAATAGGAAAGCTCCAGACTTTACTCTTGTCTTTTTAGCTCCCTTTTCTGGGAACGTTGGGTGTTGGGGTAAAGAGTGTGCGAGTCCTTTAACCCTTTCTGTTTTCGCAGGCTTGCATCCCACAGTACACACTTGGTCACTGGAAACACATGGGTATGTTTTGTGAACTTCTAGCTGGAACAAATGAAGTAAGGATGGAAAGAACTTGTACTCAGATGCAAAGCAACTGATAACAGTGTGATTCCCACCGCTGTCTCTTAGACTGAGGATTCTTGCCAGTTATCAGCTAATCTGGATTCAGTCTGGGATTACTTTTATCAGCTTCTGGGTACCTGAGTGCCCAACTCATGATGCTGTTCAAAACAGATAGGTAGAGTTAACATCAGCATTCCACTTAAGCATTCTTAAGTATTGGAAACCCATGATATTTACATGGGAAATGAGCAGGCTCTTTAGTACTATTTTGTGTTATTTGTTATATGTGGATCTATAGCTGTTCAAAATAATACATTCCCCTTTAGGGAGAAACACAGAAATGGCCTCCTTCTCTTCCTGTCAACATGTCTGGTTCATTTTTATAAAGCCATGACTGGTAGCGATGTGGCCATAAACCAGAAAAGTTGGGCAATAGTTTCCAAAAAGACCCAAGCAGTAACCTCATAATCATGAGCTTTTAGTGTTGGCCCCCAAAACTGGATTAACTGGTGTTTCTTCTTTTCTCTCTAGAGAATGCAGCGACTTACCTAATGCAGCAAAAATTACCTCTCAGCCTGGTGGGGGCTTCCTATGAAGGTGTGTCAGTCAATGACTGTATCTCCAATGCTCGGACTGCGGTGGAGAAGCTTCTCGGCCAGTCCTGAGAGACAGCATCCTTTTTTTCATCCTTCATCTTGGGATTTCTTGTGCCAAAGAGTTCCTCTCCTTTGCCTGAGAGTGGCTAGATTTCTGGCCTGGTGCCTTCCCAGAAAATCGAGACAGCAGGATATTTCTTAGGAGAAGCTCCTCATTTGATGTGGTTTCTAAAAGACGGAGAGGTACTTCTGGGGCCACTGCTTGGAACAGAAATATCTTGTTTTTCCTCTTTTTCTTGTTTGGAATGTAAGTTTGGGAATGGGGAAAAATGTGACTCGTCAGAACATATAGTGGAGCTTTCTGGGCTAGCAAGTGAACTTCACCTAGATGGAGCCTTCTTGAGAATGGCAGGCTGGGCTTTTCTTACTGGCAAACAGGTGGCACAAGGAAAGAATTGCCTCAGGTTGTTGGCTTGCTCCTCTTGTCACTGTTACAATGCTGTTCAAAAAAGCAGAGGTAAGCGATGTTGGCTGTGACAAAAAAATCGAGTATTATGGTCATGCCAAGAGCGTGCAGGCTTTTGAAATCTTCAGGTCTCTTCATCTGGTGGGATATTTGAAAAAGCGGTCTGGGACGGGAATGAAACTTGGGTCATTTCTGCATTAGACTGTTATAGTGCTCTTATTTCACTTTCAACATCCTATGGAATCCTGGGGTTTGCAATTTAGGGAGGGACCTTTAGAATTCTCAGCCAGAGAGCTCTTGAGCCTCAGTAAATTACAAACCCCAGGATTCCATAGGATGTTGAAAGTAGAATAATAGCATTATAACAGTCTAGTGCAGAAATGGCCGGATCTTACAGTCTTGTTTGTTATCACAGGTATTGAAGAAAGGTCTGCTGATGCTGAAGTAGAGCTCACTGGGTGTTAGGGCTGCCAGAGAGAAAACTGGAGAAGGCTCCTGTACATTTAATGGCTGGGAAAGGAGAGCCAGCGTAGTGGTTTGAGCATTGGACTGTGACCCTGGAAACTGGGATTCAACTCCTTGCTCAGCCTTGGGAACCCACTGGGTAATCTTGGGTGCATCACACACACTCAGGCCCAGAAAACGCCATGGTAGGGTCACCTTATGGTCACCATAAGTCAGAAGCGAAGGCACACTTCAAGAAGAGGGAATTTCAGCACGTGTCGTTTGTCACACAACCAGGTAACAAGGCCCACTCAGATTCTTTCTTCTACCTGTTAAATGTGCAGGAGCCCTCTCTAATTCTCAGTCTAGCAATCCTGGCTGCAGTATTGTTTCCTAGGCTCACTGGAAATGGAAGAATAAAAAAAATGATGCTTTTAAAATACAAAGCTCCACAATAAACTTGGAACCGTATCTGATCTGGTGGAAATTGTGTCCTAGTTTCAGCTGAAGATGTGGAGGAAGGGGTTGAGCTCATACCCTCTACAGCCTGCATGAATGTCCTATTATCTGTGGAATGAGGGGGAGTGGCCCTTTTCTTATTGATGTGAAGGCTAGGTCACTAGTGTATTAACATCCATTAAAAAAGGAAAAAACACAGCTAAAATTGGTTGGGTATGATACGTTCCGTACTCTGCAGTGTGATCAGTCAAATGAGAACACAAGGCCTGAAAACCACAGCCCAGTTCAGCCACAAAGCTGAACAAGAATTTGTGAGAGGTGTGTAGCTTGTTACCCTCCGAATTGCACTGAAATGCCCATCAGCCTTAGCCGGCATTGCTAAAGATAAGCAGCGATGTAACTTTGTGGACTGCAAGTTAGAAATCTACACACTATCCCCCTGCTTTAGACTGTTTAGAGCTGAGCTGACTATAGCCAGTCCTCCACATTTGCAGGTTTCACTTTTGCGAATTTGATTATTCACAGGTTATTTGCTGTCACCTTTGCTGCCTCCCTGTGCCATTTTTAATAGGGACTGCAAGCCTTGTGAGACTGAGAAACTGCAAATGAGGCTTGTAAGTCTTTCTTTAAAATGGTGTGGGGCAGCAGTGGAGGTGGCTGTAAGCCCCACCAGCTCCCCACTTCTGCCTTGGGAAGGACCCCTGATGCCTCAAAGGAATCCACGGTGGGTTGTATATGGTGATTGTACTTTTTGGGTGTTTAATATAGTTTGGAAGGGCCTAGAGTTATTCACGTTTTTTTCACTTTCATGGGGGTCTTTGACTCTTACCTTAGCCAGTGTGGAGGGATGACTATTTACATGTTTCTCCAAACCCCGCCCCCGGTCCGGTGCCTTATTCCAGGGAAACCTCTCTCAGCTGCTCTGATCAGGCCATGAAGCCCTTTAAAAACCCATCACTGGTCCTTTTCCTCCTCCTCCTCCATGAGCCAGTCCCTGGCTGGCCTAGGATGGATCACAGCCCCGTTTCTGAACACCACAAACCCTCTCCTGATGCCCCCACACACACATCCAAGGAAGGCGATGGGCGACAAATAGAGGAAGTATAGGGCCACCATGCCGACCCAGCCTCCTTTCTTCTTTCCCTGACCTGGTTTGGACCCTGGGCTCCTGTTCTCCCCACCATGCCTTGGTCCCCTTCCCACATACACACTTTGACGTTAGTGTTTTTTCCATTTTTTGCAGGGGCCCTCCCACCCATAAAGGCAAAGAGACACTGACCAAAACAATGACTTTAATCCATGGACAATTTTCTTTTATTTTAAAAAAATCAATTATCAAAAATGGGAAAGGGGACAGCAGCAGCTACAGCAAGAGAGAACTCCATAAATAGAATAAATAGCTACACACCATTGGCAGAAAACTAGATTGTGAGACGCATGTGTGAAGTGAGAGGTATGCTGCGGGGGGGAGGTGGGGAGAAGGGCAGGCTGGGGCCAGCCCCAAGGGGAAGAAGTCCTGGAAGGTAGCAGCATAAAGCTACAACTTCTACTTCTGTCAAGTATACAACCCCTACTTTCCAGCATTTTTGGAATGGTAGTGATGGTGAGCTAGAGAACTCAACAGCAGTTTTGTCACTATATTCAATCTGTCCATGGAGGCCTTTTCCAGCCCAAAATGTGGCTGTTAGTCCCTGGAGTATTTGGTGGCAGATGTGGAGTTGAGTCTACAGCATTAGGGAGGTTATTGCTCCGGAGCAGAAAAGTACACAGGTAGGCCCCCAAATTAATTGCAACAGAGCTAATCTTGGCAAGTACTTCTTGCTGGGCTCTAAAAAATAATAATAAAAGTTTCAGCATCAAACTAGGCTCAGTTCTGGAAGCCAAAGGCACTGAACAGCAGCACAGCCAATGCCAGCCCTACAGTCCAGTGCACTTGGCTAAGTCAGTGCTTGAATTGCGCTTGGTTTGCTGCTCACTGGACTGTGTCAGCCCCGGAAAGAAGCTGGGACCATTCCTCTTCCACAGACATCAAGTTTACTGCAGGACCTTCTCTGTGCAAAATTCTCTCAGGTTAAGACCAGGTGAATTGCGAAAATTTGGATGCAAACAGGGCAAAATCAAGAGCAGGGCTGACTCCAAACCGATCTGCCCGGTGGCCAAGGCCCAATACATATTTTAAAAAGAAATGGGGTTCAGAATGAAGTCTAGCTAAGCCATTCAGGTCCTCTTGAAAAGTGTCTGTGAAGAAGTCATTTAGCAGCTGTAAGGGGGGCAGGTCCAGAACCTCCCTCCTTTTCCAAACCATCCAAGAGGAAGCAGGAGGCAGGTTCCAGTTTGGGACAGCGTGAGGTCAAGGCCTTTGCAGGAACTACACACCTTTGCTTGTGTGGAACCTGCCTTCATGCAGAGGTGGGGGGAGGATAATTTCCCCCATTCATTCACAGACAACTGGCTTTTGTCTATAATTCGGGCCCCTGTGCAACACACTAACTTCAAGTCAACTTTGCTACCTTTTGAAAAGTGTATATAGAGATTTCCCCCTGTACCAATTAGTGGGATACAACTCTGACCCAAACTGTACCGGGCACATGGTTGTGAGGGTTACTCTTGCACAGGAAGCCAGGCCTCGGAGCAGCAACCAAGATTTCCTATCTGCGGAAAGGTAGAGCCCACCAGTGAGGGGACAAAACATGGAGAACATTCTCAGTGGAGCTTCACAGCTGTTCCGTCTCTCCCACACTGGGTCTCTCTGCTGGCCAGATCTGTCAAGTCAGCTTACCATACAGAAGAAGAGTACCTGCAAAGGTCTTTGGGCCCTAGAAGTAGTGCAACTCCTACAATTGGTTCTAGACACAGGGGCCTGGCAGTGGCTCAGAGTGCTTGGGCTCACCCTCTTTAGCTTGCAGTTTCTCAACCAGTATGATTGCCTGTTATCTTCCAGTGCATCGTGTCTGAGGCAGGGCCCTTGGCCAAATTTCTAGAAGAGCCCCCATCAGCACCCCCAGCACCGCGTAGCCGTTTGTCTTCCCGATTCTCTGCGGCGTGCTTTGGAACCACCAGGCTGGGTGCAGCCTCGACCGAAGTTCCAGTGTTGCTGACAGTTGCATTGGGGGATCCTCTCCCTTCTTTCTCTGCTATGGGGCTCGTTTTCAGTTTCTCCGATTGTGGAGCCAGGGAATCCTTTCCTGCATCCAGCAGAGCCTGGATGGTCCCAAAGGGCACGTCGCCCCAACCCATTGCCTGGGACAGCTTGGCAAAGGGAGTCTTGCGTAACATCTCCTGCCGGAAGTCGTGGTTGCTGCCGCTTTGGTAGTTTCGCCCGCTGAGGTTGGGCAAGGAGCCCTTGCCGCCTTTGGTGACTCGAGGGTTGGTGCCAATGTCCGCTGTGATGTTTGTGTAAAGGGGGAGCAGTTCCTTGGACAGGAGCGTGTATGTGAGGGAGTTCATGCCATCCTGAGTCCAGGCCCGGTGGGTCCTGATCAATAGATCAAATCTGAAAGAGGAGGAGGGCAAGAGATGTACAGGGCAGCCAACGAAACAGAGAATAAAGATTTCTCCCACGCCCATACAGCTCAGAGCCACACTTCTGTTGTATGCAAGGAAGCGACTGCAACACAAAAACATGACTGCAGCACACACACAAAAATTAAGACAAAGAAGGAGAGCCATGGGCTACAAACTGCACACAGGTTACTCTTAATTTTTTTTAGAACCAAGCACTCTGGAAAGTGCTGGGTTGCAAGCTGCCTCACTCCCCAGCACTAGCTATAGAAGAATGATGCAGTCCAATAATATTCCCCATTCTTGTCTTAGAAAGTCTGTAAGCCCACCTTCGGTTCAGTCAGCACTGAACTGGGCAAGTATAAGTCCCTGTTTTAAATCTACCTGGTTTCTTTTAGATGTTTTGGACTTCATTCCCGTCAGCCCAGCCAGCATGGTCAATTGTCAGAAATTCTGAGAATTGTAAGCCAAAACATCTGAGGGTAGGACTGGGTTGGGGATTCGGAAAAAAATTACCAGATTCATTTTTTTAAAAAAAAATTCTAAGCATGTCTTTTGAGAGTCAGCATGGTGTAGTTGTTTTGAGCATTGGACTACGATCTTGGAGACCAGGGTTTGATTCCCCGCTCAGCCACGAAACCCACTGGGTGACCTTGGGTGTGTCACACCCTCTCAGCCCCAGAAAGCCCTGTGATAGTTTTGCCATAAGTTGGAAACGGCTTGAAGGCACACACCACCAATAATAAGTCTTTTGCATCACAAACAACTGGTAGATCTTGGAGGTTCTGCTCAAAATCAGACTAGATCCATGTAGTGAGTTGAGCCTCCACAACCAGGCAAATAGGTTTTGGAGTCACATCACTGTCTAACGTTGAAAGCTGTCCAATGCTACGGGATGGCTTAATTTGTACTTCTGTCTTCGCCTGATACTTTTTGCATTAGCTTGGCAGTTAGAGGTTGGGAAAAAAATACAAAGGCTAGGAAAGGATTAGAAGAGTGCATTTTCCACTGTTACTAGTTTGCACAATTCTCCTGGCTATGGCCTGCTTACCCACTTTGAGAATCCTGGCAGAGCGCAATCAGTGTCACTGGTTGGTGTCCAGTAACGGGAACAGAACCTTCTCCAATCCTCCCCTCTCTGGCCCCATTATGCTGCATGTTACAAGATCTTGGCCTAGGTGTGCTTCATTAGATACATAAGCACCCCCACATTAGAATGATAGCCATGTTTAAATATTTGAAGGGATGCCACGTAGAGGAGGGAGAGGTCTTGTTTTCTGCTGCTCCAGATACCAGGACAAGGAGCAATGGATTCAAGCTACAGGAAAGGAGATTCCACCTGAACCTCAGGAAGAACTTCCTGACAGTCAGGGCTGTCCGGAAGTGGAATCTGCTGCCTCGGAGTGTAGTGGAGGCTCCTTCCTTGGAGGTTTTTAAGCAGAGGCTGGATGGCCGTCGGGAGTGCTTTGAGGGTGTTCCTGCATGGCAGGGGGTTGGACTGGATGGCCCCTGTGGTCTCTTCCAACTCTACATTGCTGTGATTCTATGATTCTATCACAGAGTTGGGCCACTGAATCCATTCTGCCATGTATGAATATACTATCAAAACATTCCTGACAGATGGCCTCTATTTAAAAACCTCCAAAGGAGGAGACTCCACCACACTCCGGGGCAGCAGTGTATTCTACTGTCAAACTGTCTTATGGGCAGAAAGTTCTTCCTAATGTTTAGATGGAATCTCTTCTCCTGAAGTTTGAAGCCATTGCTCCATCTCCTAGTCTCTGGAGCAACAGAAAACAGGCTTGCTCCACTCTCCATATAACATCCCTTCAAATATTTGAACATAGCTATCATGTCATCCCATAACCTTCTCTTCTCCAGGCTAAACATCCCCACCCCTCATAGGGCTTTGTGATTTCCAGGCCTTCCACCATTTCGATCGCCCTCTGGACACATTCCAGTTTGTCAATATCCTTCCTGAATGGTGGTGCCCAGAACTGGATGCAGGTGGGCTGGATGAACATACCTGTGTGGGTTCTCCTCATTGCCTTTGTCTCCCTTATGCTTCACCATCTTGTAGTGCCCGATAGAAACAGGAGGCCGCGAGATCTTCATGCCGGCCAGCCGCACTCTGGGAAAAGCAACAATGCGAGTCATGCGTCAGGGCATTCCCAGGCTAGCTGTGCCCTGGCTCCCCACCTCACCACAGCCGACTTCTTTGGTAAAAAGAGCTGCCCTTGCCCTGCTGTGAGGTCAAGAGACTCCCAGCCTACCAGATGGCCCTGAGCACTGTATTCTTTCTCCCTTTTTTTAAAATGACTTTTCTACACAGTGGCATTTGAGAAAGTGCTAAGAGCAGAAACAAACTTTCTAAACCAAAGCTACCAGTCTTTTCCTTTCTCCAAGACAAAAGAAAAGAACTTAACTGCTTTCCCTCTTGAGGAAGAAGGAACAGTTGCCATGGCAATGAATGTACAATCTTTGCCAAATTCATCAAACAAGCATGACCAAGAGGCAAGGGAAAAGAGCAAAATTTGGGCAAATAAGTCAGAACAAAAAAAAAACAACCCTACATTTTTCACATTTTGTTAACCAAGTCCTCCCCCCTTGTCTCTCAATCCTTCTTAAATTGTCTGTTACAGGATAATTTTAAGATGGTATTATGATTATCAGCCCTTTTTTTCCCCCTGTAACGTGCCACATTTACTGAGAGACACACATGTGTACACGTAGTATGGTTGTTCAAGTGTTGGACTAGGACGTAGGACATCCAAGTGTTAATCCTTCCTGAGCCATGAAAACTCACTGGGTAGACCTTGGATCAGTTTCTCTCCCTCTGGTGCTCTCCCACATGGAATGGTTGTAAGATTGTCAGCCCTAGCCAACATAGCCAAAGGTGAGGAATGCTGGGAGCTGCAATCCAAGAATGCTGGAGGGGGAACACTGTTCCTACTCTGCTCAATGACACTGTAGAGAAACTACCCCAGACTTGTTATCTTCTAGATGTTTTGAACAATGCCCATCATCCCCAGCCAACTTGGTGGGAGGGATGGGAAGTGTCGTCCAACATATTTGGAAGGTACCAAGAAGGGGGCAGCTGCCATGGGCAGTGCTGGGAGTGCTTCCTGCCTCTTTCCAACACTATGTTATTGTTGCTGTTTTTGTGTACCTTAAAGTCATTTCCAACTTATGATGACCCTAAGGCAAACCTGTCCTAGGTTTTTCTGTGGCTGAGAGTGTGTGACACACCCAAGGTCACCCAGTGGGTTTCCGTGGCCAAGTGGGGAATCGAATCTTGGTCCCCAAGGTCACAGTCTAATGCTCAAACCACACAGCACACTGGCTCTAACCACCATAGAGGGAAACAAACCCAACCACACTAATGAATACATAAATGGGAGATAAATGTTACCTGGTGGCAAGTTTATTTTTTAGCCAGGGGATGGCGTGGCCCTCTGGTTGGACTTCAATTCCCATCTAGAAAGCTGCTATAGCAGAAGGCCAGGCATGATGGGAACTGTCCTTCTGCAACATACGGAGAATCAGTTTCCCCCCGGACCACTTTGCCTTGCACCTGCCTTTGCTCATCTGGGATCACCAAACATTTTAGACTCCAACCCCCATGAGCCCTCATCATATTAGCTGGGCCTGATGGGAGTTGCAGTTCAAGCCCTTTGGAAGATTGTGAAAGGTTACGCAATGACTAATGGAATCACTGATCAATGCACAGTGGCGTACATACAGCTTTGTTGTCGTTCCATCTTACCTGGATGCTTCAGCCTAACCTCCCCACCCTGTGTGGGAGGGGAAATGAGCATGCAAGGATCCAAGAGAGAGCGCAAGGTGGAGTGGAGAAAGAGAGAGAGAGAGAAAAAGATGACGATGAAGGCAATGAGAAGGGAGGTACCACTCCAATCAGAGAGCAGGAAGCAGAAAATGGAACAAGCATGGGAAATGGAATAAGGCTGGTGGGTTCTGGGTGGGAAACCCATGTCTCAAGAGATCCCAGTACTTACTTTGCAGAAAAACAACAAAATGAGATGAGAAAAAGGCTCTGATGCTAAAGAATGTCTGAAGGTATCTGTTGAAGGTACAGTGTGTTCTCTTCTGCTGTGACCTTCACACACAGTAATGCAAGGTCACACAAAGCATCGCTCTCATTATAGTCAATGAATGTGATGAGTGCAGGCCTGCGCAAGTCGCATCCGTTGATTACAATAGATGCGACATTCACGGTTTTTGTTTTAAACAGGTGTTGCTGGAACAGAACCCCTGCCTATATGGCAAGCATGCTGTGCTGATCCACCCATGTCACAATTCCACCCAACCAAAGAAGCAGCAAAAAGGGCAGTATCTGGCCCAGACATCCACTGTCTTAAAAGAAATCTGAGCTGCTGCTGCTTTGTGAAATCAAGCTGCTAGGCCCAAGGCTTGACAAGTTGCATTTGAGAGTGTACAAGCAGTATCTGTTTCACAAGGTACCAGGGTGAGTGAGCGAGATTTCCAGCAAATGGGATTCAGGACTAAAGAATTATAATTCACCTCCTCCCCTTACCACCATCACCATTACCAGGAGCCCTGGTGGTGCAGTGTTTAAACGCCGGTACTGCAGCCACAAGGTTGTGAGTTCAATCCTGCCAGGCTCCAGGTTGACTAAGCTTTCCATCCTTCCACAGGTTGGTAAAATGAGTACCCAGCTTGCTGGGGGCAATTAGCTAACACATTGTAATCCGCTTAGAGAGCACTTAGCTGATAAGGGGTATAGAAATACACTTGCTATTGCTATCACTTGATTCTGGAGATCTTACTGAATCAGGTTTCCACAACACGACAGTCAAAATTGTGGACTCTAAGCAACCAGGGGAAGGGGGGATGGATTGTGACACAAAAGCCTTAGCCAGACACGGACGGCTGAACAAAGGAAGCAAAGGGAAACAGTGGCAAATGGCGGGACACTCACCTGGTGGCAATGTCATCATCTTCCCCTCCCCAGCCCCAGTATTCATTGGGGAAGCCATTTATCTTCAGATACTGTTCTGGAGTGAGAGCTGAGACACCACCAAAATATTGCGAATAAGGAAGGCTGGAGGGAGAGAGAGAGAAGGTCAGTGTTGTTAACCTGTCAGGAATTCTGCTGCCTCCCAGGAGATAAAAGTCTGTAAGTCAAAGGATGAATCATGGAATCATATGAGCACTTGCTTTGCTTGCAAGAGGCCCCACATTCTCACTGGATGAAAGGAGGACTGGAAGAAATTCTAGGCCAGCTGCTGTGGAGAGCCACTGATGGTTGAACTTAACTGCCCCTCTGCCTCCTTTCCAAGGCCATTTCCACACTAGCCTGTTATAGCGCAATGATTCCACTTTCAACATCCTCTGGAATCCTGGGGTTTGCAGTTTAGGGAGGAGCATTTAGGACATTCAGCCAGACAGCTCTTCAGATTCAGTAAACTACAAACCCCAGATTTCCATAGGATGTTGAAAGTGGAGATATGTAGGGTCCTGCACTTGGGCAGAAAAAATTAAAGTCACAAATATAGGATGGGGGATGTGTGGCTGGATAGCAGAAAAGGATCTAGGAGTCTTGGTGGATCACAAGCTGAACATGAGGCAGTAGTGTGACGCAGCAGCCAAGAAAGCCAACGTGATTCTTGGTTGCATCAATAGGAGTATGGTGTCTAGATCGAGGGAGGTAATGGTACCACTCTATTCTGCATTGGTTAGGCCTCATTTGGAATACTGTTGTCCAGTTCTGGGCACATCAATTCAAGAAGGATGTTGACAAGCTGGGACGTGTCCAGAGGAGGGCGACCAAAATGGTGAAGGGTCTGGAAGCCATGCCCTATGAGGAGTGGCTTAGGGAGCTGGGTATGTTTAGTCTGCAGAAGAGAAGGTTAAGAGGGGACATGATGGCCATGTTGAAATATTTGAAGGGATGTCATGTTGAGGAGGGAGCAGGCTTGTTCTCTGCCACTCCAGAGACTAGGACAAGGAGCAATGGATTCAAGCTGCAGGAAAGGAGATTCCACCTGAACCTCAGGACAAACTTCCTGACGGTCAGAGCTGTCCGGCAGTGGAATCTGCTGCCTCAATGGAGTGTGGTGGAGTCTCCTTCTTTGGAGGTTTTTCAGCAGAGGCTGGATAGCCATCTGTTGGGAATGCTTTGATGGGTGTTCCTGCATAGCAGGGGGCTGGACTCGATGGCCCCTGGGGTCTCTTCCAACTCTATGATTCTATTATTCTATGAATCGTAGCACTATAGTGTGGAAAGGCCCATAGTCTGCAATGACTACAATGAGAAAATTGTTCTCCAGCCCCTTCCAAGCTGCCCACTCTTCTTCCAGTTGGCAGTTTCTGGGGATCTTGTTGAAAACAAAATCGATCCTTACCTGCTTGGAACCAACTCACCCCTATTCTAAGGCAGAGCTCCAGAGTCAGCTCTGCTACAACGCCCATCACCCACAGCAAACATGCCTAGTGGCCAGAGATGATAGGCATTTTAGATCCCAGGTTGGGAATAATTATTTGAGGGTTCTTGCTAGAGTCCAGTGAAGCTGACTGCTTCTCTACTCTGACTGCTGGGTCTACAAGCCTTCATTTTAAACATCACCAGTACCCACAAGGTATTGTGGGAAATCAAAACAGCACTTCCAATAACCTTGAGATCGCTACTTTTGCAACCAAGTTATATTAAGGGGGCTCACCAAAAATAATATTGCCCAGTGCTCTCTGAATCCCAGAACCAAGTTAAGATATAACCCACCCTCCCAGCTTAACATATAACCCACCCACCCCTTCCTCACAGCCCCTCTCTATCCCATTTTCTCACTTGTAGCCAAACTTGTTCATGGCAACGGAGACATGCTTGGGGTTCCAGGGGTCACAGACATAAAGATTGTGGTCATTCTCCGGGATGAGGTCTACGTCGTGTAGAAAGAGGCAGTTCCACTCCTCGTCCTTGAGGGCCTCCTTCACGCCCACATTCAAGAGCTTGGCCCGGTTGAAAGTGCTATTCCCAGCCTGCAGAAGAGGAGACGGTTGAGTGGGACTGAAACCACCTACTGGAGGAAGAACACTCAGCCAGGGCAGAGGGACTTCCAGGTAGCAGATGCTGCTTCAGGTGCCCTTAAAGGGCTGATGAAAACTTTCAGATTTTGCAACATTATCAGCATCTTTTTAAATACCACACTGAGATGTTGCTGAACTGAAACTCCCAACAGCACAGTTGGCATTGCCAACAGTGAGGAATGACAATGTACAAAAATTTACAAAAAGATACAAGTATTGTATGTGCTCATGTATAAGTCTAGAAATTTTAGCCTAAAAATTGACTCCAAAAACCTGGGTCAACTTATCCATGGGCCAACATAAGCACTGCACCTTCTAGGATGGACTAAGCTCTCATCTTTTGACAATCTACTCAGAGAAGGAGATGGTTCCCTTTTTTTTTTTTAATAAGAGTTAATACTGTACCTTAACTTTAATAAAAAAACAAACTCCCAGTCTTTGAGTAGAGCGGCAAAAGGCCTTTAGGGAAATGACAGCAGGGGCGGCCATGAGACGGTGCTGGTACTTTCCCCTTTCTATGGAAGGACCCTCAACTTATCCAGAGGTCATATCAAAATCCCTAATTTTGGCCCAAAAGCCTGCCCTTGACTTATACACGATGTCGACTTATACACAAGTATATACGATAATATTTGCCTGTTCTATTATTTTTGGTCTCTTTCACACTACAAACTAACTGCCATGGTGCTATGCTGTGGAATCCTGGGATTTGTCATTTCATGAGGTATTTAGAATTCTCTGCCAGAGAGTTCTAGTTCTGCACTAAACTACATATCCTAAGATGTTGCCATGGCAATTAAAGGGATAACAAAGCACTATAACAGTGTAGTATGAGAGATTTATCATTTTTCCAATACAAGGGTTTCCTTTTTTGCTATTTTGTCCCTTCCAGGTCCTGGTACCAAGGGTGCCTAGGCAGGACGGCACACAGTCAGCTTCCTTTAATGATGGACCAGACGACCTGGAGTCGCTCTGCCCCTATGCAAACACACAAACACACCTGATGCACAACATAGATTCCATACTGCAGCTGCTGGCGCTGAAGAAACGGGTGCAGGTAGTACAGCAAGTGGCGGAGGTGCATTTCCCGGTTGCGGTGTGGGATGATGATGGCCGTCCGGGAGCGCGACTCGCAGGTGGCAGGGCTGTACCTGCCCCCCAGGGCCACCGCCGGGTTCTTCTCCTGAATCTGCTCCAGCGATGGCACACGGCTGAAGCTCACAGTCAGGGGGCCAACTGGGATCGGAAGGGTGGGGGAGAAAAGAACGACAAGTGGGTCAGAAAGGCAGTCACTGCTTCTGCATATCTGGGTTCAAAAAGGCTGGCCCCTTGTCTCATCTCTGACGCAACCTTACAAAATACCAAAGAGTTCATCTAAGTTTCTAGCCTCTGTGAAATAAGAAAGACGTGAAACAAGATCGTCAGCTGTCCACATTTGTGGGTTTCACTTCCATGGATTTGATTATTTGCGAGTTTCTCCAACCCCTGTGCTTCCCCAGCACTTTTTTTTCCCAGGGAAAACATTTCTGGCGGCTCCCACCAGGCCACACAGCTCTTTAAAAATCTGCCTCCTGTCCTCCTCTTTCTCCATCAGCTGCTGCTTGGCTAAGGACAGCTCATGCTCTGATTTCTAGTACCACAAATCCTCTCCTGATGCCCCCTACACACCCAAGGAATGAGATGGATGAGAGAGAGGCGGCATATGGCCATCCTGCCAACCCACCCTCTTTCCCTCTCCTTTTTCTGACCTGGTTTGGATCCTGGGTGCCCACTCTCCCCACCATGCCTCAGTCCTTCCCACAGACGCACACACACATTTTGATATTTGTGATTTTTCCACTTTTGCAAGAGTCCTTCACCCCTAATCTTAGCAAGTGTGGAAGGCCGATTGTAGTTGCGTTTCCTGCTAATAGCTTCTTAACCCAGAGGTGGGGAGCTAAGATGAGCTGACTTTTCTCCTGGGGCACTAAGGGGACTCTGTGTGTGTCAAGAACTTTAGTCAAATGTAAGCTTTCATGAAAAAGGAGAAACTGAAAGACACCAAAGATGGAAAAGGACAATGATAACAGGCTGTTAGAAGCGAACACTTTTACTTGTGCCAAGCCCTCTTCCTGTCAAGTCTTCCACAATACAACAGCAGAATCAAACATTACACTAATAGCACCCAGGAAAAACCACCATCATTTCCACAGCACTCTGGGTTTCAAGTTCTTCCTGTTCTCCTTGCAGTACCAGTCACAAGGCTCAAACTGGGTGCCCTGTGGATGGGGCATTAGTTCCCCACTCCCAGGACCACTGGGGATGCTACAAATTAGAGGAAGGTCCGGCAGACAGTTTTAACTGGGACATTAACACCACAACCCAGGCTCTTCCAGGCCCTGAAGGAATTGGGTGGTGTCAGGCAATCAATGCCATTCCACTGTCTCCTAATAAAGGATCCCAGACATGCCTCTCTCCTTCACATCTAGGCCATTCTGCTCAGGGAGGAGGTACCCAAATTTTCCCTCTGCATCTTTGGACTAGCTGGTTAAATTGACCAGCTGTCTTGTCTTAGCCTGCTTTGGTCCAGCGTCTGGCACACTGAGTGGATAAAAGGCCTGAAGTCCACAAATCAGGCTGAGTATATGAAAAGCCTGAAGCCCATAGACTTCACAGGGCTCATCTCAGTGGCAGACAACCTGCTCTAATTCTGCAAAAGCTGCCAGACTGAAACCCCAAGCATCCCGAGTTAAAAGGATCAAGTGGTGTGAAAGACATTCTTTGCCTGAAACTCCAGAAAGCCACTGCCCAACAGAGGAGACTGTCCTAGGATAAATGGACAAATGCACAATCTGATATAAAGGCAGTTTATGAGATTCTGAGTTTGCAGCTATAAAGCTAAAGCCTTCCCGATGTAAAATGACATTATCCCTTGCAATCCTATAGGCCAATATTGTGTAACCTTGTGCCCCTAAGATCTGCTGTATAGGCACGCTGGATGGGAATTGTGGGATTGGTAGTCCTGCACCTCCAGAGGGCACCTTGCTGGAGAAAGCTGCTACATGCGTTCTCAAGTAAGTGCATATACATATATATAATTTCCAAGTATGCACTGTTAGTAACAGAAGGGCCTGGGGACTCACAAGTTTGTGCCAAAACTTTCATGGGTAAAGCTGTGAGTATTAAGCATCTCGGCTTTAAAAGTGACATAGTTCCTCAGCAAATCTCCCAAAATGGGCACATTACACCACATCTTAGATCAATTAAACATTTACCTGAGTCCAACCGAGTCCAAGCACAAGACATTTTAAAAAACTATTCCTGAAGACTTCCAGGCCCTTCCGTTGTACAGCTGTTGACTCAGGCCATTTCCGCACTAGACTGTTATAGTGCTATTGTTCCACTTTCAACATCGTACAGAAGCCTTCCTAAACTGCAATCCACAGAATGTGGAAAGTGGAATAATAGCACTATAACAGCCTTAGTGCGGAAATGGCCTCAGTACCCTCTTGCTCCTTGACTCCGAAACCAACCAACGTTGACTAAAATAGCCCCAGTGTCCCACTCAGCCCTCTGCTAGCTCCCCAGCTCAGACTCACTGAGGTACGGTGACCGATCGGGGCAGTATGGAAGCGATCTCACGGGGCTACTGCCATGCCATGGCTGCTGAAGTAAGAGGCTGAGATTGGTGTAGACATCATGGGTCCGAGAGTAGTCGAAGGATGGGTTGGAGTCGTGTCCAAAGAGGGAGGCTAGGTTTCGGAAGCCACCAAAAGAGAAATAGGCCATGAAGGCAAACTGGAAGCCAATGAGGAGAGCCAAGGTGCACGGTCGATCCAGAATCCTTCGGAGCATGGTGGTGGGGGCGGGCGAGATTTCCTTCCTGGGTGCTAGAAGGAGAAGAATCGGACCTGCAAAGATAGAAGAGCAGGTCTCTTGAATACCAGGTAGCAGATGAATAGAGCGAGAGAAGGCTAGAAACTCCAGGCCCTGCTTGTGAGCCAGAGCTTGAAAAGTTACTACAACTCCCAGCTCCCCCAGCCATGATAGTTGTGGCATTCTGGGAATTATAGTGCAAATAAAAACTTTTCCAAGCTTGACTGTGACTTTTCTGAGCCACCTGATTAACTGTAGGATGAAGGGTCTAAATATACAGCAAGTCTTATGCCACAGAGTTCTTCTCATTTTCTTAACCCTGGTTACTTTGTCCTATTGTGTTTGCCGCACATCACTATCAATACTTCTTGCCACACAGCTGAGAGGGGAAAACACAGCCTAACACACCATGTTGAAATAGCTGTCCACTGTGTTTAAAAAAAAATATCCAAAAGTTAAACACATAACTAGAGCAAAGGAAATTGTATATCATTAAACTTGGAGAAAAAGGGGCTGAGAAATAAAGAAAACAGTAACTAAATATATATTAAAAGCAGCACATACAGTAATTCTTCTAGGACGGAAGGAGAAAGTAATTTGGAACATGGATAAGGCGGATAAATATTTAGCAGAAATTTTATTATTTGACTTTCTTAGGGAAAGAAGCTTAAAATATACTCAATTGCTAAAGAGAGACATGGAGCTTGAATTGGGAAATTTTGCTGGAAAAAGTTAAAGAGGAAAAGGGGTATAAATAAGTTAAGAATGTAACCAAAATCATGATCCACATTTTCCAAGAAGGTTTTTGATTGAAGAATATATATTTTTGACCTCCAATAAGGCACTAGGGGTGGGGAGAGAAGGTATGCAGAGTGAAAAATTGCATAATATTATGCAATATTAGGTATCGAGATGTTAAAATAATTTTTTAAAAAAAGATATAAGTACAGCATTGAGAAGTTCTGCAGTATGAGTGAAATGGATCAAGGTGTCTTAGTGAATCACAAGCTTAACATGAGCCAACAGCCTGACGCAGCTGCTAAAAACATTAATACAATCTTTAGATTGCATTAACAGACAGGGGTCCAATTCTGGGAAAGTAAAAGAGTCATACTGTTCTGAAGAGTTTGGAAACATTACTTTTTCAGGCTCTGATTTGAAGAATCTTCCAGCCATAGCCATTGGCCATGATGGCTGAAGAATTCTGGGATATAAATAACTTTTCCAACATCTACTATTTTGCGTCAGGTTCCATCTGGAGTACTCTGTACAGTTTCGGATGCCAGATTCCAATCAAGACATTAGAAGACTGGAATGTGTCCAGAGCAGGGGGCTCTGGGAACCAAGTCCAATGAGGAATGGCTAAACGGTACATTTTGCCTGGATGTACCTTTCAAACATCTGAAACTCTGACACATGAGAAGATGGAATTGAATTGTCCTATTGCTCCAGAGCACAGGACTAGAACCAACAGATGGAAAAACTACATACCGGTACTGTCTCTGACTGTTACTTTAGGATTGTTTAGAGCAGCCTTCTCCAACAAAGATCTCTGCAGAGGTTTTGACCACAAAATGCCAGCAGTCTCAACCAGATTGCCCAGTGATCAGAAGTACAGCCCACCCTCTACATCTGCAAGTTTCACTTTCATGGATCTGATTATTTATGATAATCACAAATGACCCCCCCCCCGCAACCTCAAGCGCTTCTTTTCTGGGGAAATCTTCCCTCTGGGAGACTCCGATCAGGCCACAAAGCCCTTTAAAACCTACCTCTGACACTTCTCCTCCATCAGCTGCTGTCTGGACACCTAAGGATGGCTTGCAGTCCAATTTCTCAGCACCCCAAAACTCTCCCACTGTCCTAAGGAAGGAGGTGGGCAAAGAGAGAGGAAGTATAGGGCCATCTTGCCAATCCACTCCCTTTCCCTCTCCTTTCCCCGACCTGCTTTGGACCCTGGGTGCCCACTGTACCCACCGTACCTGGGACACCTTCCTGTAGAGCTGCACATACACATTTTGATATTTGCAATTTTAACACTTTTGCCGCAGTCCTGTGCCCCAGCCCTAGTGAACGTGGAGAGCTACCTGTCATTGACATCAGACACCACGATGTTAGGAGACAATTTGGGGACAGCTACTTCAGGTAATGAATTGGGCAAAATGCAGACTGCCAAATGTCATGAGATTGCAACTTGCAACATCCTCACTGTGTGGGACGTTCTGGCTAAAGATTCTGGGGGATGCAGTCCAACAATATCTGCAGGAGAACACTCGGCCTGCCACTGGCTTATACCCTTTCCATCCAAGACAGCCTTGGTTTTCTGGCACAAAAGTGAGAACTGTCCATTAAAATCAACGAAGACAACAAGGGATTTCGCACAGCTGTCCATGACTATAGAGTTGCTGTTGTTGTGCTCCTTCAAGTCATTCTGACTTATGGCAACCCTAAGATGAATCTATCACAGGGGTTTTTGGGCCAATTACCGGAATAGCAACTTGTTGACAAGGCTGAGTTCAAAGGATTAATCAAATTGAGACATCTCTGGTGGAGTCCAAAAGCTCTAATTATTAGGATGATAAACGGCTGTTATTATGGCAACAGCAAAGGGTGATGGAGAGGCCTGAGAATGATGGGAGTTGGAGTAGCATCGAATAGTATCAAGACCAATAATGTGTTGAGTTTTTATCTTTTCCTGACAAGGCGGCATAGATAGATGGATGTGCAGTGTCACAAAGGAGACAGACACTCCCACAAATTGTGTTAAAGTTTTGGGTAAGTGTTCTTGGTGAAACAAAATTTCTGGGAGACCGAGGCCATTTCCGCACTAGACTGTTATAGTGCTATTACTCCACTTTCAACATCCTATGGAATCCTGGGGTTTGCAGTTTAAGGTGGGGGCTCCCTAAACTGCAAACCCCAGGATTCCACAGGATGTTGAAAGTGGAATAATAGCACCATGACAGTCTAGTGTGGAAATGGCGCAAGTTGCTGGGTCAGGTTAGAAATCTAAGATATTTACTGCTTTGGTTAAAACTGAGTACATTTAAGGAATTCATATCCTAAGCCACATAGTGTATTCTTATACACATTCTTCCCCACTCCCAGTGGGAACACATGAAAGCATACATGGTTCCCCACCATCACCCACAGAAACACCTCTTCCTTTATTCCCACTGCAACCCTGCAAAGTTGATCACGCTGAGAAAGCGTGACTGGTAAAAAGTCATCTAGGATGTTTTAATACAGAATATATGCCCTGGAAAAGTCCAGATCCAACCTCCATATATTCAAAAATATTTATCACTTTTTTTGGGGGGGGTCCTAAAAAGTCTCTCTAAATTGGGATTCTCTCACACATAGTTGTGTGTGCATCACAGACTACATTCTTCACTTCTTAGAAACATCCTTAAAAAGTTACGTACAGGTCTAAATAAATATATGCAGTAATTCTGTTTGTATGCGCAAACCGTTTCTTTGGTAGGAGGAGCATTTAGTTTCCAATTTAAAAAAAGAAAAGAAAAAAAAGAAGAAGAAGAAGAAAGTCATGGTGTTAAAGATATGCTATATAGTGTTTCTGGTGGCCATCCACAGCGATTTAGTTCTCTGGATAAAATCTGAGATTACCACAACAAATATATCACTGGATCGTTCTTCCGGGTTAGGATATGTGGGGTGGAGAACCTGGCAGGAGTAGAAAAATCTGGACACATCAGTCCCTTAGCATTCTTTTCTGTCTCTTCCCACCCCTTCTCTCTCCACTTACCAGACTATCCCCCAGGATAGGAAGAGTTCTGTTTAGATCTAAAGCTGGCACACTTTGTTTTAGAACACCAGCTGGTTCAGCTAAAAACTCTCCTCTCCCTCGCCCTGTCTTTCAACCATCCTGGGGAGGGCAGTGAAGATCTATATTTGTCGCTGATCCCCCACCTGCAGCAGCCCAACACATCTGCCTGCTGCTGGTCCCTTGTGGCTCACATTAAAAGTCCCACTGGAAAAAAATAATAATATGCACATAGGACAAATACACACGCCTACTGATCTCCTGGTTGCATGGAGGGAAAGCCTTCCAGCCTCTTAAGGGAGCCATCTGCGATTATCTACATATGCAAAGCTTTCCAGGGCACAGATTGGGTCTCAGGCTTCTCCCTCCATCCCAAATTCACCTTTCAGTCCCTACAGGACTTGCAAGCACATCTTTCTGGAATGCATGCAAAGCCAAGCATTATTCCTGCTGCCTCCCCCCACCTCCCCAGCACCCTTGATCCAAGCAGATGCCCTCTTTGCTCCATCTGGCAAGGTATTTCTCCCACCCTCCTTGCAAAGGTGGCACCCTTCCCTCCTCTTTGGACACTGCCCCCCCCCCATACCTGAATGCTTGGGGTCTTTCTTTCCAAGACTTCCTGCTCGCTCGCTCTTTCAACCCCACCCCAGGATCAAATTCCCCACCGCCGCCATCTTCGGAAGGTGAAAATGCAATTAAGGGGCGGGCGGGCTCACCCAAGAGGTGGGGTGGGGAGGAAGAGGAGGGTTGATGATGTCAAGACAGCAGGCGTGGCCTTCATGGTTCCTCCTCTTAAAGGGACCTTTAGAGAGCTGTGCACAGATCCTCCCTAGAGAAGATCAGAACATCAACAACATGACACTATTTCCGCACTGCACTCTTATAGTGCTACCGTACCCCTTTCAACCTCCTGTGGAATTTGTAGTTGACTGAGGCCAAAGCGCTCCCTGGCTGAGACCTCTCAATGCCACTCCCTAAACTGCAAACCCCAGGATTCCATAGGAGGTTGAAAGTGGAATCATAGCACTATAGATGACACCATAATCTATAGCAGACACTGAAAGGGAAATAATAATAAGGGTTTTTATAGATATAGCATGATCTCATAAAGCATACTGGGCATGTGCAAGAATATTTGCTTTCCCAGGACTAAAATTCTGACACATGGTTGCTAATAAAGTAACTTCTTGTTAACAATCAACAAATGCACCTTGAATCACACAGCAGAATAAGTTACACAGAGCGCTGGGAACCCAGACATTGACTTTGCCAGTTAATGTCAACATAAGTTTAACGAGGACAAGGGGTTGACAACAGGAACAACCTGTTTACTAGAATTCAAAACAGGGTAACTTTAGTGAAGCAAACGCAGAGAGACAAAGGGCCTTTCCGCACTACACTGTTATTCCACTTTCAACATCCTACGGAATTCTGGGGGTTGTAGTTTACTGAGGCTCTCTGGCTAAGGATTCTCAATGCTCCTCCCTAAACTGCAAACCCCAGGAGGTTGAAAATAGAATAAAAGCACTATAACAGTTTAGTGCAGACAGGCTCAGAAGGGAGTTTCTTTAGCTTAGATATTTAGGCAGGCAATACCTTCTGTGAATTGAACTGTCCAGGGTGCTGAATCTCTAGCAGGTTTGCAAGGTAGTCCAGGGAGAAGCAGGGGAAGCACAATTTGTTTTGTCTGAACCCTTTTACTGCTTCCACTAGGAGAAATCAGCAGAGCCTTGGAACCATTAGTGAAGAAAATCAAGGCAAAAAGTGCAAAGGCAGGTATACTGTTGAATGTTAAGCAAGCAAAAAGTAACGACCACAATGATTTACATAACCCAAAGGAGACGATGGAGAGATTGGAAATAGTTCAAGATTTTCCATACCTTGGGCCCAGTAATTAATTATAATGGAGACTGCAGTCCAGAAATCAGAAGAAGAGTAGATCTTGGAAGGGCAGCTACGAAGGAACAAGACAAGATCCTGAAGTGTAAAGAGATATCCTTGAATACTAAAGTTAGGATTATCCATGCCATCCAATTTCCAGTTTCTATGTATGGTTGGAAAAGCTGGACAATGAAGAAAACTCATAGGAAGAAAATAAACTCCTTTGCAATTTGGTGCTGGCGGAGCATTCTGTGGATGTCCTGGACTGCTGAAAAGATCAATGAATAGGTTGTAGAAAAAATCAAACCTGAACTCTCCCTAGAAGCCAAGATGGCTAAACTGAGGCTGTTGTACTTTGGCCATATCCTGAGAAGACATGGCTTGCTAGAAAAGGCAATAATACTTGGTAAGGTGGAAGGCAGTATGAAAAGAGGGAGACCACATTCCAGTTGGAAGGACTCAATTAAGACCTGAGCAGAGCAGTTGAGGATAGGTAAATTTGGGGCCTTTCCGCACTACACCGCTGTTATAGTGCTATTATTCCCCTTTCAACAACTTATGGGATTTGCAGTTTAGGGAGGGGCCTTTAGAATTCTCAGCCAGAGAGCTCTTTGGTCTCAGGAAACTGCGAATTCCAGAATTCCACAGGATGTCAAAAGTGGATTAATAGCATTATAAGAGTGTGGTGCGGAAATGGCCTCGGAGGTCTCTCACTAGCCACAAGCCGAAGTCGACTTGACTGCAGTTGACAACAGCAAGGTGGCCCTGTTATGACAGGCGAGGAAGAGGACCTTTTAAACTTTTTGATTTCTCAAACCAAATTAAGATCCTGGTGCCAAGCCTTCCGAAGGGAGAAAAAGAAAGTCTACTGACCATGTTTGTTTACTGCAAGAGAAAGGGGGGGGGAATTGATGGGAACACTCAGGCAATGTTCTCCTGTTACTCTCAATAATGACTCAGATAACATTGGGGGTTAGACATGCACAAAATACAAGGCATGTTTTATTCTCTCGTGTGCCAATGTTCTACCATTAAAATTCAGATTAAACAGGGTGTGGCAGCCTCACTTTAGTCATCTTGGCTTCTAGAGAGAGTTCAAGCTTGATTTGCTCCAGGACCCATTCATTTCTCTTTCTAGCAGTTCAGAGCATCCTTGGAATCTGTTCAAATGAGTCTTCTTCCTATCAGTTTTCTTCACTGCCCAGTTTTCTTCGCAGCCGTACATAGGGCCTTTCTGCACTACACTGTTATAGTGCTATTATTCCACTTCCAACCTCCTATGGAATCCTGGGGTTTGCAGTTTAGGGAGGGGCCTTTAGAATCCTCAGCCAGAGAGCTCTTTGGCTTCAGGAAACTATAGATCTCAGAATTTCACAGGATGCTGAAAGTGGAATAATAATACTATAACAGCATATTGTGGAAAGGCACATAGAAATTGGAAATATGCTGGTCTGGACAATCCTAAACTTTAGTAGTCAATGATGTATCTTTATATTTCAGGATCTTGTCTACTTCCTCCTTAGCTGTTCTGTGTTAAGTTGGCCCTCCTTGACTTTCATAGGTTTGATTATTTGCAAGTTTCTTCAAACTCTGCCTGCCCTCAAAGAAGTGGACCTTTCTTAATTTTATCCCAACTATAATATACTGTTGGATACTTACTTACTTATTTTGGTGGTGTTTCATTGCGGTAGTTTTTCCGTGCCCCACACTTCCAGAAAACACTGTAACAGCATAAATGCTTCAAGTTCATTCTCATTCATTAATTATTGCTCCTTGGTTCAGATTTTGTGACTCTGGCCATTTCCACACTAGACTGTTATACCGCCTCCAGAGTCCAATGCTCTAACCACTACACCACGCTGCCCGTCTGAGTCAATGGTGCATGGCACTGGAGATACGGTAGTCCTAGTCTGGCAGGCCGTTGGAGCCAGAGTTACACACAAGTAAGGACCTTTCCGCACTACCCTGTTATAGCGCTATGATTCCACTTCCAACCTCCTGTGGAATTCTGGGGTTTGTGGTTTTCTGAGGCCAGAGAACTCCCTGACTGGGAATCCTAAATGCCCCTCTCTGAACTGCAAACCTCAGGATTCCACAGGATGCTGGAATAATAGCACTACAACAGCTAGGGTGGAAATGACCTCCAATCCGGCCTTTAGCACCTCTGTGGCCATTTCCGCACTAGACTGTTATAGTGCTATGATTCCACTTTCAACCTCCTGTGAGATTCTGGGCTTTGGAGTTTCCTGAGGTGAAAGAGCTCCCTGGCTGAGAATTCTAATACCATTTCTGCACTACAGTGTTAAAGTGCTGCTATTCCACTATCAACCTCCTATGGCATTCTGGGGTTTGTAGTTTAGGGGAGGGCACTTTGAATTCTCAGCCAAAGAGCTCTTTGGTCTCAGCAAACTACAAATCCCAGAATTCCACAGGGCGTTGAAAGTGGAAAAGCTGCACTTTTTAACACTGTAGCGCAGAAATGGCCTAAGTGCCCCTCCCTAAACTACAAATCCCATGGCATGCTGAAAATGGGATAATAGCACTACAACAATGTCCTGCAGAAAGGCCCTTTAACTGGGGAAGCGCTTCGCCCTTAAAGCAAGGGAAGGCCTGAACCAATCTGCAGGCCTCGTCGCCATAGCAACAGGGGATGAAGGAAGCGCGGCGGCCATGCCCTTGCCTTGCGCGTCCCCGCCCTCCCGAGCTACGATTGGCCGGCGGGTGCTGAGGGGGCGGGGCCGGAAGTGGCTGCGGAGGGTTGCCATGGGCGCGGCGGCGGCGGTCGGGGGTCGGTGCAGGTGCTGGTGCTGCGGGAAGGGGCGCTGCCGGGCCGACCCGTGCGGGGTCCTCTGCCTCCTGCTGACCTACCTCAGCGTGGGCTACGCTGACTATGTCATCCTCGAGCACGTCCTGCTCCAGCCGGGCTTCCGGGGCAGGTGGGCACTCCAGGCCGGCGGGAAGGGCGCTCTGCACATGGTCAGGGGCACGGTGGCTTGGGGTCGAGGTGGGACTTTGGGGCTTTCGACGGGGCGACGTCGTTCCTGGAACTAAAATTCTTCTGCAGATGCTCCATAGTACTGCTAGGTGTCCGGGGCGGGGTTTTGGGACTATTTTTTCCCTCCCTTTCCCACCTGTTTCAGACCATAAGGGGAATGGGTTGCCTTTTTTATTTTTTTTTAATGGCTTATTTATCTCGGAAGGATTGTCGGGACCATGATGACCTTGAGTTGCAGGAAGTGTGGTTGAAATCTATTTGCTCTGAATAGCAATAGGAAAGAAGGCTCTCTGCACATGCTCAGAGGCACTTATACTCCACTTTTGGGGTGGAGACTTGTTTTCTTAGGGGAAAAGCCCTCTGTGATGCACCCACGAGACCACATAAACCCCTGTTTTACTTTTTTCAGGAGTATTTTCCCCCCTTGGATTGCGGGGAGTCCACACATGCTCACGAGCACTGTGCCATTAGGTCTGCTTAGGAGATATTATTTCCACTTTGAAAGGATGCAAAGAATTCTGTCTGTGGTTGCAGACATTGTACAGCGAATGCTTTTCTTTCTCTACAATAAGTAGCTTTAAACTCCACATGGATTCATGAGCGCTGGGCACACCAACAATTTTAAAAGGCATTTGAATCATAGAATCATAGAAATGTAAAGTTGGAAGAGACCCCAGGGGCCATCCAGTCCAACCCCCTTCAGCCGTGCAGGAACACCCTCAGAGCACTCCAGACAGATGGCCATCAAGCCTCTGCTTAAAAACCTCCAAGGAAGGAGACTCTACCACACTCTGAGGCAGCAGATTCCACTGCTGGACAGCCCTGACCATCGGGAAGTTCTTCCTGAGGTTCAGGTGGAATCTCCTTTCCTGCAGCTTGAATCCATTGCTCCTTGTCCTGGTCTCTGGAGCAGCAGAAAACAAGCCCTCTCCTTCCTCTACATGGCATCCCTTCAGATATTTAAACATGGCTATCATGTCCCCTCTTAACCTCCTCTTCTGCAGACTAAACATCCCCAGCTCTCTAAGTCTATCCTCATAGGGCTTCATGGCTTCCAGGCCTCTCACCATTTTGGTCCCCCTCCTCTGGACTGGCTCCAGCTTGTCAATATCCTTCTTGAATTGGGGTGCCCAGAACTGGACACAGTATTCAAGATGGGGTCTAACCAAAGCAGAGTAGAGTGGTACCAGTACCTCCCTCGATCTAGACACCAGACTCCTATTGATGCAGCCAAGAATTTGAATTCATTTTATGTCATTTTGGGTTAGGGGTTTTTTGGGGGGAAGAGGTTTCTCCTCCTTGGAAGGAAGGGCAGTACTCTTCCTAAGTGGTTCCGTACCATGAGGTTTATTTTGAAGTGTAAAGATGTATGAAAATGCTCCAGGGTCTTTTGCCTTAGGCCTTTTGGACCCGGGGACAGAGAAAAGATTTCTTGGGGGAAAGCATGAAATTCCTCATATGCTCATGTAAACTCAGTCTTAGGCCATGTCTGCACTACACTGTTACAGTGCTATTATTCCACTTTCAACCTCCTGTGAAATCCAGGGGTTTGCAGTTTAGGGGGGGCATTTAGGATTCACAGCCAGAGAGCTGTTGGCCTCTGGAAACTACAAACCCCAGAATTCCATGGAGTGTTGAAAGTGGAATAATAGCACTATAACAGTGTAGTGCAGAAATGGCCTTAGATGATAAATTTCCCAAAGGAAGGAGGATGGTCCTAGCATCAGAGTTGGGAGATCGTGGACGGACATCTTTGGGGGGTGGTGGTATGAGGCAGCTAGAAAGAAATCAGAATTTGTAATTCACCTTCAGATGATCCAAAAATGGCTGCAAGTTAAACAGGCTTGTAGAAAAATCTGGCAAAATTTTTATCTAAGACACCCATTTCATCCTTTAATACATGTATTTTCAGAGGGCCACACAACCCAAATTTATGGAAGAGAACTTTGTTAAAGGCTTTGATCATGATATCTGGAACCTCCGTGCTGAAAGGCAGTATACCAACAAATACCAGTTCTGGTGAGGTAGCAGGGGAGAAATGGTGCCTTCCAATGTGTCTGCCCCTCCCCACAAATGTTTTTGGACTGCAGCTTCCGTGATCTGTTGACTAGAGTGGCTGGGGCTGCTAGAGCTGAAAGCCAAAAATTTCTGGAAGGCCACTCTCGACCATTGTCACAATGGATTATGTGTCAGAATAGGTATACCTTTGATCAAATCTAACATGTTGTGTTGTGGTTGTTGTGTTCCTTCAAGTCATTTCTGACCCATAGTGACCCTAAGGTGAACTTAGCATGGTTTTTGGGGGGCTGAGAGTGTGTGACATGCCCAAGCTCACCCAATGGGTTTCTGTGAACAAGGAATTGAACCCTTTTCTCTGGCACTCAAACCAATGCAACACATTGGCTTAGCACTTAAATTTTCAATAGGGTCTGTGAGTGCTATTTGTCCCTATCTGGCCTTTAACTTGAATAGCTGCTGGGACATGACTAATTTAACTTGTAATCTTGAGCATGGTTGCTTGGAAGTAAACACCACTGAACACAATAAGATAATATGTCCAAGAAAGCATGCAGAAGATTGCTCTGGCTTTTCTCAGGATCCGGACAGATCTATAGCTGGTTCCATGTAATGGGTTTTGGATTTCCTGTTTCTAAAACAGCATTTTCTTCTCTCCTCACCACAGCAGGAGATGTAGAAGACACAAAACACAAGTATCTAAAATGTCACTGAGTACATGTAGTGGTTTGAGCATTGAACTATGTCCTGGGAGACCAGGGTTCTGTTCCCTGCTCGGCCTTGGGCACATCACACACTCTCAGCCCTGCCTTAGGGTCACCATAAGAAGACACAGAATGGCAATGTCTAGTCTTTGGTGCCCCTAAAGTAGGCCTTTGGTAGCCCCCTGAGTGATGTGTAGGCACCAGAAAGATAAGATGCAGATTTTCCTACAGAGAAAATAGTGTTAAAGGCTCACCACAATACAAGTAACAGCTGCTTTTACTTCCATGACAAAACCCAAAGCTTTAGTTGCATTGGTAAGATGATATTCGGCTGACTGTCAGACGGCACTGTTTGAACCAGATAATGACAGTTCTAAGGAAGATTGTGATGGTGGCATAAGGATAGGATGAGCTCTCAAATTTCACTGAATTAGTCCCTTGGGAAAATAGTGGGGAGCGGATCAGCAGAAAGGTTGCTGGATGCTAATAATCTCACTGTTTCCGTTTGTCACAGCCTCTGGTGTCCTTTCCATGCAGTGGCATTCAACTTCATCGTTGTGATGCTCCTGGCCTGCCACACACGAGCTGTCTTTGCTGATCCAGGTAAGCCTCTTTTGTCACTTAATTGAGGCGGCAGAAGTCATGGCTGCTGTGAAAAAGGACTGCCTTCTCTGTTGCTGACCCAGAGCTTGGACTGAAAAGGTTTCACTGAACACAATGATCTGTAATGAGTTACGCTTTAAAGCTTAATCCACAAGCTGTGATACATGTTTTTCGGCCAACTCCAAAGCACAAAATACATTGCGTAAGCTTTCAAAGTTTCACTGGCTTCTTCATCAGGCAAAGATGTTAAAAATCATATAGGAGAAAAATGGTGATGATTTTAGAGTCACAGGCCTACATTCTTTCTGAGATGTTAGTTTAAATGGAATTGCAAAGGCATAATGAGGTCACATTTCAAAAAGAAGGTAACAAGCCTGAATGATATAAACTGTGAATGCCCTTTAAAGGTAACTTTTGAAACTGTTATTAGAAACCATTACTCATTATGCCAACTAATGGCTTTTTCCATTTTCTTATCTATCCTTAAAGAACAAGAAAAATAATAGACTATGCCATGAATAATGCAATGCATTACTTTTTAAACACTTTAAAAGAACTATAATTAATAATAAAAAAATACTTTTTAAAAAGTAACTTTACAGGTTTCTGGTCTAACCAAATATATTCATTTTTTTTAAGCATATATATACCTCTCCACTGAGAGCCAGTGTGTGTAGTGGTTTGAATGTTGGACTAAGATGGAGAAACTAAGGTCACCCTCTCTCAACCTCAGAAGAAGGCAGTAGTAAACCTCCTCTGAATAAATCTTGCAAGAATACCCCATGATAGGTTCATGAATCCTCATAAGCTCAAAATAGCTTGGAGGCAGTGATGTACAGGCTAACTCTTGAGTTAAGTAATTAGGTTTTAAGGTTTCAGAAGCCTTATACAGGAACATTGAAGGAACAACAGCACACCTGGGCAACAGCCAAAAGAGCTATTGGATCTGCAGTACTTATAAGCCATTACATTTCAAAATTAGCCCATGCTGCTATTCCATTTGCTGATAGCTTAAAACAACACCTTTTCTGGCTCACTGTCCCCTCCTCCCATGTTCTCAACCTGCGAACAGCATGACCTTGCAGCCAGGAGTCCATTCCTTCTTATCACAGATCACTCCTCAAACATTCCCAGGTTCCAGCTGCCCATTCATCATTTCGTTCCATCCTTCTGCTGCTACACAGCAAAGCACCTGACCTGACAGAGACACACAAGAGCAGTTCCTCACCACTGCCAGAAAGGATTTCAGAGCAGTTTTCATATCAATAAAAAAACCCAGAAAGTATTCTGCCCTCAGGCTTATAACCTAAAAGAGATAGACGGTTGTTATTATTTGGCATGGAATCAGCTACCTGATGAGTGTATCAGTGAGGGACTTTCAGGGCCCCATTCATCAACTGCCCTACTCATGGTTGCATGGACTTGCATGTCTTCCTTGATTGTGCCAATCCACCAAGGAAAAATACAGATGTGTAGCCCAAGCTGGCAGGAATAGTGTAAGGAGCTAAAGCCAGGATGAGCTGAGTCTGGCTGGGGAAGCAGGAAACAAAAAGAAGGGTTTTTTCAAAATATTTTCGAAATAAGAGAATAAGCGACAAAATGCTGGAGCTGCTGCTCAGCTAGGATGGTAAAATGCTAACAGATCACAATGAAAAGGCAGAACTACTCAATACTTATTTTTGCTTTAGTTTTTCTTTCCTCCAAAAAAGAGGACTGTGTGCTTCCATGCATCAAAAGAGACCTTGGGCTACAAATCAAGATTAATAAAAAGTTAGTCAGGAATCACCTCATTAACCTAAATGAGTTCAGATCTGCAGGGCCAGACAAACTGCATCCCAGAGCATTGGAGGAGTTTGCTGATGTACTTACAGAACCACTTGCTATCATTTTCGAGAAATCTTGGAAAATAGGTGAGGTACCAAAGCACTGGAGACAAGTCTTAAGGTGAACCTATCACACAATTTTCTGGGGCTGAGAATGTGTGATGTGCCCAAGGTCACCCAATGGATTTCCATGGCTGAGTGAGCAATCAGACCTTGGTCTCCAGGGTTGTAGTTCATTGTTCAACTCCCCACATCACAGTGGGTCTCAAGGTCACCTTAAGGGCAGTGTAAGTTGGAAATGAATTGAAGGCACATGACTACAACAAAATGCGGATGGAAAGAGCTCAGGCTAGGGTGACCTTAGTGAACAGTTCTTCACTTAGTTCATGGAACAGAGGACATTTGAACTGACTTCCCAACTCCATCTTTTAGGCTCTAATTTAGAACTCAAAAAAGTTGCTTCTGGGTTACACCTCCCTCAGCCAGACAGGAGGAGATATTCCCCCACCCACCACACCCAGTAGCCAGACTGATGGAGGCACTCTGGGAGCTGTAATCCAAGGAACTAATTTTTCCAAGCTCTCCTCGGAATACCTGCTGTTGAGAGCTCATGACCTTGGTTGGGTGTTACTTTCTTTCACTGTTTGTGAGTCTTACAGGGGCATCTGGCCCACCTCTTGTTAAAGAGACAAAATTGGGCTGGATGACCCTATATCTCATTTAACAAGGCCATTTTTTAAAAAAGTCTTATACTGCTAAACCTCCTCCGTTCTTGGCTTCTTCCTCATATTTTAAAACCTTTCACAGAAACAGAAGGCATGCAGGCAGGTGTCCTTTGAGCTTAGAAAAGTTGCCTTTTTTAAAAAACTATAACTCCCAGAATCTGTATCTGTCATGCTGAGTGCAACATTTCCATGCTCTGTTTCTTCCTCTTCTGAAAACCAAAAGGCTACAATCTCATCCTTTTCTGCCAGTGAAAACTGGGATTCTCAAGGCTCTGTCTGATAAGTTAGGAGGCTTATTTCCCTTTGCGGTAGCCCAAACTGAGCCACAGCCCTTATCAAGCAAGGCTTGCTGTTTTTGCCGTGCTCCCTTTTTTTGGTCAAACTCAAGCAGAGCAGCTGCAGGAAGTGGAGCTGGCTTGCTGATCTCTTTATTTTTTCCATAGCTGCTTGCCTCTGTCTGGGCTCCAACTGAAGGTCATTGCTTTGGCTGCCCTGGAGGTGTCGTCTTACCTTGGAAAGGGGCCCTTGAGCCTTTGGATCTTCTAGAGCGTTTGCCTATTTTCAGAGCAAAGCCGTCAGTCATCTTTGCTAGTGGCATTTGGGACAGCAGCAAAAATTGGTGTTATTTAATCAGACTGCTTTGTTTGTGTGGTCTCCCCCTCCTCTCCAAATGCAAAATCAAAATATTTATCCTGCAAATGTATCTCGGCTGCGTCAATCAAGAAATGGAACATCACTGTTGAGTAATGTGCCTGCATCATTGTTAGGAGTTCGTTCTGTTCCCATTCGTTGCAGTTTGTTTAGTTCATGATATACTTTGAAAGGAAGAATGTCTTCAGTTCTCCTTGGCCCTTCCACACAGAGTGAGTTTTTTTTTTTGTCTGAATTGTTTGCTTAAAAGTAAAATAATGGGCTTACTGGACTGGACTTAAAGGCCATCTGGTCCAGCTCTCCAGCAGTTGTTCATCTGCTGTAAAGCTCGGGAGCAGGCTGTGACTGTGGAAGCTGGTCTTTGTTGTTTGTTCTAAACATTTGATGCCCAGTGGCCTACTGCTACTGAAAGTAATGGTTCTCTTCCTAAATATATTAGCTGGTAAAGTACAGTCAGCCCTTCACATTTGCTAGGATTAGGAGCACAGGACCCCCAGCGAAGTGGAAAAACCACAAATACCAAATTGTGTATGTGTGTCTGTGGGAAGGGGGCCGAGGCGTGGTCCAAACCAAGTCAGGAAAAGGAGGAGGAAGGAGGGGGTTGGCATAATACTCTCTGTCACCCATCTCCTTCCTTGAGTACGTGTGGGGCATCAGGAGAGGGTTTGTGGTGCCGAGAAATTGGGTTGTGCGCTGTCTTTAGCTGGCTAGGCAGTGGAGGAAGAAGATGACAACTGGGGGGTGGGGTTTAAGGAATTTTTATTAATTTTCAAAATATATAAAAGTGTATGTAAACACAAATATATGTACATGTATATATAAGTATATATCATTATTATAATCCTTCCATCCCCCCACTTCTATATATCAAAAATTATCCAGTTGAATCTTTCTTTTCCCTTAGACATAATCTTTGTCAAATAACCTAATATACTTAATCCACAAACATTTACATGTTCAACCAAAGCGTTACCCTATTCTATTCTCTTTCAAAATTCTGAACTATTTTATTCTTAAGGGAGTGTGCTAATTTTTCCATCTCTACCATGTCTAACATTTTCAATTTCCATTCATCTAATTGAATATCTGTTTAATCTTTCCAATGTTGTGCATAGGTCAACCGTGCTGCTGTAATCAAATACAATAATATCTTATGTTGTTTTCTTATCTCCTGGTTCTGACCTAATATATTCAATAAGTAAAATTCTGCTACCATTTCAACTTTACAAATTTTTTGAATTTCATCGTGAATTCCCTTCCAAAATTTCTTAGCCTTGGGGCAGGTCCACCACATATGAAAAAAAGTCCCCAACTGTTCCCCACATTTCAAACACTTCGCATCTCCATTTTTAGTTATTTTTTGAAGTCTTTCTGGAGTCATATCCCACCTATGTAACATTTTATAGTAGTTTTCTCTTAAATTTAAATTTGGAGTAAATTTTATGTCTGTTTTCCATACTTTTTCCCAGGCTTCTAACTGGATGACCTGTATTTTGAGCCCACTTAAATCATTGACTCTTTTATTAACTCAGATTCAAAATCCCTTTTTTATAATAATATATAGAGTTTTGAAATTTTCTTCTTTTGATGTTCTTTCAACAATTGATCTAGATCAATTGCAGAGGCGGGTTTTTAAAGGGCTGTCCGGCCTGATCAGAGCCACCAAGAGGGAAGGTTTCCTCAAAAGAGAAGCACTTGAGATGGAGATGGAGGGGTTGGAGAAATTCAGAAATAATCAAACCTGTGAAAGTTAAATCCTTAAGTCTAGAGGGCCGACTGCACAAGGAATAAAAAAGCAGGAAAATGATGGATGCAGGCTTATGACTTGGACCTATCTTGTGATGTTTGTTGACAGTGAAGCACAAAAAGGTGTTTGTTGAAAACTGAAATCAGACTTTGTATTGCAAAAGCAGGAAATCGGCAGAAGAAAAGATATCCATAGTCAATGTAGGCAGCATGCTGCTGTGGAATGTATTTGAAGGCAGTGTTGGGGGCCCTGGGCCCTCCAGATGCCATTGACTCCAACTCCCATCAGCTTCAGCCAGTCAGCGATCGTAGGCGAGTTCTTCAGCCTATGTGAGGAGAAATGTGATAAGCTTAGCAGTATATTGTTACACATGTCTAGCAGGAAGAAAAGAATGGCAGATAATGGTGTACATAACAGGGCCTGGAGATGAACAAATATAAATGGTTCTGAAAGAAAGAGCAGTCTGTTTTGTTTCACTTTTGTTGTGAACCCCTTATTTTTTAATCCTTATTACTTACAGTATTTGTAAATGTAATATTTATTATTACTTTTTATCTTAGTTTCCTCCAAGGAGTTCCAAGGGAGCAAAAACGTTATCTCCCTTAATCTTCTGACCTCCCAGCAGTCCTGTGGGATAGCTTAGTTTGGCAGAGAAATTACTAGTCAAAATGTCTTTTTAGAAAATTTTAATAACACAATATTGATATAGTATAAAACAACATACAAAGAAGACAAACCTGCCTATAAAACTAAGCCAGACAGACAGATTAAAGACTAACTAAACTAAGCTTCAATAGAAATTAACTGCGAAGAACTTCTGATTCCTTGTTTAAATGCTTGGTGTTATTACTGTAGTATGTTTCCTACAAAAGTCATATTTATATATATAGGAATGTACAAAAGAAGGGGAGAGAACTTCCATTGTTATGTAAAGTTATATAACATTAATATTGCTACATTAAAGGAAAGAAAACTTTAAAAAACTTAAAGGAAAGAAAAGAAAACTTTAAAAAATTCTACATTTCTATTACTTAATATCAATATTAAGTACTGAGCCTCTTCTGCCAAAACCAGCCAAAATCTAATGAGCTTCATGGGAACCAATGGTCTAAATTCCGGTGCTCTGACACCTAGGCTTCTAAAAGCTATGGGCTAGTTAAGCTACTCTCTGCCACTCTTGATGTTACTGGTATACCTCTCTTAAACAAATAGTCTGGGTTGCTAAGAGAAAGGCAACCAAATTATGCCAGGATGTATGTAGGTGTCTCTTTAGCAGGACTAAGGAGTGTTATCTGAGTCCCAATTGTGTTCCCAGTGAGAGGGGCTGAAAAAAGTAAAAGAGCCTCCGTGGACAGGTGCATCAGAACTGTGCCACCCTTTGCGCTAGTTTAACCTGGGCTGATTTGTTTTCACTCCATCTTGGCACCTGTCACTTTTTCAGGGATGGTCCCACTCCCTGATACTGCCCTTGATTTCTCTGACTTGCGGAGCAACAGTGGTGCATCACACAAGAACAGCCAGGTGAGTTCTAAATCCTGTGGACAGTCTGTGTCTCAGAGGGGGACATAAGGTAGCTTTATCTTTAGCCAGTGGGTTATAGTGGGTACAGCTTGGAAAAACTAATATCTGGGGACAGTGGCCATTTCAGCACTATGCTGTTATAGTGCTATTATTCCACTTTCAGCATCCTATGGAATCCTGGAGTTTGTAGTTCAGGCAACGTTCATTTAAAACTCCCAGCCAGAGAGCTCTTTGGCCTCAGTAAACTACAAACCCTAGAATTCCACAGGAGGTTGAAAGGGAAATAGAAGCGCTATAACAGTGTCGTGTGGAAATAGCTGGCATCTCTCTGAATCCCCCAGCAATCATGGCTGGTGTGTGTGTGTTTTAGCCTCTCAGGTTGTTGATGGCAGGCAGGGTGAGAACCTTGCCCTAGTGGAACATTCCTTCACATCAGGATGAATTGTATGCATGTTGCCGTGCTTTGGATGATGCAACGACTGGGTGGCTACAAATTGGCAAAGGTCAGCATTGGATTCTCAGACTTTAGAGAAGCTCGCTCTATCCCTCACGCAGCAACCCATCAGCATTACCCTGTGCAATTGGCCTGCTCATGAGGAGTGTCCTTCTTGTGGGTAACCCTTTACTCAGGAGAAGACCTCTGACAGCCAGCCAAGTTTGGACTGTGAGGCACCTTTATTCCCTGGAACTAGAGGACCACTCAGCATCTTTCGCTTGCATCTTGAGGAAAAGGTTTGATTGTATTTTCTCCCCAAAATCCCTGATTGCCATCAGAATGACATGAACTGCTCTGTGATGTTTCACTTGTGGAGCTCCAGATACCCCAGTGAAGATTTATCTAGTGAGGACATGACATGCAAAATATCTAACACCATAGGAAAAAGTTTCTGGCTTTTATCTCTCCACAGCACGCTCTTTTTTGTGTGTGGTAGAATAAAATTTATTGAACAAAAAAACAAACAGCAAAACAACACAACAATACATCAAACGAAGAAAAACATAATACCATACAAACAAAGAAAACCCCCAGACAATGCATAACAAAACTACAAGCATCTGACTGCAAGCATCTAACAACACTACAATTAACTAAAAAACAAATAGAAAAAAAAGGCCACAAATAACTAAAAATTGGTTCCCACCCTTGTTGCCAACAGCATATATTAATCAAGTAGTTACATCTAACTATTAATCTTTAAACTTATACCAAAAATTAGTATTTGCTGCTAAACACTTTTTTCATCCTAGATGTATACCTACTAAATTAATTATTTAATAAATATCACACTCCAAAACGTGATCATTTTCCATAACTGGGGAAAAATGGGAAGCTAGGAGAATGGAAAGAGTTATAGCCAGCATCCACTTGGCATTCTTGGGAAACTCCTAGGGCCCTCCACAGCTCATAGCTGCTGTAGGCCTATTTTTTCCCCCAGCCTAGTGCTCTGAGCAATGCAGGGAGGCTTGGGTCTAGCTGCTTTCTCTTATTGCTCCTGAAATAAGACAGCTCCCTGGGGATTTGGGGGAATTTTCACATTGTCCCTGTGCTGCTTGGACTGCTGCTGTTAAAACTCAGTGAGTGGGGAGCCACTAAAAAAGGATTTTGTCCACTTCCCCAATAAAGTTGGATCTGATCTGGAGATGTGTCCACTCATTTAAGTCTCCAGTGGTGAATTCCTGACAGAGGCTTCTTATCTTGATGAGACTTTAGGCCCAAATGGGCAGGTAAACTGGGGTGTGTGGGTAGGTGATATAAATCTTTTTACTTCATGATGAGGAGAGAACGTGCTTGTTTTCGGCTGCTCCAAAGGCCAGGACAGGGAGCAATAGATTCAAGCTGCAGAAAAAGAGATTCTACCTAAACCTCAGGAAGAACTTCCTGACAGTCAGAGCTGTCCAGCAGTGAAATATGCTGCCTGGGAGTGTGGTGGAGTCTCCTCCTTTGGAGGTTTTTAAGCAGAGGCTGGATGGCCATCTGTTAGGAGTGCTTTGATGTGGGTTCCTGCATGGCAGGGGGTTGGACTGGATGGCCCCTGGGGTCTCTTCCAACTCTATGATTCATTTGGACTTTTTTTTTTTGGCCTCCCTAGGACTGGACAGTGTGTAACCGCTGTGAGACATATCGACCACCACGGGCACACCACTGCCGAATTTGCCACCGCTGCGTGCGCCGCATGGATCATCATTGCCCTTGGTGAGAATACGGCTCTTCTGGGCCTTGAGTTGCGTGAGATGAGGATAGGTTGGCTTTGTTCTGTGGCAGAGAGGGGGTGGGTGGGTTGGACAGCATTTATTTACGATGTGTATGTTGTGACTTTTCCTCCAGTGAGCTAAAGGCAGCGTACATGGCTCTCTTCTTTCCTGCTTTACGTAGGCCAGACTGTTAGGTGAGAATGACTGCCCAAGGAAATCCAGTGAGTTTCATGGCCCACTGGGAACTGGAATCCAGAACTCCCAGGTCTCCATCTATTACTCTGACCACAGATACATTGCACAGCCTGATTTGTTGCAGAGAGTGTAGCTCAGTTTCTTAACTCAATACGGGAAACAGTGGATACAACTGGGCAGCATCCATTCCTTCCTCTTTTTCTCTCTGTGGAAGTGAAGAAAGCAGCTGTTTCTATTTTAGCATGAACAGTTGTTGGGGTTTTCCGTTCATTTGAAATCACATATGTATGTGCTCTCTAGAGCCAGTGTGGTCTAGTGGTTTAAGTTGGATTATCACCAGGGAGACCAGGGTTTGATTCTCCATATGGCCATGGAAACGCATTGGATGATCTTGGGTGTGTCACACTCTCAGCCCCAGAACCCCCCCTCCACCCCCTGTGATATGTTCTCTTTAGGGTCTCCATAAGCCAGAAATGATTAGCACACAACAACAATGACAACAACACAACATTCTCTCCATTTGACAGGATCAACAACTGTGTTGGGGAACTCAACCAGAAATATTTCATTCAGTTTCTCTTCTATACAGGTATGTGAAAATGCCTGCAATTCAAGTTCCTTGGAGGGAGTGGAGTGTGCTGCAGTGGAGGGGAGAGCAGGGTCACTGTGGGTAACAATCAGAATTTATCTCCTTTCTTACTGGCCCATCATGCCATTAGCCTTTGTGGGCTGTGTGTTGGCCATCTTGGAGATGAAGGAGGGACAGGTAAGCTTGTCCTGGAGGTCGAACATGGTGCATTCCTCTCTGAAAAATGCTATGAACCTTTGTTGGTTACATGATTCTGTGCTCACCGAAATCATTCCACTACAGATTGTAAAATACAGGAAGCCCCCACCTTTTGACACCCCATTATCTGACAACTCAGCCTTAAGGACAAGTTTATTAATTAGACAGGGATTCCTCCTTTTCGTCAGTTCTTCTTGCCCATGGATGCTTGCTTGGAACTGCTTGTATGTGTATACTGCTTGCAAAGTGAACTGAGAGGGGGTGAAAAGGTGCCAAGCTGTCGAGGAGACTTTGGAAGCAGTGGTCAGTCGGTCCCAAGTGAGCCTCCATAAGTCCTTCATGCTCCCTACAGTACAGTCCCTGGTTCCACTTTTCAACTAATTCTAGTTTTCTGACAGTGCTCTGGTCTGTTTTCTGACAGTGCTGTGGTACCTAACCTGTCAGATAAGTGGGGGAAGCCAGTATTGGCTTTGTTCTCTAAAATCCGTCCCGCAACCTTTGCCTTTCACCACTGGAGGCTGCTCTTGTTCTAAGCATGCCATACTGTATTCATACCAACACACACAAACTCTGGAATTATAGGCTTGTAATGAATTTCTTTGTAAGCACTGAGACTTCTTGGGCCTCTCTCTCCATCTCCACACTCAGGACACAAACATAAAGATTCCATTTGAAGCTGTCCAAAATCCTTATTATTCCTGCACCACTCAAATGAGTCAGCCTGACACCTCTTTAAGTTCCAATATTTTGTGAGGGTTTTGCAAAGCGCCTTCAGCACCCCCTTTTAAACTGGGGAGATGGGGCTGTGCTAGGAGATTTTCATGGCACCTCATATCTTCTTGGGTGTTCAATGAAAAATGGAAATGTGATCATGTGGAGACACTGCTGGGCCTTTTGTGAGTGTTCTTTCTTCCCTCCCTTCTGAAAATGCCCACATTTTCCACATATAGGTCTGGCACTCCTTTCAAGAGACTCACCTCAAGTGTGGGTAGAAAGCAGACCAGGATCTGCCGGTGGATCTCTGGGTTACTTGCAATAGACGGGCAAGAATTTCTGACTGTCATCTTTTTAACAATAGAAGGAACAATATAACATTTCCACCTAAATTAGGCTGCTGCAGTGAAGGAAGCTTTAGGGGTATGGGCTGTCTGTGAAAGGACAGTGAGTTCTGCTCAGCTCTGTGATTGAAAGCAAATTTTTAGGCTCAAAGTGTTCTCTAAGGCACCCTGTTCCTTAAGTTTACATGCCTATCTTTTTATGTGTTTGGCTTCAGTTGGTGGCTTTCGACTTGTTTAAAAAAAACCCAAAAAACAGTAGTTCTAACAAGCATGAAATCTGCCTATCCTGAGCAACAAAATGTTATTTTCTCAATTTTTTCCTCAAAGCTTACAGTTTCTAAGTTTAGACCCAACTATACTTTCTTAATCTCCCCTATTTTCCCTCAAAACCCAGGTCACTTTAAGCTGACCTTTTTAACCAGCGAAGGCTTGAAACTTGCAGAAAGGTGGACTTTATAAGGGATACAAAAGTTGTATGGGAAGCTGCTTTTGCAACTGTGAACCTACAGAGTACGATCCTGACCATATTTGGGAAGGTAACACAAATGGCCCTCAGGGATGATTATTGGCCCGTTGATGCACTTTTTGCCTGTTTCCTCCCTCTGCCTCCTCCTTCCTGACTTTCGCTGACCTCATTCTCCTGGCTACAAGGCTTGGCTAGCCTCTATGCCATGGGGCTGGTCTTGACCACCTGGTTGTGGCCTGCGGACAGGAGCCCAACAGGAAAAGCAGAAGCAGCTGAAGGCGGCGCTTCCGGCAACCGCAGCCAAATGTGAGTGTTCACTTCTTCCTCCCTCTGGGGTAGTAATACACACATGCAAGGTGGGGGGGATTGCCACAGGCCTGTGAATTCCTCAACTTGGCCTTAGCAAAGTTAAAAAAAAAAACGAAAAATTGCCATGTCACACAGTTCCTGCCAAGAACAACTGGAACACCAGAGTCTTGGTTCAGGGCCGAGGGGAAGGGAGGGTGCTCCAAGCTGGTTTTTGTATAACAGCTGAACTGCACGCTGCCAGAAAGATAGGAGCTGCAGAGACTTGGGAGTTGGAGATACTTCCTTTGTCTATCCCAAAGTCACCGTGCTTTCTGCCCCTGCTAAGGACTGACCCACATGTTTGACTTATTGGAATGTTTCTCTTCTTGTTGGGCTGTGGTCACAGGCTATAGATGTTGAGGGTTAGCAGTGACAACCTACCAGCTACTTTTTTCCCCAAACATATTTTTATTTAAAATTATTTATTAGAAAGTGGGACAGTTTATACAGCTATAGCTCTCCTACGCTTCACGTGGAAGCACACACAGCAAACCAAGTTAAGCATTATTGTTCTGTGGTAATTGACACATATTGGATTAGTTGAGTTTTGGGTATTGCTGGCATATTAGATTCTCAGGCATTGTTGCTCCCACACAGAAAGCTCTAACTATAAGCTAATTGTGTAAACTGTCCGTGCTGCAGTAACTGCTGCCTTTTCCATACCTGGTTCTGGCTGTGAAACTTGGTAGTCCAAGACACTTGGAAAATACATTGAGGCTTGTTTTCTGTCCCAAGAGAATAAGAGGAACAATGAGGGGAAAGTGGAAATTAAATAAATAAGGCTGAAGAAGGATAGCACTGAGTCTCGCCAGTTTTGTGGAGTGTTTCCATGTCATGGCTGGTCACAGCCAAGTGGAGTTCTGTGATCTTTTCAACAACTGGTGGAGCACATCGTGATGAGTGACTTTGTCCCTCTCAGCTCTTTCCTGGATGCTCTTCAGAGCAGCTGGTATATGTGTGATGCAGGAGCCAGCCCATGAAAAAATGCTTGACACTCTGCTATCTCTCCAGGAAACCTGAAATGTGCTAATTGATTTTCCTAGCTAACAAACTGGCAACGTCTTTGGCTTCTGTTTCTAGTGCTCACCGTATCATCTTGTTGGTGGAATCCATCCTCTTTGGGCTCTTTGTCACGGTCATATTTTATGACCAGGTGAGTTTTAGGGCAACCATGGGAAGGGGTTGGATTGGAGATATCAGGGTTCGGATTTGGAGCTTTCTATGTACAAAGCCTGGCATTTTTCTCAATGAAGTCCCTTCTACAAGAAGCCCCCACCTTTTGATGCCCCATTATCTGACAACTTGCTCTGTTGATGCTTCTAAATTAAGGACAAGTTCCATTAACTCCATGAGGATTCGATGCTTTCATCAGTTCTTGTCTATGAAGGCTCACTTGGAACTGGTTGCACGTGTGTGCTGCTTATGAAGGGAGCTGAGAGGAGGAAAAAAGTGCCAAGCCAGCAGAGAGACTTTGCTTGCAGCATGTGATTAGTCAGTCCCAAGTGAGCCTCTGTAAGTCCTTCATGCTCCCTACAGTGCAGTACATAGAACTGTAGAATTGTAAAGTTGAAAGAGACTGCAAGGGCCATCAAGTCCAACCCCCTGCCAAGCAGGAATATACCATCAAAGCATTCCAAGCAGATGTCCTAGTCTCTTGAAGCAGCAGAAAACAGGCATGCTCCATCATCTGTATGACATCCCTTCAAATATTTAAACATGGCTATCATCTTACCTTCTCCAGGCTAAACATACCCAGCTCCCTAAGCTGCTCCTCATAGGGCATGGTTTCCAGGCCTTTTACCATTTTGGTTGCCCTCCTCTGGGTTCTGCTTTCAACCAATTCTGTTTTCTGAGAGTGCTTTGATCCCTAACCTGTCTGACACGTGGGGGAAGCCTCTGTTCTAGTTGCTGCCCCTCTTGGCTGTGCTTCAGCTCTGTCACAGAGTGCCCTTTGGAGGGTGGTATCGAACAGAGGAGGCTTCATCTGTTAGTTGTGTTTTCTAAAGGACCTAAGAAAGTCTGCATAGCCAGTCTTCCAGTGGTGGCAGCACAAAAGAAATATGGGATGTGTTTTTACTCTGCAATTGCAATATAGTGCTTTTGCATTTTATCCAAAATATCCCTTGCTTGCAAACACCCAAACTCATTGTGTGCTTTTCATCTCCCAGCTGGTCTCCATCATCACAGATGAGACCCCGATTGAGCAGCTGCGGAATCGGCTCCTGAAGAAAGCACACCAGGAGGTGTCACATACGCGGAAGCCCAAGATCGCCCTTCTGCGGGAGGTGTTTGGCCGAGGTAAGTCACGGGGGTGGTTGAGGGGTAAGGACTGGGTGGGAAATCTTCCTGTGATGAGCCACACAAAGCATTCTGTCTTCCATCCCCTCTGCTCTACTTTCTTTTCAGGTTTTGTGATCTGCTGGTTCTTCCCTTGTAACTGCAGCTCTCCAACATCCAGTGGGCCCTCCTACAGCTACTTGCCCAACTATGACGTGTGACTTTTCTTGTGTTGCCCTTGGGAGAGCCTCCCTTTTTGCTGTGCTTGCACATGTGCTGTCTTTCTCGTTCTTGATGGGAGCATCAATTTCGTCCAGCTTCATTTGCTACAACCTGCAGAGGAGACAGCACCTGCAACACCTGACTTTTCCGTTGAACCCTGGAGAGGTGCCCATGTCTTCTAAGTGTTGGAAGTCTCTGCCCTGATGGATATAAATGCTGTTGCATTTGTTCTTCTTCTTGTAAGGTGAAGGTCAGCAGGAGGCCTGTTTTCTGAACTTCTGTCTTGCCTGTTTCAGAACTGTGGTGTTACTTAAGCAAGCTGTGTGTCGAAATCCACCCACTTGAACAATTATGGGGTGAAGAATGGGGGGCGCGTTCTGTAGGCCTCATCTTGGATCATACTGTCCTTGCCTCCGAAGGCCATATCTAGGTCTGGATATGGTCATTCCCAGCAGGATCATCTGTACAACACCCCAGCCTACAAGAACAAAGAATTACAGAATCTTCTTAGCTTTTGGTTGACTTTGGATGTGTCATTTGCAAGGTAGTCTGTTTCTCTGAAGACCTGTGCTCTCTGCCCAAGAGACAGTTCTTCTCCACCTGGTTCCTTAGCTCAAAATGAAAGATAGAGGAAATAATTCCTCCTATGTGGCTATCAGGAGCAAGTAATGCATTCCTCCACACTCAGTATGTCCTTTTTCGATTAGCTGAGTGTTGCCTCTTGGCTTCTAGTCCCCACCCAATCCCTAGTGCAGCTTTTTCAGGGCTTGTAAAACCATCATACTAAATGCTGGTGGGAAGGGAATAGAAAGAATTGGCTGTGTTTTTAGTTCTCATCTCCAGCTGCTAATTTCTACCATTAATGTTTGGCTTGGCAAAAGGATAGCTTCTGTCATTTTGTCTATTTCTTCCTCAGGGAATTACAGTTTCTTCTCATAGGATGATCCCAGGTTCTGCACAGTCCTTGAAAACAAGAGGTTAGGCTTAAAGCAATCCTGGCAAACATGGAGAACTTCAAGTGTTGTTGAACTGAATCTCCATCTCTCACCGTTGGCTGTGCTGGCTAGAGCTTGGTGAGAGTTGAAATCCCAACATCTCTGGCTCACGTGGTTGTTGAGGGTGGAATATCTGGATCAGTAATAATTGAAGAAGAGAGAGAGCTCTTGTTTAGCTTAGTTTGCCCTATCATGAAACTTGTAAAGGAGCAGGAGTTGAGTTGCATGTGTGGCTTGCTACCTATCAGATTATCTCCTTCTGTTATCCAACATTTTATCTGCATCCCCTTACCACCATGCCATGTTTGAGTTTGTGTGTTATTTATTTTCGGCCTAAATGTCCTAAAGGTAGCAGATCCTGTTTGATCTTGGAAGCTAAGCAGAGTCAGTCCTGGTTGGTACTTGCATGGGAAACCACTAATGAATACCAGGTGCCTTAGGCTATATTCCAGAGGAAGGAGCTGGCAAAACCACCTCATGAGTGTCCCTTGCCTAAGAAAACCCTCTGAAATTCATGGAGTTTTCGTGCAATTTCTCTCACACCCCAAGGGAGACGGAAGGGACCATCCATATAAGCAATTTGAATTGCTGATTTTTCCTTTCCCCCGTTCCCTCAGTCTGTGTCCTGCATTGCTAAGGAGTTTAAGGCAGAGCTGTGTGTCCCAGAGAAAGAATCCATGCAGAACTGCAGAATATTCTGGAAAGATCCTGAGGCATCATTAGTTATGGAGTGGGGGCCAGCATGGCACCCAGTTCTTAACATTCCTTGCTTTTTAAGAATTCTTTGGATGACACCAGCAAAATCAGCTCTGAATGTTCCTTGCTTAAGAAAACCTGTGAAATTTGTAAGGTTTCCATTAAGTCTGCAGGTTACTTAAAGGCACATACACATTTTTTTATTTTATTTGTGTGATATGATAAGACAACCCATCTGCAATAAGACTAAAAATGTAAGATAGTTCATTGGTAACTGAATTAAAATGAAAAGACTTTACTGTTTTGGCTTGGGTGAAAGGATAAGGGAGTTGTGTCCCAGAAATGAGAATCTGCGATCAAAATGGCCCTGGAGCTGGTTTCCCTGCCCTACAACTTACACTGTGGGGCAGGGAAACATGAACCCACCTCTGGACAGGCAGGTTACGTAGCATGTCCCAGTGTATTTGTTACATTGATTGGTCAGCTTAATAGATTAAAAGGCACAGGGAGCTGACAACTTAATAATTTTTAATAAAAACTGCTTATAAAAACAGCAGATGGCACCCATAAGAGAAGTATTCTTCCTTTTCTCAGCTGGAAGGTAAAGCCTCTTCCGAGATGATGTTGAGTTACATTTATAATAAAAAGTAAAAAGGCTCTTTGTTTCAGCCACATCATTAGATGTTGTGGACTTTCCACAGGTGGGAGGAGGTATTGTGTTTTGGGGGGGCAGATTCTGGGCAAGTCAAGAGCTCACTCCTCCCCCCCATCAAGAAAGGAGGAAAATAAGCTAGCCCTAAATTTTCCATACTTTTCCTTCCAGCTGCCCCCCCCCATACAACTTTTTATTAGCTGACACACCCCTGGCAGGACTTGGAAAGCAGTGGTTTACTTATCTCAGATTCTCTTCTATCTATTTCTGCCGCCACAGGATTGCTCTGCCCATGACTGATGTTAAGTAATTCCAAAAGATTTTACTTGGGTTGGAATTTTATTTCCAGGAAATGGGAGAAAAATAGTTTTCAAGCAGTGGAGGGGGAAATACCCTATCGTGGGTTGCAACATCTCACAGGTAAGAACCAATGAGAAAGGTTTATTAGAGAAGATAGAGAAAGGTATATTAGAACTATCATGTTTTGGAACAATTCCTACTTCCTTTGAATAATGAGAAGTTGGAAAAATTACTGCTTTGGATTGCAACATGCAGAGTCTCTTAGATTCAGGGATTTATAGTCCAAAGAATTAACATTTCCAGGTTCTGAATAGAAGTTCTCAAATCTGGTTTGTGAACCCCTACTGAGTCTCAGGGCAAACCTTTTCCAGTTGCTACCCCCAATAGTTAATAATGCCTTTGCACTTGTTTCCTGCAGCCCTAATTTCAACTCTTGCAGTTGTGTGCTACAGCTTCCCCATATTTAACTTTTACCTAGGGTCCTATTGGTATGTTTCCTTCTGCTTTGGGTTGTGTTTGAACAGACTTCTAACCACACCAATCCATATTTTCTCTCTTGAAGCAGTAGTTTCACCCAGACTTGGCAAACAAGTTTGGAACTGCAAAGGGATCTTGTGACACATTTGAGACTAACTGAGTGAAAGAAGCAGGTAGCATAAGCTTTTATAGATTTAAATCTATTTCTCCAGATGCATGGAGTGAAGTATAAAGGAACAAGCCTTTATAGCTATGAATGGCTAGGTTGTATGTGTGAATAGCAATAGAAGTGCAAAACTTGTGGGTGTGGTGATGAGGTGGCAAGTTCAGTTTTAACAGTGGTCTTTGGGGGGACAAAGGCAGGAGGAAGAGTTGGAAGAGACCCCCAAGACCCATTGAGTCCACCTCCATTCTGCCATGCAAGAATACACATTATCAAAACATTCCTGACAAATGCTGTGCAGCATCTGTTTAAAAACCTCCAAAGGGGGCTGCACCCTGCTCTGAACCAACATATTCCATTGTTGAACAGCTCTTACAGTCAGGAAGTTCTTCCTAATGTTTAGATGGAATTGCTTTTCCTAAAGCTTGAAGCCATTGCTCTGTATCCTAGTCTCTGGAGCAGGAGAAAACAGGCTTGCTCCATCTTTCATATCACATTCCTTCAAAAATTTACACATGGCTATCGTGTTACCTCTTAACCTTCTCTGGACAAAACATACCCAGCTCCCTTAGCTGCTCCTTGTAGGACCTGGCTTTCAGGTTTTCTACCATTTTGGTCACCCTCCTCTGGATACTTTCAAGCTTGTCAATATCCTTCCTGAATGTGGTGCTCAGAATTGGCCACAGTGTTCCGGAGAGGGGGACAGTCTGACCAAAGCAGAATAAAGTGGTGAATTGTGGCAGATTGGGTTTACATTCTCGGTTGTTAAGAAAAACCATCTTCTTTCACCACTCCCCCCATCCCACATGTACAAATTAAGCTACTGGAAAGAAGGAGTGGAAACCAGAAGTGGAATTTTCTAAAATAACTCTTCCTATTGTCTTTGTGTTGCTTCGTGGAACTTAAGACAGCTTTGCAACGTTGAACCAAAGATAGGCTAGATTAAAAACATACAAACAATTATGGTTAAAATGTAAATATCAATACCCTTAAGAACAATACAAAATACCAATTGAAAAAATGAAAAAGAAAAAAAAGTAGTGCAATGTACTATTAAAACCTATTCTTTAGAAAAAATAATTTCTCAGGAGTCCATCAAATAGAAAACATTTCTTCTTTTGATTGAAACACAGCCAGGAGATACCTGCAAACACAGTTCTAATGGTGGAAATGGATTCTTAGGCCATTTCCACACTACATTTTTACAGTGCTATGATTCCACTTTCAACATCCTATGGAATCCTGGGGTTTGTAGTTGAAGGAGGGGTATTTAGAATTCTCAGCCAACTCTTTGGCTTCAGGAGACTACAAACCCCAGAATTCCACAGGAAGTTCAAAGTGGAATAATCGCACTGTACCAGCGTAGGGTGGAAATGACCCTTGGCAGAATGTGCGCCTGAGATGTACCCTTTTCCTCTTAATTCTGTGTGTCTGTCCTCTGTGTTGTTTTGTACTTGCCATTTGCCAGACCGAAGGGTTCCCGTAAAAAGTAGATTTCACAATCCAGGCATCTGCCTAATGCAGACGTAGAGGGTCTGAAAGGTTTTGCTGGGGGTGATCTTGGGTTGAGAACCAGTGTAGTAGTATAGTGTAATGGTTTAAGCGTTGGACGCTGGACCCTGGAGACCAGGGGTTGATTCCCTGCTCAGCCATGGAAAGCCACTGGGTGACCTTGGGTGTGTCATACACACTCAGCCCCAGAAAACTCCATGATAGGGTCACATTTATGGTTGTCATAAGTACTGAAACTGCTCCTTGTTTGCAAATGAGGGAGCAGTTTGGGTACGTGCACATCCCTGCTGGCATGTCCCTCAGATCCTTGACAAAAGGGACACGGTGGCAAGTGTGTGCGTGTGACCTAAATGCTCCCTTGACTGCAAATGAGGGAGCAGTTTTGGCTCCTGAACCCCCCCATACCACAGCTGTGTTGCTACCACTGCTGTTGGTGTCCAGCAACAACGCTTCGTGGACCCAAGGTTAAGAACCACTGCGTAGAACAGAGCTTTCCAAACTGCGTGTCATGACACGTTAGCATGTCGGCTGCAGTGTGTAGGTGTGTCGCCGCCACCCCAGGTAGCATATTCGACTGTCGAACAGCTCTGACTGTCAGGAAGTTCTTCCTGATGTTCAGATGAAACCTCTTTTCCTGTAGTTTGAATCCATTGCTCCTTGTCCTAGTCTCTGGAGCAGCAGAAAACAAGCTTGCTCCAACTTCAACATGACATCCCTTCAAATATTTAAACATGGCTATCATGTCTCCTCTTAACCTTCATTTTGTCAGGCTAAACCAGAGCTTTCCAAACTGCATGTCACGACATGTTAGTGTGTCGGCTGCAGTGTGTAGGTGTGTCACCGCCACCCCAGGCCAAGAAGGACCCCAGCAAGGGTGGCAGCAGGTGGAGGGGCTGCCTCTCCCCCTGCCACCACCGCTGCCCCAGACCAAGAAAGATCCCGGTGAGGGCAGTAGTTTAACCTCTGGTTTGCTAGTAACTATGGACATGTACATACGTTGTAGGAACGAAATGTACGAGGATGCAACATATCTCATGAAAACCTTGCATTTATATTTTTAAAAATATATGCTTTATTTATTAAATACATGAAACTGAATTACTGTGTCGTGAAATGATACATGTCTAAAAAGTGTGTCACCAATGTGGAAAGTTTTGAAAATTCTGCTGTAGGGGAAACCACAGATACTCATTCAGGAAATATTTGGAAGACAGGTGTTGGGGTGGCAAGCAGTGAAGGGGTTGCTCGACAAAATCTGACTGTTCCACTCTTACCACTACAGTCATCCCTCCACATTTGCTAGGGTTAGGGGCACAAGACCCCCGTGAAAGTGAAAAAATTGTGAATAACTCTAGACTTTCCCAAACCATATTTAACACAGAAAAAAAGTATGATCACCATATTTAACCCACCTTTGAGACTCCAGTGTTCCTTCACAATGCAAAAGTGGGGGGCTAGTGGGACTTAGGGCCGCCTCCACTGCTGCCCCACACCATTTTTAATAGGGACTTACGAGCCTCATTCACAGTTTCTTAGTCTCACGAGGCTTGCAGTCCCTATTAAAAATGGTCTAGGGAGGCAGGAAAGGTGACAGCGAATAATCCGGGAATAAACAAATCCACAGAAGTGAAACCTGCAAATGTGGAGGGCTGACTGTCTTAACATCTCTCTGTGTGTGTTTGAGATTTGTGTCCCTGCAAGAACTTTTTGCATAAAAAAACTTCTTCTTTTTTTGCCTGCATCAAAGTCTGCTCGAAGGTGCTGCTTCCGTATCTGTGACTCATTTGGCCATGTGCATAATCTCTCCCTCTCCCCGAAATGGCAGCTGGGGAGTCAAAAGGCCGTTCCACCATCCCTACCCCCATTTTTTCCACCCCCTTTCCAGGGCCAGGAATGGAAATTGGAGTCTCTGCGGTGGGCTCAGTGGAATCTGATCTGCACAGTTCCACGCCGCCGAGGGAAATTTAGGGACTTGGAGCCGGGCCTGGGAGCCTTTCAGCACCAGGATGAGTCAGAAAGAAAAGCGATGGAGGAGGTGAACGTCTGGAAAGAAGATCTGAGGAGGCAGCAGGAAAATGTGTGTCAAGTTAGGGGGGATGTAGTGATGGTCTTTCCTTTTGCTATGACCCTTGGGGGGGGGCTCTCCCTCTTTTTGACTCCAGGAACTTCATTTGTGTGTGTTTGAGTGGGCTGTTGTTTGCATAGGCTGAACTAATCTGTTTAACAAAAACAGCTGTCGGCCGAGCCCTGAGAGCATCGGCTATGAGAGAAAGTGGCCTGCGAGAGGTGGCCAGCTTTGAATGGGAGTGAGTTCGGGGCTGGCTTTGGTATCTTTGAACACCGGCTAGGGATTTGGCAGGATTCACTACTCAACCCTGCCTTTTGGTGGTAGACCAGGTCCAAACATGAAACTGACACTCCGATCTGATACTGTCGGCCCTTCACATTTGCACCTTAATCCGAGGACGCCTGGAGAAGTGGACAAATCACTAATATCAAAATGCGGGTTGGGGAAGGGGACCAAGGCATGGAAGAGAAAACAGACACTTGGGGTCTAAACCAGGTTAGAAAAAGGAGAGGGAAGGGCGGTGGGTTGGCGGTTAGCCCTATACTTCCTTCCTCTCGCCCATTTCCTTCCTTGGGTCTCAGGAGAGGGTTTGCGTGCTGAGAAATTGGGCTGGAATCCATCCTTAGCTGGCCAAGGCTGCAGTTGGTGGAGGAAGAGAAGGACCAGAGGCAGGTCTTTAAAGGGCTGTGCAGCCCGATCAGAGCCACTGAGATGGAAGATTCCCTTGGAAAAGGTGAGGGGGCAGGGGCTGAAGAAACTCGCAAAGAATCAAATCTATAAAAGTCAAACCTGCAAATGTGGAGGGCCAACTGTATAGTAGAACCATAGAAATGTAGAGCTGGAAGAGACCCCAGGGGCCATCCAGTCCAACCCCCTGCCATGCAGGAACACCCGTCAAAGCACTCCCGACAGATGGCCATCAAGCCTCTGCTTAAAAACCTCCAAAGAAGGAGACTTCACCACACTCCATGGAGGCAGCAGATTCCACTGCCAGACAGCCCTGATCGTCAAGAAGTTCTTCCTGAGGTTCAGGTGGAATCTCCTTTCCTGCAGCTTGAATCCATTGCTCCTTGTCCTGGTCTCTAGAGCAGCAGAAAACAAGCCCACTCCCTCCTCTACATGACATCCCTTCAAATATTTAAACATGGCTATCATGTCCCCTCTTAACCTTCTGTTCTGCAGACTAAGTAGAAACAGATGCTTCTCTTCCATGTATCTCTCTGAGCCCTTTTAAAGCCATTTGAGCAAGCTAGTGTCCGTAACTACCATGTTACGTAGCTAAAGTGGCAGACTGCTTATGGCTTGCAGTCTTAATAGAACACAAGCTGAACATGAGTCAGCAGTGTGATGCGGCAGCCAAGAAAGCCAATGCAATTCTCGGCTGCATCAATAGGAGTATGCTGTCTAGATGGAGGGAGGTACTGGTATCACTCTACTCTGCTTTGGTTAGACCTCATCTTGAATACTGTGTCCAGTTCTGGGCACCCCAATTCAAGAAGGACATGGTCAAACTGGAGCAAGTCCAGAGGAGGACGACCAAAATGGTGAGGGGGCTGGAAGCCATTCCCTATAAGGGTAGACTTAGAGAGCTGGGTATGTTTAGTCTGCAAAAGAGAAGGTGAAGAGGGGACATGATAGCCATGTTTAAATATTTGAAGGGATGCCATGTAGAGGAGGGAGAGGGCTTGTTTTCTGCTGCTTCAGAGACCAGAACAAGGAGCAATGGATTCAAGCTGCAGGAAAGGAGCTTTCACCTGAACCTCAGGAAGAACTTCTTGATGGTCAGGGCTGTACAGCAGTGGAATACGCTGCCTCCATGGAGTGTGGTGGAGTCTCCTTCTTTGGAGGTTTTTAAGCAGAGGCTGGATGGCCATCTGTCGGGAGTGCTTTGAGGGTGTTCCTGCATGGCAGGGGGTTGGACTGGATGGCCCCTGGGGTCTCTTCCAACTCTACATTTCTATGATTTCTATGATTCTATGGCTCTTTTTTGTTGGAGGTATTGAAGCAAACTCAGGCATGTGCATACCCACCTAAATATAATCGGCCGGGAATGCTTGAATTGCAAGATTGCTGTGTTGAGTGTTAGGGCTGGGCTGTGTGACCTTTAAGGTTTCTTCTGGTTCTCTCCGTGCAGGCAAAGGCCAGTCCCCTCCTTGGCCATGCGGGGACCAGGCAAGGGCAATAAAAGGCAGGTAACAAGAATTTCAACTCCATTAGCAGCAGAAAAGAAGCTTCTCTTGAGATCCAGGTTGTCCCTGTCCATTGTGAAGCTAACTGCTCCTTTCTTAGGCAGAGAGCATAGAATTTCTCACAAGGGAATTTTCCTGTTATTGCCCTTTGTCCCTGAGTTGAGATCCCTCCAGAACAACTGAATAACAAAAGAAATAACATCTGAAACAAAATGCAGTCCTGTGATTCTGCCATCGTCACTTTTCTTCTCTTGTATGTTTTTTTAAGACATCTTCTGCCTGATGAACAAGCGGGTGGAGCTTCAAAAGCTTGAGTGATATATTTTGTGCATTTCATTTGGCCAATGAAGGTATCACTTTTGAGGATTTTGGATCTTAATGTATCTCTCAGTGCTAAAATTCTGATTCTAATTTTGTATAGTGAGAACCAGCGTGGTGTCGTGGTTTGAGCCTTGGATGACAAGCCTGGAGACCACGGTTTGATTACCTGGTCAGCCCTGGAAAGCCATTGTGTGACCTTGGACACATCACACACTCTCAGCCCCCAGAAGACCCCGTGATAGGTTCACCTTAGGTTTATCCTTAAATCAGAAATGCCCTGAAGGCACAAAACAACAAGGTTTGTACTGCTCTATTCTGCTTTGGTCAGACCTCATCTGGAATCCTGTGTCCACTTCTGGACACCTCATTTCAAGAAGGATATTGACAAGCTGGAGCATGTCCAGAAGAGGGCGACCAAAATGGTGGAGAGTCTGGAAGCCATGAAGCCCTATGAGGAGCACCTTTGGGAGCTGGGAATGTTTAGTCTGAGGAAGAGAAGGTTAAGAGGGGACATGAAAGCCATGTTTAAATATTTGAACGGATGCCATATCAAAGATGGAGCAAGCTTGTTTTCTGCTGCTCCAAAAACTAGGACAAGGAGCAATGGATTCAAACTACGGGGAAAGAGATTTTACCTAAATATCAGGAAGAACTTTCTGATGGTCAGAGCTGTCCAGCAGTGAGGTGTCCTATGAGCATAGACTTAGAGAGCTTGGTATGTTCAGTCTGCAGAAGAGAAGGTTAGGAGGAGACAGGATAGCCATGTTTAAATGTTTGAAGGGATGTCATGTTGAGGAGAGAGCGGGCTTGTTTTCCGCTGCTCCAGAGACCAGGACAAGGAGCAATGGATTCAAGCTGCAAGAAAGGAGATTCTACCTGAACCTCAGGAAGCATTTCTTGATGGTCAGAGCTGTCCAGCAGTGGAATCTGCTGCCTCAATGGAGTGTGGTGGAGTCTCCTTCTTTGGAGGTTTTTAAGCAGAGGCTGGAAGTGCTTTGATGTGCATAGCAGGGGGTTGGACTGGATGGCCCCTGGGGTCTCTCCCAACTCTATGACAGGCAAAGCATCCTTGGATACAGCCCCCTGCCCAGTGAGAAGCAACCAAGACTTGGAGTGCTAACAGTGTTGACTGCCGAGGAGCAATACAAAATGTCCTCCCCCATATCCCATAGTACCAAGACGAAGTGTATAAACAGCATTAAACAATCTGGCAGACATGTTTTTTATTATTATTATTTAAAAACTAAAACAACCCCAAATCCCTAACAACAGCAATAATTATTATTATTATTATTATCGAGCTACTTATACAAAACTGTTATAAAACCGACAGGGCCCGAAGGACTTGCCTCAGGGCCAAAAAGCCATTTGCTGCCATTAAATTATAACTTAATTAAATTATTAACCTTCAGTGTCAGTCTCTTGGCTGGTGCAGGCAATTGCTGGGTTAAAGACCATTCCTGGGCCGAAACCAGAGAATTGAGGGGTGGGGGTTTCCTCTGGGTCTACAGAAGTTGTAAATATATTCATCCCTTCCAGGGGAAAATATTAGCTGTTTTCAGCTCCTTTGGGAGCATATTTTTTCACCAAAAGCACATCCAGCCAGGCATAGTGCCACTTTGCACAGAGACCCCAAGAAAGCAGCATTTGCCTCAGCTTTACTGGCTGTACTTCTGCTCCTAAATTTGCAAAAGAGAGTTTAGATGCCCTGACTTTCCCGTTTGGACCCTTTTTTTAAAAAAAAAATCATTCCATAGCTGATGTGTGAGCAGCTTTAGCTGAACACTACTGGCAATTCTTTCACACCGCTGACTCCAAGGCAAAGCTTGGGCAAATATCTTTTTGGAGTACAGCTCTCCGGACCCCCAACTGACCAAGGATTCTGGAAAGCGTAGTGCAAATAGTAACTTTTCCAGCCTCTGGTCAGAACTCCAGCACTCCGACCCATAAGAAGCAACTGCTGCAGGACTGGCATTTCAATGGGATTCCCCTCAGTGCACCATGCAGCAAAGTAGAATGTGTGGTATCCAAATTTCTGCATCTTTCCCAAAAGAGGACATAACCAGAGTCCCGTTGTCCTCTGGCTCCAACCACTAATCTCCAGTTTCATTACAGGCCTGAAAATTAAATATGGGAGTCTGGTACTCTGTCTCTCCTGCATCCCTCTAGAATTAATTGGCCTTGGCTTTTCAGGCTGTGCAAAAATGAGTGGCAATGCCCTCCTCCATGCTAAGCTGATTCCCCTTTTAACTCCGGGGGGTGCCTTGTAACCTATAAAGTTGGAAGCTTCGATGATTCTACGAATTTTTCTATTCCCTCGGTCTGCAATAAATCAAGAACCAGCCCAGACACAACATTCTCTGGAGTCTGGGCGAAGGGGGAAATATTTGTGGTCCGATGTGCGTTTTTGAAACTAAGCAAGCTGGAGAGGCGGCAGCAGTGACACAGACCCGATGCCTTCATGCCCTCTCCCCGCGGAGGGATGGTCATGCAAGACAGCATTGCATCAATACCACTGCCTTGGGAATAACTGTAATTTCTCTGGTGCCTACTAATTGCCACAAGAGAAGGCCACATGTCAGAAAGACGGCTTAGCCATTTTGCTAGAGGCCAGTTGAAGCCAAGAGCTGAGGGGCCGAGGAAAGAGTTACTTCTCTAAACGAAGGAGGTGCTAAGAGGCTGAGGTAGACATCGCTGATTCAAGCACATTTTTTTTCTTCTTCTGGCTGTTCCAGAAAAACGTGTGGTGAAAACTTGCCACGTTTTCAGCGAGAGCGAAGGAACATTGCTGCCGACTTGGTTCTTCTGCGTTTTTTTGGTAGTTTGAGATAGAAGCCCTCCTTGCAACTCTACATACCCAGAGTAGCAAATAAATAAAAACCGACAATAAATAAAGGAGTGGTCAGGAGTGAAAAACCTATGGTGCAGCCACAGTGGATAATAGGCCCCTTAAAGGCCTCCGCTAACCCAGATGTGATTATTCCAGAACTGATGCCAATTCTTTTTTCGTCTTGCTTTGTCTCATCTGCTAGCATTTCCAAAACTGGGAACTAGAGGCTTTTCCTCATACCCTCCTGCCTTCGCTAGATTCCTTTGTGAAGTCTGATTATTTGCCCTGTGAGGATCTAAACACCTTCAAGGCACCAGATCCCCGTCTGATCTTGGAAGCTAAGCAGGGTCAGTCCTGGTTTTGTACTCGGAGAGGAGACCACCAAGGAATACCAGGTGCTGTTGGCTGTATTTCAGAGGAAGGAATTGGCAAAACCACCTCTGAGTATTCCTTGCCTAAGAAAACCCTATGAGACTCACAGAGTCACCATAACTTGCAGGCAAAACACGCAAACACAATTTCGCACACGAGGGAGATGGAGGGGCCAACCATATAGGCAATTTGGATTGCCAATTTTTCCTTTCCCCTTCTCCCTCGGTTCATGTCCTGCATCGCTAAGGAAGTTAAGGGTGTCCCAGGGAAAGGATGCATGACCAACTGCAGAAGATTTTGGAAGGATCCTAAGGCACCGGCAACTATCCAGCAGGAACCGGCATGGTACCTGGTTCTTAGCAGTTCTTGCTTTTTAAGAATTCCTTGCAGAGGTTTGCGGTGTTGCAGTTCTGCCCTGTTTGGAAAAGGATGACACCCTAAAATCTGCCTCTGAGGCCCTCCCTCCCTATGCAGACATGCCACTGTAGCATCAGAACAACATCTGAAGTACAACCACAGCTTCTTCACCGGAAGGTCTATTTGCGGCCTCGTCGGTTCCTTAGGACCTCTAAGATGCGGGCTTTCTGTTTAAGCCACTGACTGGACAGTCTCTTTGGAGCCTTGGGGACAAAAAAGGTGTACTTGAGACGCGGGTTCTTCTGGTCAGTCACCACCAAGGCTTGGAGAGTGAGAGGTTCCTTCAGCGGCCCACGGCCCGTGATCATCTCCATGGACTTGGTGGCCCCGCTGTAGCGGAGGGCTGAGCCACTGTGGAGGTGAACGTCCTGCTCGGAAGGCACGAGGATGTAATTGCCGTTGAGGGCATAAGAGCCGTCCTGGCGGCGAAGGGCCAGGTAAATCCCATCGCTAGCGGATGAAGAGCCGCTGCTCTGGCGGATCAGGATGTGGGTGGCTCCTGCAGGGATGGTCACCACGTCGTTGTAGCCATAGCTGGTGGACAAGAAGACAAGACACCTCAGGAACAAATTGAGATAGAGAACAGCAAAGGCCTAACCATGAGATATAGGATGCTTCGCCAAGGTTTTGGGACTTTTCACACTACGTTGCTATAGCGCTATTATTCCACTTTTACTGCCATGGCAACATGATCTAGAATTCTGGGATTTGCAGTTCAGGGAGAGGCACTTAGAGACCTCAGCCAGAGAGCTCTTGGGTTTCACTAAACTACAAGCACCAGAATTCCACAGAATGTTGCCACGGCAGTTAAAGTGGAATAATAGCACTATAACAGTGTAGTCAAATGACTGTCAGTCTTTCCGGAGAGGGGGAGTAGCTAATCTGGCACACTTGTGCCTTTGTTGTGTGCTAATCTACCACATTATGCCCTTAATCTGGCACACTTGTGCTTTTGTTGTGTGCTAATCTACCACATTATGCCCTTAATCTGGCACACTTGTGCCTTTGTGTGCTAATATGGCACAATTATGCCCTTAATCTGGCTCACTTGTGCTTTTAATGTGTGCTAATCTGGCACACTTGTGCCTTTGATGTGTGTGATGAGTCCCTGTTCAGCCATGGAAACCTACTGGGTGACTTTGAGTGTGTCACACACTCTCAGGCCCAGCAAACCCTGTGATAGGGTCATCTTAGGGTTCCCATGACTTGAAGGCATACAACAATCTACATGCATGCATGTGTGTATAAAATAGCACACAGGAATAATTGCGGATTGGATTTAGCAGGGCCCACAAACTGGATTCCTTTTGGGTACATCTGCAGCCCGCGTGTATTTGGCTGTGCAGCGAAAAGCCTCAGCAAGGCCTGGCTTAAGTGGAAAGGCTCTGAACATTGTGGGGCACTGCCCAGTGCGTTTGCCAGCATTTTAGTGCCACAGGCACAAGTAACTACTCACTGGGGTTTGGTGAAGGAACCGTAGATCTTGGTACAAGCAGAATTGTCCCCGCCGCACACCATGCATTTATCAAACTTCTTTTTGGAGCCGATGATACGGTCGCAGCCAGCATGGACGCAGCGTCCCTGGACACAGACAGAGCTGGATTCAGGCGAGCAGGGCGTGCCGTCAGCTACCTAGAACAAAGGGAGAGTCATTTTTCCACTGCAGGGATTTATAGGAAAAATTCTTTCCACATCTCTCAGCTTTTTCCCGTATCTTAAAAGCTTTTTTGTACAGTTGGTCTTCCACATTCACTAGGGTTAGGGGTGCAGGATCTTTGCAAAGTGGAAAAATCACAAATATCAAGATGTGTGTATGTGTTTGTGGAAAAGGGGCCAAGGCATGATGGGGAGAACAGGCACCAAGGGTCCGAACCAGGTCAGGGAAAGGAGAGTCCCAGTTGGCATGGTGGCCCTGTGCTAACTCTCTCTTGCCCATCTCCTTCCAGGGGGTGTGTGGGCATCAGGAGAGGGTTTATAATGCTGACAAATTTGGCTGTGATCCCTCCTTAACTGGTCAGGCAGCGGCTGGCAGAGAAGGAGAACCAGAGGCAGGTTTTGAAAGGGCTGCACAGCCTGATCAGTCACCAGGAGGGAAATTTCCCCAAGAAAAAATGTGCCTGATGTGGGAGGAGAGAGATTAGAGAAACTAGCAAATAATCCAATCCATGAAAGTCAAATTCGCAAATGTGGAGGGCTGACTGTATTCTAGCCCATCTGTCCTCCATGCATGCAACATGAGAAGGAGGAAAGGGGAGAGAAAGGAGGGAAAAAACCCGAAATGTAGCATCACCTTTAAGACTAACTGGGTTTTTATTTTAGCCTCAGATCTTGTGGATATAAAACCCACTTATGCATTCAGCAGTTTTTAGAGAACTATTCTAGAAAATCTCAGAACCATCTCAAGGCCCAGGTACCGTGGTAACACTTACTTTTGGTTCGAGGATGTAGTAATAGCCCAGCGCGTGGGACTGGCAGGTCAGTTTGCATTGGTCACGTTGGGCCACGCCGCTGTAGCGTGGCACCCAGTCCATGGGGGCAGGGTAGTCTTTAAACATGTCTGTTCGGTGGTTATAAGCAGCACACTGTTGTTCCCGGTACGTCAAGGCTGGAAGAAAAATTCACATATGAGAATGAATTCCACAATCACGATAATAAGTAGATTATGCACCCCCAGGTCTAACTTGGGTAGGGATGTAAAATAGTCATCAGGGCTCATGTTGACACTTGCTTAGAGCCTTATCACACCGTGGTGTTATACTGTCACAATGATGCTTTAATCCCACTTTTGGCTCAACCCTGTTGCATGACATTGCTCTTCAGGGGCTATTGTGTTGCATTGCAGAGTCATTGAAAATGTGTTTATTTTCCACAATGGAAATAATCTGTTAATGATCCCCAGTTCAGTAACCAATTCAGGTGTGAATGTCTGATGGTGCTTGTTTCTACCCAGGAACCATTAGTGGGTGTGGGTGTGTCATAGAGTCATAATGTCATAATGCTATGGCGCTATTACAGCTATTTTCATAGTGGAAGTAATCCAGTAATGATTCCCTTTCATGCAACAAGTCCATAACAATTTCAGATGCAGATATCTGATAGCACTTTCTTCCACTGGAGCATCATGATGTCACAGCGTCATGATGTCATAGTATGGTAACGTCGTGACATCATGACACTATTACAGCTACAGGAACCAATTGTGAAGTGAGGGGAGGGATACAGCCAGTCAGTAAGGACACCTTAATGCGGATGAAAACAACGTGTTAATAATGCTATTAAAACGCTAATGTGGCAAGGATGTAGTAGCGTCAACAATCAGCTACCCTCACGAGAATGGCTGGAGCAGATTTCAGAGTAACGTGGCATAATGAGTGCGTACAATAAGGCCCTTATAATAGCATTTCATCTCTAAAGCCAAATCAAGCATGTTTGCAAGATGCTGGATAAAAACCCTAACCACAGCTTTCTCCGAGGCTTGATGTGAGCAGCTGGCCAGGAGCCACTCAGAAGCCAGAAGACATAATCTCTTCTTGTCATCTCTGCTTATATTTCCATCAATCCTTGCACATTCCAAGGGTTCTAAACCAGAGTGCTCAGCTTTTGGCTGTGTTTGGATATGGCTTTCAGAATACTAGACCATTGCCTGTGCTGGCTGGGGCTCTGGAGACAAAGCCCAAAACATTTGAGCCCCAGTGTTCCAAAATGTCTATATTCCTGCTTTAATATATTTCTAAATCATATGACTTGCTGCTCCAAAATCAGCATGGGATTAACCAAATAAGGTATTTATGTTTACACTCTTTTTGTTGTGGTGTGCTTTCAATCCATTTTCCAACTTGGGGTGGCCCTAAAGCAAACCTAACAAAAGGTTTTCTGGGGCTGAGAGTGTGTGCCGTGCCGGAAGTCACCCAGTGGGTTTCCATGGCCGAGTGAGGAATTGAACCCTGGTCTCCAAGCTTATAATCCATTGTTCAAACCACTACACCACACTGGCTCAGATATACAGCTGTAAACTAATAAGAATGATCTTACCATTTCCATCAGGGCAATCCTGGACGTTGCAAGAGCGATACTGTGTGCGCTTCCCCTCACAATATTTGCCACCATTGCGTGGGACGGGTTTGTTGCATTCCCGGGTGGAATACTGTACTCCTCCTCCACAGGTGCGCGAGCAGTCACCCCACGGACCCCAGGGCCCCCAGCCTCCATGGGTGGGGATCTGCAGGAAGGCGGAAAGGAAAGACAGAAGGGAAAATGCTTTGCGTGAGAAAGGAATAGCATTTTTCTATACAGGAAGGCCACTGCCTTTCGACTCTCTGTTATTTGACAGCTTGCTCTTTTGATGCTTTCAAATTAAGGACAAACTCTATTAATTCAGCAGGGATTTCACGCTTTCATCAGTTCTTCATGCCTATGGAGGTTTGCTTGGGCCCACTCACATGTTTGTGTGTGGTCCCAAGTCTTGCCTATGGAAAGAATGGATCCCCTGGTTGAATTAATAGAACTTGTCTGTATTGCAAGCATCGAAACAGCAGGCTTCTGTCAATTCTTCTTGCCTACGGGGGCTCACTTGGGACCGTGCATGCACTGCTTGCAAAGCAAGCTCAGAGGTGGAAGAAAAGTCAGCTGGAAGACTTTACACACCACGTGCATGCATAGTCAGTCCCAAGCAAGCTTCCATAAATCCTTCATGTTCCTTACAGTAGATGGATTCTGCTTTTGGACCATTTCTGCATTCTGACAGTACTCAAGTCCCTAACCTTTCAGATAAGTGGGGAAGCTCGTTGTCCTTGCAAATATTCAAATAACCACCATTAGCGATATCCGATCACAAATTCTGATCCACTGCATCAATTAGATTTATTTATTTGTGTTGACACGTCACTCAACAGCTGATTTAAATGATCTATTCTAGCTGAGACTAAGGACATTTCCACACTACACTGTGATAGTGCTATTATTTTTATTTTTATTTATTTATTTATTTGTATCCCACCTCTCCATATGGATCGAGGCGGTGAACAACTTGCAAATAGCATGTATTTCGAAACATTTCTATACATGCCCCCAACAAGCTGGGTACTTATTTTACCGACCTGCGAAAGGATGGAAGGCTGAGTCAACCTTGGAACCCGGCAGGATCGAACTCACAACCTTGTGGCTTGGAGTACTGGCATTTAACCACCTGCGCCACCAGGGCTCTTATTATTATTATTATTATTATTATTATTATTATTATTATTATTATTATTATTCCACTTTCAACATCCTGTGGAATTCAGGGGTTAGTAGTTTACTGAGGCCAAAGAGTTCTCTGGCTGAGAAGTCTAAATGCCCCTCTCTAAGCTGCAAATCCTAGGATTCCATAGGATTTTGAATGTAGAATAATAGCACTATTAACAGTATAGTGCGGAAATTGCCTAAACCATGGGATTTAGGCGAATATCTTGGAGTAATCCTTAGCACAAACTGTACAAGGTAGACCATTGTGTTATCCTGGTATTTCAGTTGGAAGACAGAGGAATGCCCTTGCCTTGTCATGCAAAGGAAAACAAAACTCTGTGCTAAGCCCCACTTGCCCTAGAACAAGTTGTGGGGAGAGAGAGAATGCTGGAATTTTCCAACAAAAACTTCCCAGCTGGCAACGGACCACTTACATTATATGCTTTCAGCTCCACTTTGCTGATGCATTGGCCACTCATACAACTCTTGCCTTCCCCGCAAGGCGTCCCATCCGCCCAGGGGAAGTATTTTGTCTGGCACATGAATTGTCCGTTGATCCGGCCCGTGCACCAGAGCGAGGAACACGGCTGTTGCATGTTGGGGCAGTGGCGCGAATCGGGCCCAAAGCTCAGCTGGCACTGCTGGTCCACGTCGTAATTGCTGCCAGGGAAGACGGCGGGCAGGCTGAGGGGTTCGTGTGGTTTGTCTAAGAGACAAGAACCTGCAGGGAAAGAGGGAAAGAATGAAGAGACCTGGGTGCCGATGGAGTCTTCCAAAGGGAGAAGACTCCCAAGTGTGAAAATTTTGATCTTCTTCAAGGACTACAGTTTTATATTCTCTCTATAGCAAATTATCCAGGCATATATGTTAGCAATCATTTATACCTCCTCCTGAACAGCCATCAGCTTCCTATGTATTTTGTATTTTGTCTGCTGGGATAAACTGGACAACTCTTAAGTGCACAGAAATGCATTGTGTGCTTGTTCCTTTAATTCACAGTTCATGCTGGCTTTTAAAAAGATGCTCTGAGGGACACTCTGATTTATGAGACTGGTCAAAGCCCCCTGATGGGGCAGGGAGTTTCATCATTTAGAAAAAAGGGGCTTCTTTTTTTATTTCCATAAGCTAGCTTTTTAAAAAGTAACTATTTCAAACCAATCCAGCCTTTGGGCTTCCTGGAGAGCCACTGTGCAAAAGAAGATGTTAAACTAGATGGCATTTTGGTCTGGTCCAACACATACATTTTATATTCTTGTGCTATTTGGTAGGAAGTGTTCAACAGTGGAACATGCTGCCTAGGAGTGTGGTAGAATCTCCTTCTTTGGAGGTTTTTAAACAGAGGCTGGATGGCCACCTGTTGGGAATGCTTTGGTGGTATATTCCTGCATGGCAGAATTGGGTTGGACTTGATGGCCCTTGGGGGTCTCTTCCAATTCTATGATTCTAACCTCTGGAGATAAAACCCCACTTATTTAGATATTGTACAGAGTGATATTAAAGCCTCAGGTTGTAAAGCATATTTATACAGTTCTGGAAGGATATTGACAAGCTTGCATGTGTCTAGGCGATCAAAATGATAGAAGGCTTCGAAACTATGAAGCCCTATGAGGAAAGGTTTAGGGAGCTGGGGATGTTTAGCCTGCAGAAGAGAAGGTTAATTGGCAACATGATAGCCATGTTTAAATATTTGAAGGGATGTCATATGGAGGATGGAGCAAGCCTGTTTTCTGCTGCTCCCAAGACTGGGACAAGGAGAAATGGATTCAAACTGCAGGAAAAGAGATTCCATGTAAACATTAGGAAGAAATTCCTGACAGTAAGAGCAGTTTAACATTGGAATACGCTGCCTGGGAGTGTGGTGGAGTCTCCCTCTTTGGAGGTTTTTAAATAGAGGTTGCATGGCCATTTGTCGGGAATGCTTTGATGGCATGGCAGAATGGGATTGGACTTGATGGCCCTTGGGGTCTCTTTCAAATTTATGATTCTATGGTATGGCTCAGTACTCATTCCACACAGTGGGCTGTTGAAAAGCAAAACATCTAGAGAACATCCCCCTATGGTGTTTGCCTCACTGTCTTTAGTGGGGAAGGGAGCATGACCTCTGTGGCTAAGAAGATACAATTGAGCAAAAGAGAAGACAAGAAGGGAAAAGCCAAATCTTACCATGGCCACCGTCTAGGAAATCAGTGATGAAGCGTCCACTGCACGGTGACCACATCTCATCAGGGTCCACGGGGGTCATAACTGAAGCCATCATATGTCGCGACTTGCTTTGTTGGTTCAGCTCTCTGCAGTGCTTGTCGTCGTCATGGAGCATGTTGAAGACATGTCCTATAAATTGGAGAAAGAGAAGGATGGGATAGTCAGCACCAGTCCTCTTAAATGCTCCTACTTGTGGAACTGCAGTATGGCTTCCCATTTATAAGTCTGCCGTTGACCATATAGTTGGGGCGTCTGCAAATTTAGTCCGTAAGGGCCAAAAGTTCTCCGTGCGCATGCTATCTGATGTGCAATTTAGGATTCAGGAATCACATTCTTCCTTTTTTAAAAAAATGCAAATTTATGGTCTGTATAGGAAGCACCCACCTTTTGGCTCCCTGTTATTTGACAACTTGCTCCTTTGACACTTCCAAATTAAGGAGAAATTCCATGAATTCAACAGGGGTGGTTCTGCTCTTTCACGAGTTCTTGCCTACGGAGGCTCGCTTGGAACCGCTCGCATGCATGTGCTGCTTGTAAAGCAAGCTAAGCAGAGGAAAAGGCACTAAGCCAGTTGAGAGACTTTCCAAGCAGCACACATGCGGTCAGACCCAAGTAACCCTTCGTAAGTCCTTCATGAGCCTTACAGTACAGTACATGGCTTCTGCTTTTCAACCAGTTCCATTTTCTGACAGTGCTCCAGTTCCTAACCTGGTGGGGAAGCTTGTTTTCTTAGCCTTTTCTCTTGAGCTGGCATATTTGAAAGTGTATCATATGAAAGCCAATGCAATTCTCGGCTGCATCAACAGGAGTATGGTGTCTAGATCGAGGGAGGTACTGGTACCACTCTACTCTGCTTTGGTTAGACCCCATCTTGAATACTGTGTCCAGTTCTGGGCACCCCAATTCAAGAAGGATATTGACAAGCTGGAGCAAGTCCAGAGGAGGGTGACCAAAATGGTGAGAGGCCTGGAAAACATGCCCTATGAGGATAGACTGAGAGAGCTGGGTATGTTTAGTCTGCAGAAAAGGAGGTTAAGAGGGGACATGATAGCCATGTTTAAATATTTGAAGGGATGCCACGTAGAGGAAGGAGGGGGCTTGTTTTCTGCTGCTCCAGAAACCAGGACAAGGAGCAATGGATTCAAGCTGCAGGAAAGGAGATTCCACCTGAACCTCAGGAAGAACTTCCTGACAGTCAGGGCTGTCCGGCAGTGGAATCTGCTGCCTCGGAGAGTAGTGGAGTCTCCTACCTTGGAGGTTTTTAAGCAGAGGCTTGATGGCCATCTGTCGGGAGTGCTTTGAGGGTGTTCCTGCATGACAGGGAGTTGGACTGGATGGCCCGTGTGGTCTCTTCCAACTCTACATTTCTATGATTCTATGATTCTATGATTCTATGGAGGATGGAGCAAGAATGTTTTCTGCTGCTCCAGAGACTAGGACATGGAGCAATGGCTTCAAACTTCTGGAACAGAGATTCCACCTAAACATTAGGAAGAACTTCCTGACAGTAAGAGCAGTTCAACAGTGAAATACACTGCCTGGGAGAGTGGGGAAGTCTCCTCCTTTGGAGGTTTCCAAACAGAGCCTGGATGGCCATCTGTCAGAAATGCTTTGATGGTGTATTCCTGCATGGCAGAATGGGGTTGGACTCAATGGCCCTTGTGGTATCTTCCAACTCTATGATTCTATAGCTAGATGATTTGGTAAGTATTAAACTCAAACAAATATGGAAAACCAATCTGCAATTCCATTATACATGTGGATTTTTCCAGAGCAGACTTTTACTGCATATATTTTGAGTTAGTCTCACAGCCCCACTTATGTAGTTAGGGCTTTCCTCTGGTTTTAATAGACATTTGGCAGCCTTGGCTCTCTTAGCCTACAGACTCCCGGGCATCTGGTAGGGCCCTAAGTGAATAGAATATTGGACTAGTTTTTAAGCCTTTGTTTTGCTAAAGCACATTTCTTCTTGCGCTTGGGTATCAGTTTTTAGGTCACTTAAACTGCAATGGCTCCTCTCCTCCCTCAAATTAATTTTGGGAACGACAGTAATCTAATACATATTTACTTTGGCGTGCGTCCCGTTGAACCGACTAGGGCTTAATGTTGACATATGCAAGGTTATGCTATGCATCTATCCTTCCTAGATTTGGCTGCCGAAATGAAAGGCTGCCGTGGCCGCTTACCGAGTTCGTGTGCCGCAGTGAAGGCGGACTGGAGGCCGTCATCCTCAACAATGGAGCAGCTGCGTGCTGGGTCACATACGGTGCCAACGTCCGCCATGCCCAGAGTGCCACAGCTGGAGCGCCCACAGAGATCCTGTCGGTGAAAGAGATATGTGTACTGTTTATAAAGGGCTTCCAGCTATGCAAGATGGAATCATCACTGGTCAGTAGAAGCCATTTAGCAAAAGGTCTGTTGTGGCAAGCGAGAAGGTCTTTGCACGGGAGGAGAGAGGGCATAATTTCACAGCTGCGTCACACAAGCGCATAAATCACTAACAGGATTCAGTGTCCTGAGGACGTCTTCTCACATCTAGTGCTAATTCCTTTTTCTGTTTATTGTTATCTGCGTAGAATCTTTTTCTTAGGCAGAAAGGCTGGGATATAAATATTTCAAACGGAGACAATGCAGTGGATTGGGTCCAGCTTAGGCACAGTTGGCGCTCTGCATTTGCTAGGGTTAGGGTCGCAAATGTGGGAAAATTGCAAATATTAAAATTGTGGTGGGGGGAGAGCCAAGGCATGGTGAGGAGAGTGGGCACCCAGGGTCTAAACCAGGTCAGAGAAAGGAGAGGGAAAGGTGGGTTGGCATGATGGCCCTATACTTCTTCTCTCTCACCTCGCCGCTTCCATAAGTGTGGGGGTCAGTGGGAGAGGGTTTGTGGTGCTGAGAAATCGGACTGCAAGCTGTCCTTAGCTGTCCACGCAGCGGCTCGTGGAGGTGGAAGAGGACCAGGGGTGGGTTTTTAAAGGGCTGCACAGCCTGATCGGAGCTGCCCAACGGGAAGGTTCCCCCAGAAAAGCAGCGCCTGAGGTGAGGAGGTCAGAGGTTGGAGAAATTCACAAATAATCCATGAAGTGAAACCCACAAATGGGAAGGACCAACGGTAATTCTTAGTCTGACTTGTAGAAATCAATGGGACTCAAGTCAGTCAAGGGAAGCTTCAATTTTGCTGACCCTGATTATTGGTAAATCTGGATCCAACTCATTCTTCTCATGATTTGGGACCTGAACAATGGAAAGACCACCCTCCCCTACTCATGAGCTTGGATCTTGATCCATTAATCCTGCTTTGTATTCTCCTATCCCCCAGCTGAGATACAGCAGGTAAGAGTGCAAAACAGGGCTCCCCAATTTGTGGTGGCTGCTCTGAGAACCTCTTTGCCTCAGACGTACCAGTTAATGCACGTGTGATATAGCAGGAGAAAAGCTTCTACAGGCAGACTAGTGAGTTGGCTGGAGGAAAGCATCCTTATAGGTCCTTTCTCTTTGGAAAACTGGGATTAAATCCAATAGGAATCCTAACTGGAGCACACCTACTGAAATCAGTGGGCTTACGTAAATGGAAGTTAACAAGTCCCATTCATTTCAGTGGGTCTGCTCCAAGTCTAACATATTTGCACCAAATTTGCTTCTTGTCTACACTTGTATTCCTCCTGTATATTTATATAATCTTAGGGTGCTCTGTCTTTCCAACCTGCCTCCCCAATTACAGGCCTGAATACCCTAAAGGCACCAGAGCCTGTCAGATCTTGGAAGCTAAGCAGGGTCAGCCCTGGTTTGTCCTTGCACAGGAGACCTCCAATGAATACCAGGTTGTTGTTGTTAGCTGCCGTCAGGTCAGCTTTGACTTACAGAGATCCTATGGACGAGAGACCCTATTCTCAACTGCCCTGCTCAGGTCTTGCAGATTCAGGGATGTGAGTTCCTGGATTGAGTCTATCCATCTGTAATGGGGTCTTCCCCTTTTCCTACTCCTTTCTGTCTTAACAAGCATCATTGCCTTTTCTAATGAGTCAGGTCATCTCATGATATGGCCAAAGTATGACAGCCTCCGTTTAGCCATCTTGGCTTCTAGGGAGAATTTGAGCTTGATTTCCTCTAGGACTCATTCCTTTGTCTTTTTAGCAGTCCAGGGTATCCGTAGAACTCTCCTCCAGCTCCATATTTCAAAAGACTTGGTTTTCTTCCTATCAGCTTTCTTCACTGTCTAGGTGCTGTATGTTATATTTCAGAAGAAGGAACTGGCAAAAACCATTGGGTATTCCTTGCCTAAGAAACCCTATGAAACTCATGGGGTCACTATAAATTGACAAGTGACTTGAAAGCACCCACAGAAGAAAAGGCAGGCAAAGAACCAGAAAAGTGGAGGGGCTACAGATCAGCTAGTGATCTTCAGGAATGGAGGGAAATTTGGATGAATCAGCCTTTTCCTATTCAGAGTCCAGCCAAGTCTTCCCCTGCCTGGTGTCCTCCCTTCATTTCCATTCAGCATGTCCATCAGCTATGATTTCTGGGTTCGTTGGGAGCTGTAGTCTACCAATGCATCTAGAAGGCATCAGGTGACACCAAATTGGGAGGGGTTGCTGATACAGGACCAAAATTCTAATTGACCTTGACAGATTAGATTGGGCCAAAGCTAACAGAATGAATTTAAACAAAAAGAAATGAAAGGTCCTGCACTTAGGCAGAAAAAATGGAGTGCACAAATATAGGATGGGGGAGATCTGGCTGAACAACAGTATGTGTGAAAGGGATCTAGGAGTCTTGGTGGATCACAAGATGAACATGAGTCAGCAGTGTGATGCGGCAGCCAAGAAAGCCAACACAATTCTTGGTTGCATCAATAGGAATATGGTGTCTAGATTGAGGGAGGTAATGGTACCACTCTATCCTGCTTTGGGTAGACCTCATCTGGAATCCTGTGTCCAGTTCTGGGCACTTCAGTTCAAGAGGGATATCAACAAGCTGGAGCATATCCAGAAGAGGGTGACCCAAATGGTGAAGGGTCTGGAAGCCATGAAGCCCTACGAGGAACAGCTTAGAGAGCCGGGTATGTTTAGTCTACAGAAGAGAAGGTTAAGAGAGGACATGATAGCCATGTTTAAATGTTTGAAGGGATGTCATGTTGAGGAGAGAGCGAGCTTGTTTTCCTCTTCTCCAGAGACTAGGACAAGGAGCAATGGATTCAAGCTGCAGGAAAGGAGATTCCACCTGAACCTCAGGAAGAACTTCCTGACAGTCAAAGCTGTCCGGCAGTGGAATCTGCTGCCTCCATGGAGTGTGGTGGAGTCTCCTTCTTTGGAGGTTTTTAAGCAGAGGCTAGATGGCCATCTGTTGGGAGGGCTTTGATGTGGGTTCTTGCATAGCAGGGGTTTGGACTGGATGGCCTCTGGGGTCTCTTCCAACTCTATGATTCTATTGTTCTATGGTTAGGAAAAGCTGCCATCACCCAAACCTAGCCATTCTTAAACAGTTATCACACACTTCTTTCCCCCCTCCATTATTTTTATATACAAAGGAAACCAAATTCAGCTTCTGAGTGCTTCAATGGGAACTTCTCTCTAGTTCAGGAAGCAAGGATTGTGTAATTAAACCTTGATTTGTATGATGTGTCCGGGTTGCAGCATTCAGTACCTCTAAGATGCAGAAATTGTGTGCGCATGAGCTACCCGTGAGTAACGTCTTACCTGCCTGGTGAAGAGAATTGCTGTGTCAAAATGCTCAGGGTCCTTGTCGCTGGGTTTGTTGAGGCCTTTTTGCCAAGCACAGAAGTTCCTTAGGGTCTCGGCAGCGTTGGAGGAGACCCGCAGCCCGTCTTCGGCTTCTCCGATCACCACCATTTTGGTCACCACTAAATTGACCGGGTTCTTTAGGCTGGGATGGCGGAAAAACTTGGCAGCTGCAGCCATGATGGTGAGCAAATAAGGCTTGAGACCTGCACCATGGAAACGCACCATCTCTTCATCAGCCACCACCAAGGTCTCCACGTAATGTGGGACAGAGGCAAACCGCTGGACGGGACAAAAAAGAGAAGTGGGTTTAGGAAATCACCAGGGAACCGCATTTCAAGTCCCCGGCCGGCCCCTCCCGAAACTGCAAACCCCAGGATTCCATAGGATGTTGAAAGTGGAATCATCGCGCTATAACAGGCTAGTGCAGAAATGGCCTTTATCAAGCATGGCCAAAAGCAGATACATGAGTATAAGGGACAATCATGCTGGCTGGGGATGATGGGATATTTAATCTAGAGCATCTGGAGGGCAGCCAGTTGGGGAAGGCTGATATCAGCCAAGCACTGGATGGATGGTATTCAACATTTCTGATACACCGAAAGCACTGATGTATTGTTGCTGTGTACCTTTAAGTCAGTTCTGCGATTTTCTTGGCAGAATTTGTTCGGGGGGGGGTTCCTCTCAGACTGAGAGAGTGTGACTTGCCCAAGCTCACCCAGTGGGTTTCCATGGCGGAGCAGAGAATCGAACTCTGGTCTCCAGTATACCGTAGATTAAAAAGTAGCTATTCTGGGGTACAAGGGAGATAAGTACATTTCCAAATCTCTATGATCCGGGCTGAAATTTCTATACCAGAGATGGGAATCATGTAATGCAGTTTGCAAACTTGGGTCCTCCAGGTATTTTGGCCTACAGTCAATCTAGCCAACGGTCAGGGATTCTAGGAGCTGAAGTCCAAAACGCTTGGGGGACCAAAGTTTGAGAACCACCCCTCCAGGCCAATGCAGTTCCCAGCGTTCTGCATTGCAGGCCGTGCTTGCATCTGCAAAGAACGTCTGGACAACCTCACGATTCCCATCCCTGCTCTTTGTGGATGGATTAACAACACTGATGCCTGAGAGAGCTTCAAAGCAGTGTGAGGGTTAACTCACCGAGCCTGTGAGTCTGTCTCTTTGGCTATGCGCCAGTCGACATTCCTGGGAAAGCGAGGGAGTGAGAGGGGGGTCAGTCTCTCTGTCCCTCTCTCTCTCTCTCTCTCTCTTTTTTCCTTTTCTCTCTCTGCAGTTGACTTAAAACCTCAACTTGAGCCTTCAGTTCAGCAGGAGACCAAGGCACACCCAGCTTCTGGCTTGGGCTAACCAGGGGAAGGGTGAGAATCAGTTGCTTTGGTTTCTATCTAATGCCGTTAAGACCTTGCAGTGACATTGTGAAGTGAGAGCTTGACACAGCTAAAGGGCACAATTGTGACTGTGGCCATTTCCGCACTAGCCTGTTATAGCGCTACGATTCCACTTTCAACATCCTCTGGAATCCTGGGGTTTGCAGTTTCCTCTTTCAACATCCTCTGGAATCCTGGGGTTTGCAGTTTTGGGAGGGGCCAAGTGGCCCCTCCCGAAACTGCAAACCCCAGGATTCCAGAGGATGTTGAAAGTGGAATCGTAGTGCTATAACAGGCTAGTGCGGAAATGGCCCATGTGTCAAAACTAGAGGAGAGAAGTCCTGGCAACAAGATGCTCTGGGGTGAGTGTATGTTGAAAGCAGCATCACCTCTAGCAGTCCCTGGAGTCCCAGCTTGCAATCTTTGTCCTAACAGCCCTGGCACTCTCGTACAGGTTTTTCCCACTGACAAGAGACCGGAGCACTGTCAGAAAACGGAATTGGTTGAAAAATGGAACCCATGTAGTGTATTGGAGGGAGCATGAAGGATCTAACAGAGGCTTACTGGCTACCCACGGTGCTCACGCTTTTTGCAAAGACTCTTAGTGCTCTTTTTCCCTCTCTCAGCTCCCTTTGCAAGCAGCGTGCACGCATGAGCGGTCTCAAGCAAGCCTTTGCAGGCAAGAAGTACTGAGGAAAGATCAGAACCCCCATCAAATTAATAGAATTTGCCCTTAATTTGGACAGGTTGTCAGATAATGGGATGTCAAAAAAGGTGAGGGCTTCCTGTACCTAAATATGTAGATGCCCATAGTAGCACTCTGCACATGCCCATGGGCATCCTCTTTTTTTGTTGTATATTCCAGGGCTGTCATGTGTTAGCCAGTGGAGATAAGGTGGCCTCAATAAAATCCACAAGCCAGTTCTGTTGACCTTCCATTTTGATCAAATAATGTTCAGGTACCATAGACTTCTAAAATCAATAGCTCAAGGGACTACCGAAAAGACAAGGAAACCTGTCTTTGACCTCTCTGAAATTTAAAGATGAGGACTGAGCCTTTGGGGCTCTGGCTGGATTCAGTTTGGCATTCTACCTCCTTCCAAAAGCAAACTGTGAGCTCAATTCCTGAGGTCAGGATCTGATTTTTGCTAAATTTCACAGATGAAAACGGGGGCCTTTTTGTGCCCTCTTTTTTGACATAATGGGTCCCAACGGTAAGTGTAACCCACAGAGGTTGGTCCGCTCCAGTGACAAGCTGCTGTGTCTAGTAATAGCGTACATTTCCCACAATCCCCCTGATGTTGTCTCTCTCTCCCTTCCAGGGAAATTATGGGAAAGGAAATGGTAACTAAACCCAGCCGTCTGACAATATTTGGGGCATTTTCCCCAGCCTCTGGATGGGTCCAGTACCAAAGGATGGAGTCCTCTGGATCCTCTTGGCCATGGGTCCAGCTCCATGGACTAGACTGTGAACTTTGGACATGGGTATCCTTAGTGAGCTGGTTTTGCTTGGGTTGGAATTCTACCTAGCCAAACTGTTCTCGCCCCAGCAAGGTGAGAACCTCCATCTTCTGCTCCACCGCTGTCTCAAGGGATAGGATGCTTTCCTATCCTTCTTCTGTCCATCCACTTTGCTGGTTGCCCCTTTTCCTGGACCAGCGTCCCTTCTCTTCCTGCCTTGGTGGCTCTTTAATGGCCAAACTAGGGAGATGGTGATTATTCTGGCTATTCTCAGTGGGGATAGTTTTTATCGGCAATGGTGCTGGTTGCTTTCCTCCTGACTGCTTGATGCAGCCCAGCTGAGCTATTGCTTTCCCAGCCCAAGCAATGAGATCTTACAACCAGGGAAGAAAAAAAGAATCATCTGCAGAAAGAAGGAGGGATTATCAGGGGGTGGCGGTGGCACAACATGCCGTTCTTTCCCCAGAGCTGAGCTTTCCTTGGTTCAGTCTGTTCCATTATTATTTTTTAGACTTGCCCCAAGGAATAATCAGAAGAGAACAGATAGTACATCCAGCCCCTCTACTGCTGAGCACAATTAAAGGTAATTACAGTCAGCCGTCCACATTCTGTAAGGTTAGGGGCAAAGGACCTTTGCGAAAGTGGAAAAATCACAAATATCAAACTGCATGCGTGTGTCTATGGGAAGGGGGCCAAGAGCGGTTGGGGGAATGGGAACCCAGGGTTCAAACCAGGTCAGGAAAAGGAGAGGAAAAGGGGACAGGTCAGCACAGTGACCCTATATGTCTTCTTAATCACCCATCTCCTCCCTTGGGTGTGTGTGGGGCATCGGGAGAGGGTTTGTGATGCTGAGAAATTGAGCCACAAGCCATCCTTAGCTGGCCAAGCAGTGGCTGATGGAGGAGGAGGAGAACCAGAGGCTGTGTTTTAAAGGGCTGCACGGCCTGATCAGAGCTGCCAAGGGGGAAGGTTCTCCCAGAAAAGAAGCTCCTGAGGTGGGGCGGGGAGAAGAGTTGGAGAAACTCGCAAATGATCAAATCTGCGAAAGTCAAACCCGCAAATGTGGAGGGTAGACGGTATTTAAGAAATGTGAATCAGATCCATATTCTGTTGTTATTTAACAGTCAGACAGGCCTAAGACACCACGCTCGCTTTTGTACAGGAAAGACCCCTGTCCCAGAAAGATCACAGATTGCAACAGATGGGAAAAGACAGGGATGGAAAGAATGAGAGCAGAGTAAGAAATGAATAAAAGTGGAGAGCAAGGAGCAATTCAAAGAGCTTCAGGCAGTTTTGGAGGTGCAGGAAAAGACAATCGGGATTTCTGCATGAGGCTGTTATAGTGCTATGATTCCACTTTCAACATCCTATGGAATCCTGGGGTTTGCAGTTTCCAGCTGGCCCCTCCCGAAACTGCAAACCCCAGGATTCCATAGGATGTTGAAAGTGGAATCATAGTGCTACAACAACCTCGTGTGGAAATGTGGAATATCACAGAATCATAGAAACATAGAGTTGGAAGAGTCCAACTCCCTGCCAAACACTCAAATCACCCCCAGCAAATGGCCATCCAGCCTCTGCTTAAAAACCTCCAAAGAAGGTGACTCCACCACACTCCAAGGCAACCTATTCCACTGTCAGACAGCTCTGTCTGTCAGAAAGTTCTTCCTGAAGTTTAGGTGAAATCTCTTTTCCTGTAGTTTGAGTCCATCCCTCCGTGTCCTAGTTTCTAGAGCAGCAGAAAACAAGCTTGCTCCATCTTCAACGTGACATCCCTTCAAATATTTAAACATGGCTGTCATGTCTCCTCTTAACCTTCTTTTTGTCAGGCTAAACATACCTAACTCCCTGAGCTCCATGGTATGAAGGGGGTAAGGTACATATTCCCAAATTAGGCACGCTTCAGTCTTTGGATGACAATATAAATAGCTTAACCATCTTCAAAAGGTGTTAAACCAACTCCTTGCTCGTGCTGCTGAGTTGGAGCTGCAGACATCTGCCTGCACCTCTTGTCCTGATAACACTGTCACTTTTGGGCAGGGAATAAAAGCATTTAGTAACTGGGAGAGTGACAAGGCAATATGCTCACTCTGGGTCCATATATATATATATATTTATTTATTTTAAAAATCCAGAGTTGATGTTCTTTCTGGTTCCAATAAGAAAGAGGATAAACAGGACCCCATCCGGGCCAAACCTCATCCGCTAGCAGAGGGTAATTGAGGACAATCTGGGGACCTCCCAAAGGCAAAGGAAAAAGTGAACTGAAATAGAGTGACTTTCGGAAGGTGGGATCGAGGCCAGGATGCAACCAAGCAAAGCATTACTGGTGAAGTCTTTGGCCAAATGCACATCTCAGAATGAGGAAGGAGCCCCTCTTACCTTTGCTCTCTTTGGAGATTCTTTGCTCTTGGCAAAGGGCTCCGCTCCCAGGGCTGGCACGCTCTCTGGCATCTGGGATCCCACGCCGCACATTGGCTCCTCGGCTTTCTCCGGCGCCTTCCTTCTCACCACGTGGGCGCCGACTTCTCCTGCCGCGTTTGGGGCTCCCCCTTCCAAGGGCCGCACATGGTACTCGGCCCCACGGTACTGCAGCACCCCCAGCAAAGAGGTCCCATCGTAATGGACGGCCGCGATCGATTCCGGATCAGAGTTCACCGTGCCAGTGAAGTAGCTGCCGCGCTCCACGAGGTTGTCCACCACTTGCCTAGACCTGCCCAGATATTGTACCATCAAGCCTTCTGTGAAGAAGCTGGGGTCCTTCTCTAAATGGAGTACCAGTTCTTCGCCAAACACGTGGAAGCGATAGGAGAGCCGTTCGTTCGGGTGACCACTGCTACCCAAGCTGTTGTCAAAGATGCTATCCTTGCCCGGATGCTCAGGGGACAAAGTGGCATTTATTCTCTCTGGGAACACTATTTCCTCTTGATACCTGCCAAAATGAGGCCGCTCCTCCAGCGCGGCAACCAGATTGCAGCAGGTGGCAAGCCAAAGAACAAACATTGAGGATAAATATTTTATAAATCAAGTCTGAAGGGGGAAAAAAAAGGGATGTTAACAACAAAAAGGTAGTGGTTTTAGGGGAGAACGTTGAAGAGAAGCACCTGAGATTGACAAAAATAATTAAGGGCTATAAATAAAGGATGCAAATTATAAATATGGAAAAGTGACAGCCTGGTTCTCTATCTGTGTCTTGCGGTACCTAAGCAGACAGCAGCTGCTGCCTTTCCAAGTTTATAGCAACAGAAAAGTCTTCCGTGAGCTTGCATGCACAAGTTTGGAGCCGCTGGTTTGCTTTTTCAGTTTCTGAGAACAATAAAAAAAATATTCAAATTCTCTTTCCAGAAATCTATGCTGGGCTATTTCTCTCCCCCTTTTGCCAGGTCTCTGCCAAATGACTTTGTCTTCTTTTCCACACACCCACACGCTTTTAAAAAGAAGAAAGAAAGCCGTCTTCTGAATCCCAGTGTAACAGGATGAAGCTGAGCCGTTTCCTTCTGGTCCAATTCTTTTTAAGAAATAGAATGCTATATATACATATATGTATATATCTATTTGAAAAGTTCTTTCTCCTTTGGAATAACGGACCGTGGCGGAGAAAGGAGGGGAAAAAGCCCACACAAAATGAATGCAATCCCAATTGTTTAATCTTGGTCTAATAATCCTTCGGATCTTTCTGCATTTACAAGGAAATGTTGCCTATGGATGTGTGTGTCTCCAGCACTGCTCCTTTTAATAGCTTTTTGGCTTCCGCTGATTGGCTGGACGGATGGATTTTTTTTATTTTATTTTTTTTAAATAAGCAACTCCAGTGTTGATGCAAAAAGACGCAAGTTGTTTGATGAACAAAAACCTATGGTTTTTTTTTTTCCCCCTCCTCTCTTGTTCTTAGTCTTCTAAGGAAGGGGGAGGGATGAAATGGGAAATGATGATTTAACCGTGAGTTAGGGACCAATTAACGGGCGGAGGTTGCTGGCAGAGTTGCCGAATTCTGACACAGCGCTTTTTAAAACAAAAAAACAAAGGGGGGAAAAAATCACTGCCTGGATGTCCTCTTTTGTAAATTCCCTTCAGCTTTGTCTAGCTTTTTTTTCTCCTAGCCCCCTCAATCACACATAGATTGAGGTCATCCATTTTCTGAACAGCTCATGTTGCTACAGGAGGTCAATGGCATGACAGCCCAGAGTTCAAATCCAGCTATACCTTTTCAGAGAAACGTTTGGGTCCCTTCCAAAGGCTACTAGTCCATGCCGTTTAAACTTTTAAACTTTGGCATTCGGACCTAGATCTCTAAAGATCATAGAATCGTAGAGGTGGAAGAGACCCCAGAGGCCATCCAATCCATCCCCCTTCTGCCATGCAGGAACCCGCCTCAAAGCATTCCCAACAAGCCTGTTTTCTGCTGCTTCAGAGACTAGGACATGGGGCAATGGCTTCAAATTTCAGGAAAACAGATTCCATCTAAAGAATCATAGAATCATAGAGTTGGAAGAGACCCCAGGGGCCATCGAGTCCAGCTCCCTGCTATGCAGGAACACCCATCAAAGCATTCCCAACAGATGGCCATCCAGCCTCTGCTTAAAAACCTCCAAAGAAGGAGGAGACTCCACCACACTCCATTGAGGCAGCAGATTCCACTGCTGGATAGCTCTGACCATCATGAAGTTCTTTCGGAGGTTCAGGTGGAATCTCCTTTCCTGCAGCTTGAATCCATTGCTCCTTGTCCTAGTCTCTGGAGCAGTGGAAAACAAGCCTACTCCCTCCTCAACATGACATTCCTTCAATATTTCAACATGGCTATCATGTCCCCTTTTAACCTTCTCTTCTACAGACTAAACATCCCCAGCTCCCTAAACCGCTCCTCATAGGGTTTCATGGCTTCCAGACCCTTCACCATTTTGGTTGCCCTCCTCTGGACACGCTCCAGCTTGTCGATATCCTTCTTGAAATGAGGTGCCCAGAACTGGACACACTATTCCAAATGAGGTCTAACCAATGCAGAACAGAGTGGTACCATTACCACCCTCAATCTAGACACCATACTCCTATTGACGCAGCCAAGAATTGCGTTGGCTTTCTTGGCTGCCGCATCACACTGTTGACTCATGTTCAGCTTGTGGTCCACTAAGGCCATTTCCGCACTAGACTGTTATAGTGCTCTTATTCCACTTTCAGCATCTTGTGGAGTTCTGAGATTTGTAATTTCCTGAGGCCAAAAGAGCTCTCTGGCTGAGAATTCTAGATACCCCTCCTTAAACTGCAAACCCCAGGATTCCATAGGATGTTGAAAGTGGAATAATAGCACTGTAACAGTCTAGTGCGGAAATGGCCTAAGACTCCTAGATCCCTTTCATTTGACATCTTTTGACATCATTTATGTGACTTTCTACTTGCAGAATTTTGATCTTCTGTTCCACAGGAATCGATTTTTCTTGATGCTATCTTTAGCACATCTAGTGACCCATTAATTAATGCATTAATTAACTGACAGAAGACAGTAAATTGAACATAATACTCTTCCTAGTTCAACAGATCACCTGTTTTTTTGGAGGAGGGCAAGGACAGCAGAGAGAGAGAGACAACATAATCTAATGGTTTGAATGTTGAACTATGAGATTCAGGTTTGATTCCCAGCCAAGGAAACCCACTCGGTGATCTTGGGCACATCACACACTCTCAGCCCCAGAAAACCCCATGATAAAGTTGCCATAAGTCAGGAATGACTTGAAAGCACCTAAAAAGCAACCACCTAGCATACGTACATTTTGTGCAAATCCGTGTCCTCTTGTTTAATGGCTCATTAATGACATGTTCCTGGCAACAGGCCAGTGGCCACTGGAGGCATCTCCCAGGGGACCTTTGGTGGCCGTGGGGAAAGTCAGCTTTGCATTCGTGACTCCTACTTTTCCCAGACGGTTTTGTCACTGAAAGGTGGCGGTGATGATGGTGATGACGTTGCCTTACTTTGACCGAGATAAGGGACCCGGACTCTTTGTCACCCCTCTCCCTCCCACCGTCCCTCTCTCCCTCTCTCTCGGGGCCAATTGGAGGCTGACCCTACTTTTCCCAGGCCAAGAAGGACCTTTTGGGAACACGCTGTCCCGCTTTCCTACAGCCCCCTGGGCCTTCTTCGGGAAAACCGGGAGGATGGCCAAGCGGAGCAAGTCAGACCAAGGGTTAAGGCCTTGGAAAGCGCGGTGCTTTCGAAAGCAACGGAATTAGGCTGTGGTCCAGAGAGAAACGTTTCTCAGGGCTTGGCAAGGGGCCCTACAGCAATACTTTCTCCAGTCTGTGGCAGCGTGTGTCTGCCGGTCTGCTAGATATCTTTCCAGCAATACACCCACCTACCCGCTTATCAAGTTATTTAGCCCCCCAACTGTTTCTGCCTGCCTGCCTGCCTCCCTTCCTATGCAAGGGTAGGGAACTGTGGTGAAACCAGTGCCGGATTTCTGACTCCAAGACCCTCCGCAGCCCACAAACCCAAAATACCAAAACAAACATGGACAAAAAGCATGCCTGTCCTGAACCCAGTGCTATTCAACATCTTTAGCAATGATTTGGATGAGAGAATAGAGGGTGTTCTTGTCAAATTTGCAGATAACACCAAATTAGGAGGGGTAGCTAACACCCCAGAGGACAGGATCAGAATTCAAAATGACCTTAACAAGTTAAATTGCTGGGCCAAAACTAACAAAACGAATTCCAAAAGGGAGAAGTTTAAGGGCAGGGTAAAAAAAGAAATGCACAGATAATACAACGGGGGATACCTGGTCTGACCACAGGACCTGTGAAAAAGATGTAGGAGTCTTAGTAGACTCATAGGGAGGATGGAGCAAGCCTGTTTTTTGCTGCTCCAGAGACTAGGACATGGAGCAATGGCTTCAAACTTCAGGAAAAGAGATTTCACCCAAACATTAGGAATAATTCCTGACAGTAAGAGCAGTTTGACAGTGTAATACATGACCTGGGAGTGTGATGGGCTCTTCTTTGCTTTTTAAAAAGAGGCCGGGCAGTCTTTTATCAGGAATGCTTTGTGTATTCCTGCATGGCAGAATGGGGTTGGACTGGACAGCGCTTGAGGTCTGTTCCAACTCTATTACTTTATGATTCTATGGCCATTTCCACACTAGACTGTTATAGTGCTATTATTCCACTTTCAACATCCCATGGAATCCTGTGGTTAGAGAGTTCAGTTCAGAGAGGGCCCTTGTTGTTGTAGTTGTGTGCCTTCAAGTCACTTCTGACTTATGGCAACCATTAGGAAAACCTATTGTGGGGTTTTCTGGGGCTGAGAGTGTGTGACACACCCAGGGTCACCCAATGGGTTTCCGTGGCCAAACAGGGAACCGAATCCTGGTCTCCAGGGTGGTAGTCCAATGCTCAAACCGTGCTCAATGCTCAAACTGTGCCTTTCTCCTCCTTCATGACGTTTTAAGTTCTCTTGTCTGATGAAGGAGCCACTGGAGCTTCGAAAGCTTGCACGGTGTGCATTTGGGTTGACCAATAAACGTGTCGCTCTTTTGTGGATTTTGTTGTATTTGGATGAACAGCCAACACGACTCTCCATGCATAAAACAAACAACTAACCCTTTGTTTCCTTGTCGTGGGACCTAAAAACCTCTGCCTGGGGCAGCCACCTCATTGCACCTAAGGGCAAACAATGCAGTGGAGATCCCTTGGCCTGCACAACCTGTTGCAGAAATCTAACAACCCCTCTCTAGAAGGATCAACAAAACTAAGTCAATCCACCTTATTGATCAGCCCACGCCTTCCTTCTTCTCCCCTCTGTTCTCTCTCTCTCTCTGCATTTTTCCCTTCCGTTCCTTCCTTCCTCTTCCTCCTTTTCTTCTTTCTCTCTCCCTCATTCTCTCTCTCCATCTCTGTAAGTCTTGATCTTGTTCCACCTGCCTCCCTTTCCATTTTTCACATCTGTTTCCAGCCTCCCACCCTCGCCAGCCCCCCTGCGCTCCACTTTGCTGTGACCAAGAGATTGTCATATTTTCCTTTTCTTTTCCAACCCTTCTTTTCCATAGGAGTGGAAAAAGACGGTTCCCCAAACCAGCAAGTGGTTCAGATACTCAAGAGCTTGGAAGGACTATGTCTGTGTTACTTGTAATTAATTCCTTTAAAAATAACTAAGATAAAACCAGGTGATGAAGTAATGCCATTCCTTTGAGAGGATGTCATGGTGACTTTTTAGTTTTATTTCTGCTTAAGGAGGTATTCACAGACTGTGGCCATTTCCGCACTAAACTAAACTAAACTGCAAATTCCAGGATTCCAGAAGATGTTGAAAGTGGAATAATAGCACTATAACAGTCTAGTGTGGAAATGGCCTGAATGGTAGAGAATGTTATTTTTTGGTGCTCTGTTCTGGGTAATAATGACAAGATGGACTAAAGGATGCTACGTTTTGTACCACCAGTCCTTTAGGAATGTAGCATTCAGACTTAAAGAAAAATAAATTAATTAAAAGTCATAATTTTATTTACTTTTAAGCAACTGGGAAAGGTACTTTAATTGTAATTACAATGATAATGAACTACTTTCAGGGAGGCTTGGAACCAAAGGTTTGGAAAAGGTACTCTTTTCCATTACAGCCGGGGAATTCTGGGTCTTGTAGTCCAAAAGGACCTTTTCAAAGCTCTGGTTTGAGCTATAACTGTAATTAATACTTTTAAAAAGTAACTTTCCAAGCTCTGCAGCTGTTGACATAGGGCAAGAGTACATTAGAACCTGAGGATTGTGCTACCAAGGCAAACGTGTTGCCAGTGACATCCACACAATTTGTGTCCCTCTCTTGTTTCTTGGAAACGGGCAACAAATCTGCCTTCTTATTCTGCCGGCATCCCTGCTCTCAATGCTCGCTCTGCGTGATATCTGGTGCTGCTGGATGGGGCTACTTCGTGCTGATCGTGGCAGCTGCTATTGCTGGCCTCCCAGCTTGCACTACTCCAGAGCTTTCCAAACTTTTCATGTTGGTGACACACTTAGAATCATAGAATCATAGAATTGGAAGAGACCCCAGGGGCCATCAAGTCCAACCCCCCGCTATGCAGGATCACCCATCAAAGCATTCCCAATAGATGGCGATCCAGCCTCTGCTTAAAAACCTCCAAAGAAAGAGACTCTACCACACTCTGAGGCAGCCTATTCCACTGCCGGACAGCTCTGACCATCAGGAAGTTCTTCCTGAGGTTCAAGTGGAATCTCCTTTCCTGGAGCTTGAATCCATTGCTCCTTGTCCTGGTCTCTGGAGCGGCAGAGAACAAGCCTGCTCCCTCCTCAACATGACATCCCTTCAAATATTTAAATATGGCTATCATGTCCCCTCTTAATCTTCTCTTCTGCAGACTAAACATACCCAGCTCCCTAAGGCATTCCTCATAGGGCATGGCTTCCAGACCCTTCACCATTTTGGTCGCCCTCCTCTGGACGCATTCCAGCTTGTCGACATCCTTCTTGAATTGAGGTACCCAGAACTTGACATAGCATTCCAAATGAGGCCTAACCAATGCAGAATAGAGTGGTATCATTACCTCCCTCGATCTAGACACCATACTCCTATTGATGCAACCAAGAATCGTGTTGGCTTTCTTGGCTGCTGTGTCACACTGCTGACTCATGTTCATCTTGTGATCTACCAAGACTCCTAGATCCTTTTCACACGTAGTGCTATCCAGCAACACATCCCCCATCCTATACTTGTGACTTTCATTTTTTCTGCCCAAGTGCAGGACCCTTCATTTCTTTTTAGACATGCGTCTTTTTTGCAACACAGTAATTCAGTAAGTAATTCAGTAAATGGAGGCAGCCCTTCCACTCGAGCCTGAGCCACCACTGCAGTCCTCACTGGGGTCTTCCCCAGCTCAGGGTGGCAGCGGTGGGAGAGGGAGCCCCTTCACCCAGACCTGGCCCACCGTAGCAGCAGGAGAGGCAGCCCCTCCACCTGTTACTTTCGCATGACACACACTGCAGCCGACACACTAATGTGTTGCAATAGTTTGGAAAGTTCCGCACTACTCTCTCTGCTTGTGGTATCCTTCATTTCAGGTTTTAAAAAGTGTTTCACATTATACACAAAAATCATATAATGCAAAAGGTCCTAGAATGGATCCCTCATGTTATATGTGGGCCTACTCTATCGCAGGTTTTAGGCTGGGGTGAGGGAGTTTTGGCTCTTTGGATTCATAGCCTAGAACTCCCATCAGCCCAAGTGACCATGGCCTGCAGAAAGGGATTGTGAGGGTTATAGCTGGAAGCCAATGTGGAAACCCAAAATTTCCCCACTCTTGCTTTCGGCACTTGCGTATTGGAGATTTTTCAGGTATAATGGGTGTAACTTGAGTTTTTGTCTTGCAAGTAACTGAGATTACCTGGAAGCTACTTTCTGGGCCACATAGTAGAATTTTTGCATAATGATGGATGATTGGATTCTATTTTCCAGCTAAACTACCCTTTGTAGGAATCTGCTTTTATATCAGGTCAGACTGTCTATCTAGTTCAGAATGATATACAGTCCTCCCTCCACATTCACTAGGGTTAGGGGCACAGGACCCCCGTGAAAGGGGATAACCAGGAATAACTCTAGGCCCTCCCAAACCATATTTAACACACAAAAAAGTATGATCACCATATTCAACCCACCGTGGATTCCTTTGAGGTACCAGGGTTCCTTCGTAAGGCAGAAGTGGGGGGTTGGGGCGGGTTCCTGCCACCTCCACGGCTGCCCCACACCATTTTTAAGAGGGACTTAGAAGCCTCTTTTGCAGTTTCTCTTGAGGCTTGGAGTCCCTATTAAAAATGGCACAGGGCAGCAGCAGAGCTGACAGCAAATCATCCGTGAATAATCAAATCCGCAAACGTGAAATTTGCAAATGTGGATTGCTGACTGTAGTGCTGTCTAAGATCTTGGAAAAATTAGTTTTTCAGACTATGGTCCTCAGAATACCCAAGAAAGCCTGGCGAATTATTTCAGACAGAGATCTTTTCAGTGATCTAATCCTTTCCAATGAAGATTTCAGGGAGAGAACCTTGAACATTTTGAATGCAAAGAATGTTGTCCTACGTTGATGCACAATCCTTCCCTTCCCTATCACTAGCAATGACAACTCTCCAACTGACCTCTCCCATTATCTTTACCAATATAGAATGTGTGTGAACATTGTTTGTCATCCTGGAAGGTTATTCCACCTTTGAATGGGCTTGCGGACAGCTCACAAGACCATTTTAACTTCTTAAATGACACATGTAAGTTTGAGTCTCCCAGGTCTGTCATTACACATGTGGTTTTTCTCTTCTAGTAGTGGCAGCCACTATGACACACCGGTCTCACCGTCTGCCTTTCGTAGCCAGCTGAGGTTTTGGGTCTCTGGCAGAAGGAATTTGTCATTCTCCGTAGCACCTTATTGGCCTATATTTGGAACAGAAGCCCCCTCAACGGATCGGGCATGGAAAAAACTATTTATGCTCCCTTTCCCGCTGCTTGTTTGACTCAGAAGGTAAGGATGGCAGGGCAGGGGAAAAGGCGTGTTGATCGCCCAAGCAGCTGCTTGCGGAACATGCCCTTCCTTTCGTCTGTTCCACCGCAGATACACTTGCTGTCACCATTAACTTTTCTCAATTTTGAGAGGAAAACGTGACTCAGGGCTTTATCACAGGAGGCAGGAAATTGCACTTACAGCTGCATAATAGTGTGGTTGCTGGGGACTCATCACAGGATGTCGTCGGATGTCGTCGTTGCTCTCCTGTCAGGGAAAATTTGGAAAGTGTTTCTTTTTATTAATACCAAAAATCCGTGAATGATCTCCTTTCCCGCTTCCATTATGCTATAATTTCCTCTGAGAAACTTCAATTGTGCTTTTATGCCGATTTTACTCACTGCCCCATCTCCTTTTCCAAACCTCTTCCGGCACGTCTCTCTGTCTCTCTCTCTCTCTCTTTCTATCTCACACACACACTCATGCACACATGGAAATATAATTGGGAAAGACTCTTAAAAAAGTATTTATTTTATTCATCCATTAATTTTTGCTTTCTTCTTTCAGACTTAACTAATCATTGCCAGATGAAAGCTGGCATTAATGAGACAGATAGATCAGTAGCTGCTGGCTTTCCTCTGCCGGCAATTAGTGAAGTCTTCTGCTGGTCTTCCAATTAGGAAGTCCTAGGAATAAAAGACTTTTTAAATGTCAGATTGTTTTCATTTATATTTTGGGGGATATAAGGAAGGAGAAGTTGGGAAAGGAATAAGGAAACTGAGGCATATTGGCTATACGATAATAGGTGACCTGTCCAATAATATAGCTAAATGGATAGAGATAAAAGAAATACCAGATTTAATAGGTAATCAATATTGGCTTCAATTAAATGGTATATATAACAGTTTACAGGATATAATATTTATAAAAAAATAGCCAAAATCCTTTAGAAGAAATGTTGAAGAAAAGACAGGAAGGCAGAAAAGGGTTAGGTGGCAAGATATATAGGATGTTATTGAATAATCAATACAAACTTATAGAAGGTTTGTTAGCAGTTTGGGGTACGGACATCAAGCTCAATAAGAAAGAACTGGATCAATGGCTACAGGAAATCAAAATGATCAAAAATAATAAGGGTAGAGAACAAAAGATGAAAGTCATAGCAAGATGGTACAGAAGACCACAACAGTTATCATATATATTATTAAAAATGTATCACTTGCCTGTTGGCACAGGTGTGGGAGAAAAGGAGCATATATTCATATGTGGTGGGAGTGTGCCAAAGTGCAAAGTTTTTGGAAGGAAATAGAACAAGAAATACATAAAATATTGGGAGGCGGGTGCAGAATTCAATTAAATAAAGAAATATGTATAACTTGTAACATTAGGAATATAGGATTAAAGAAGGAACAAAAATATTTAATTGAACAATTTATTGTAGCCGCACAAGCAGTAATTGCATATGGATGGAAAGAAAAAGAAAGAGGAAATTGTAATGGATGGGTGCAGTATATATATATAAGAAGGGTATATTTTGGTCAAAGGAAAGAGGAGGTCTGGTTTAGTAATTGGAGATTAACGATTGAGTTTGTTCAGGAAAGGGAGGGGTATGAGAAAGTAAAGGAAACAGTTGAAATGATTTCCCACATGGGAAAAAAAGGAAATTAATAAGCTACGTCGCTCTCTAGGTGATTGAGGGGTGGGAGGGGAAGGGGCAAAAAAGAAGGAAATATTGTATGTATATGAGTGGTTAGTTAAATGTTGGGTGATCTATCATGATATGGGCTCTTTCTGCACCTTACCTTTTTCGGCACTGGGGTGCGGGATCACACAAGCAGCCTCCAGCGAGAGGCTCTCACATCCCCACTGCTTCAGCTTCACAAGAGCTGCCTGCTCCCGAGCAGGAAGTGCGAGAGCCCCACCTCTTCTTTCCGCAGTGCAGCCTGGGAGTTTCCCAGGCTGCACTGGGGCAGGAAGTGCGATCGCCGCAGCTCCAGAGGCTCCACACACATGGCAAGTGTGCGTGGGGCCCTGAAACAATGTGCAATCGCGCACCATTTTCAGCTGAAAGCTGAAAATGAAAAAGTGTGCGAGCGGCGCCTGCCAGGCCCTGGAGCGTCGCGCAATTGTGAGTGCATCGTGCAGATCGCTCCTCACAATCGCGCGATGCTCCAGGCGCCCTTTTGCATCGCAAATGCCGTGCAAAAAGGGCCATGGTGTGTATAACTTTTTCTTTTGTAAGATATTTTATATTAATAAACTCACATATAAAATTTAGAAAAAGATTTTGGGGGGGAATCTCTGTTTGCATGTGTGCATGTGTGTTCATGACAAACAAGGAAAAGGGGCAGAGACAATGTCCTGGACGAGGTACTCGAGGACAGTCCCAAGTGCTGTATGTGCTAAGCTTTTAGCACAAGCAAACCACTATAATCCCAAAATGGTTGTGAAGATACAAAACCAAAACAGACCAGTCCTGATTCAATAGTGTTTTTACAACAACACTATTTTAGCGGGAGAAGAGCCTGAGAGCCTTATCACACCATGCCTTAATACTGGCCATTTCCGCACTAACCTGTGAAGGGTCTCCATGAGGAGAGGCTTTGGGAGCTGGGTATGTTTAGCCTAGAGCTTTCCAAACTTTTCATGTTGGTGACACACTTTTTGGACATGCATCATTTCGTGATGCAGTCAATTCAGTGTTATGTCTTATAAATAAAGCATAAGCATATACCGGTATTTTTAAACATATAAGTGAAAGGTTTTCATGACATACACTATGTCCCCATACATTTCATACTTACAATTTATGTAAGAGTCCATAGCTACTTGTAAACCAGAAGTTAAACTAACTAACCACTCCTGTGCCGGATCTTTCTCAGTCTGGTGGCAGCAGTGGGAGAGGCAGCCCCTCCACCTGAGCTTGGCCTGCTGCTGCCGCCCTTGCTGAGGTCTTTCTTGGCCTGGGGTGGCAGCGACGACACACCTACACACTGCAGCCGACACGCTAACGTGTCACGACACACAGTTTGGAAAGCTCTGGTTTGGCCTGACAAAATGAAGGTTAAGAGGAGACATGATAGCCTTGTTTAAATATTTGAAGGGATGTCATGTTGAAGTTGGAGCAAGCTTGTTTTCTGCTGCTTCAGAGATTAGGACAAGGAGCAATGGATTCAAACTACAGGAAAAGAGGTTTTGCCTAAACATCAGGAAGAACTTCCTGACAGTCAGAACCGTTCAACAGTCGAAACTGCTGCCTCAATGGAGTGTGGCGGAGTCCCCTTCTCTGGAGGTTTTTAAGCAGAGGCTGGATGGCCATTTGCTGGGGGTGCTTTGAGTGTTTTCTCCTGCATGGCGGGGGTTGGACTCAGTGGCCATTGTGGTCTCTTCCAACTCTATGTTCTATGATTAGAACTCTGAATAGGAGCGTGCCATGCTGCAACTTTTTGTCGCAGTCCATATTTACTATACAGATGTTCTGTGTGGCTCTCCATAGCATATCTTTCTATTTCCTCAGGCTTCTGCTGGAGTTGGCTGAAGGCTTTATCACTTTAGGGCCTTATCACACTGAGGTGTCCTACTGCCAGAGCAGTGCATTATTCCTGGTTCGGGATCAGTCCTATTGCCCAACATTGTTGCTCACCAGCAGCAATTGCAGTCCATTTGAAATATGCCCTTTTTTCACGCTGTAAATAATCCGTTAATGATTCCTTTCTTGCAACAATCCAGTTAGCTGCAGGGGTGCAGTTTCCTCATTGTGTTTCTTTCCATAGGTGGTCGAGGAGTGCGCGTGGTATGAGCATTCCCAGGTTGTCCCTCTGTCAGTTACTCCCGAGGAGATCTTTGTCCAATAACCTCCAGACCAATCATTAGGTGTGGGACAGCAAAAAAGGATTCAGCAATGATACTGGCCATTTCCGCACTACCCTGTTATAGTGCTATGATTCCACTTTCAACCCCCTGTGGGATTCTGGGATTTGTAGTCTGCTGAGGCCAAAAAGCTCTCTGGCTGAGGAGTCTAAAGGCCTTTCCTTAAACTGCAAACTCCAGGATTCCATAGGAGGTTGAAAGTGGAATAATCACACTATAACAGTCTAGTGCGGACGTGGAAATTGTAATGTGGAGGGGAGAAGAGTGCAAATGACGCTACTCATGCACAGATGTTGAAAGCGTGAAAATAGAGAGTGTTTTTTTTTTAAAAAATTATCTCTATTAAAAATAGGAAAAGGATAAAAACAAGAAAACAATAAAGAGGAAAAGGCTTACAACATTAGAGTCTGATGTATAAGTACCACAAAAAGGGAAAAGAGAAGAAAAAGCACGTGCATAACAATAGTAAATATAAATATTTTCAAAAATATACATCGCCTATACTTTCCTATAATGATACCTTAATACATATGAACTGTATTGAGATACAGGATCTGTTAATCTGTTCTAACCTATTCTTGCATTCTTTAATTTACTCCTACTTGAAATTCTAAGTTTTAAATTCTGTTGTTACACAGTATTTATTACATAGCTTAACATAATAGTTCCTTCTCCTCATTCGTTGGAAATCAAATTCTATATTAAGTGTATGACTCACAACTTTTGTTCCTTGTTCCCATTAACCATAGGACAATGACATCACCTTTCTTTCTTACAGTCAAATATATTTATAAATGGTAATTGAAAATGTGCAATAGAGAGTGTTAGTATTATCACGAAAATGGCTATAGTGGGATGCCAATGAAATAACACAGTGGCCATTTCCGCACTAACCTGTTATAGTGTGATGATTCCACTTTCAACATCCTCTGGAATCCTGGGGTTTGCAGTTTTGGGAGGGGCCAGCCCTCCTCTGGACACAAGCCACCTATGCTCCCTCCCATTCCTTCCTCTTGCTCCCCAATTTTCCACCCCCTTTCCAACAGTCATCCGTCCGTGTCCTGTGGCTCTCGAACACACACAGTCATCTCTCAGCTTTTCGGTTTCCTCTCCCTCCCCAAAGTCTCCCCAAACCTGTGGATGTGTTTGGTAATTCTCTGAAATTCGGGAATCCTCCAAGCTTGCTGGTAACCTCCCTCTGGTGACTGATGGGTGCTATTTTAGTTACCTAATTGGCGACTCACAGCCCGAACCTCACAAACAGAGGGAATTGGGACATGCTTTCATTTCCAGACAGGAAGGAAAGTAATGGAGTGTGCTGAAGAGTTATGGGAAAAGGTGGGCTTGGAAGACGGAAAGGAAGCACTCCAAAGGTGTTCTGGAAGGGACAGCCCTGCACCAAGTAACCATTGCATCATCCTAACAGGATGAAACCACCTTCCCTTACATCTGGCTGGGGGAAGAATTATTCCTGAGGGAGGAAACTGATGGATTTAATTGCCGCAGGAAATACAGTCAAAGCCCTTCCTCTCCATGCTCTGGCAATTTTGCAGGGAAATTAGTTATCGGAGGTGGGGTTAGGTTATGAACTTAGTTATCAGAAGTAGGAAAATTGTGAGGGTCATCATCATATTCCATCAGGAACTCGGGGGGGGGAAATAAAGAGTCAAGACATTTCCTCCAGGGGAGGAAGGAATATTTGATGCTGTATCAAAAAGCAGTTTGCGGCGACGAGAAGCCCCTCGTAGCGACGGAAGTTTGACGGCGTCCTCATTTCCGTTGCTGATCATTTCTCCCTACATTAGTCAGAATGTTTGTCAGTAGCCGTACAGCCCCACACTTTGATACGGTTTGATTGATAAATTGATACATAACTATGGCTGTGGGGATCAGAGGTGGTTGACCAGACTCGTGTAAGCCAGGTCAAGGGACTCCTTCCAGGCATAGCCAGGTCATAGGCAGAAAGGTTACCAAAATTTTTCAAGCGCTAATGGGCTTCCAGTTAGCCTCTGCTGAGACAGCAGCCATTTCCGCACTAGCCTGTTATAGTGCTATTATCCCACTTTCAACATCCGATGGAATCCTGGAGTTTGCAGTTTGCAGCCTCAAACGCTAAACCTCCCTAAACTGCAAACTCCAGGATTCCATAGGATGTTGAAAGTGGAATAATAGCACTATGACAGTCCAGTGCAGACATGGCTAGTGAGTCTCCAATGTTCACACAGATGTGTGATCCCTCTATTCTTGTTACCTTCAGAGTCCCTTCCTTTGTCCCTTGCCTGCTTGACCAGCACAGAGCTATCAAACCAGCCATTAACTCTTTGTCGCCTGTATGCTCAAGCCATCAGTTCATTCCGGACTCCATTGTCCATGTTGCCGGAGAGTCGTTAACATATTCGCCCTCCAGGCAGAAAAAGAGTACTTAAACCCACATTTTCATTAGCTCAGGCATAGTACATCAGCTGCTGAACGTCACCCTGGCACTCTGAATCCCGATTTGTACTACCCTTAGATTCAAGTCTAAGCCACATTGCTTCTTCTTTGCTACTCTTCTGGATTGGTAAGTATTGCCTATTCCATGAAATCTCACAATCAACAGCGGTGTATCTAGTGTAAACAGCCCCTAGGGCAAATGTGGAAGTTGTGCCCCTACCTTCTTACCTCTACCCCCAACCCCACCCTTAACATGCATGGCTTTTTTGCACACACACCCAGCATTGGCGCTTGGGACATGTGGCCTACTTGCCCCACCCTAGATATACCTCTGCCTACCAACCTTTTCTCCCTTGTCTGAGTCTGTGAACGTCTGAATCTTTTGAGTATGCATGATTGAATTCCTCCAATAAAACATATTTTAGTTTACTCTTGAATCTCTGGCTGGTTCTTCCTCCAAGTTCCATGTCCGCATTGGTGGAAAGATCTTGTTAGGTTACCCAAATTCTTGCAAGCCGCCTGATTTGAGCTAATTAATTCCCCACCTTTTTGCTGCGGCATAGGTATTGCTCAAGGTCCCTCAGCTTTTTGGGGTAACATGTTTGTCACCATTCAGTGACATTTCTGCAGCACTGTCAATACTTGTAAGGGGACTCAAAGACAGGGAAGATTGTAATGCAGACGCTATCTTGCAGACAGAACGGCTAATCTAGAACAGCTTCTGCATCTATTTCAAACAGAACCCATGTAAACTATCCAGCTTTACTAAGCAGAAACAAAGGCTTGTGTCCATGGAAGGCGCTCAAATGCCCATGTAAGTCCAAACAATGGTGTCACTGAGTCATACATCAAATCCGGAGGCAACTCACCAATCATTACTTGATCTATTCATAGAAGTTCAAAGTACTGGCTTGCTTCCTCAGACCAAAGTTTTGCTTTTTTTTCCCCCCTCCAATGCTGGCTAGACTTTCTTATTGAATTTTTCTCTCCTTATTTCCATCACATGGGGGGGGGGAACGGGAGAGGGGAAAAAACTATGAATGGGTAGAGAAATAAACACAGATCATTAATCAATGCTGGAAAAAATGGCTTCAGAGTTTTGAGAGCTGCTGTTGATTATTTCTTAGAGGCAACCCGCTTAAATGAGGATGAAAAATGCTCCAGATTCCAACATAGCCACAGCAGTAATCGTAAATCTCTAAGCAACTCTATATCGCCCACCCTCCATACATGCATAACCCAGAGTTCATAACCCTATAGTCAGCTAAAATAATATTTTTGGAGCACTGGTATGCCTCCACATTTGCTAGGGTTAGGGGCACAGGACCCCTGCAAAAGTGGAAAAACTGTGAATAACTCCAGGCCCACCCAAACCATATTTAACACACACAAAAATATGATTACCATATTCAACCCAGCGTGGATTTCTTTGTGGCATCAGAGATCCTTCATATGGCAGAAATGGGTGGTTGGTGAGGCTTCCTGCCACCTCCACGGCTGCCCCACGGCATTTTTAATACAGACTTACAAGCCCCGTTTGCAGTTTCTCAGGCCATTTCCACACTAGACTGTTATAGTGCTATTATTCCACTTTCAACATCCTATAGGATCCTGGAGTTTGCATCCTGCAGTCCCTATGAAAAAGGCATAGGGAGGCAGCAGAGGTGACAGCAAATAATCCGTGAATAATCAAATCTGCAAAAGTGAAACCCGCAAACGTGGGGGGCTGACTGTACTTTTGTTTCCTCTCCCTTTTCCTTCCATGGATGAGAAACTTCCAACCACCTTCTCCTCAACCGCTCTGCTCAGTTCTTGCAGGTTCGTGGACATGTCTTCATTGACTATGACTCTGGAGACCAGGGTTCGAGAGAAACCCACTGCGTGACCTTGGCACACCACACACTTTCAGCAATTTATTATTTTGATTTATATAAAGCATTGTCATCCTGTTTCTCAGCCAAAAAGTCTCCCAGAGAAGCCTTCCTACGGTTTAAAAAAAATCAAGACAACCTCTGCCTGTGAGCTTAACAATCTAAAAAGACATGGCACAAAAGGAAAAAAAGGGTGGGGAAGGAGAGAGGGGGGAAAACAAGTATTTCGATGCATGCCACTTCTCTTCTTGGCCACGTGGGGACAAAAAGCAATAAAAGACAGGTGAGAATATTAGGCCTTAGGGTTGCCATAAGTCAGAAATGACCTGAAAGGCACACAACAACAGCAACCATCCATAAATGGGTCATTTCCGCACTAGACTGTTATAGCGCTATGATTCCACTTTCAACATCCTATGGAATCCTGGAGTTTGCAGTTTCGGGAGGGGCCAAGTGGCCCCTCCCAAAACTGCAAACCCCAGAATTCCATAGGATGTTGAAAGTGGAATCATAGCGCTATACAGTCTAGTGCGGAAATGGATGGTTGCTCCAGAATGAATAGCTGTTACTCCACTTCCCACTGCACATTTTCTGCCACACGCTGCTTCCCAGAGCCTAAGGTAGAGCAGGAAAGGGATTTTCTTCCTCCCCAGCGCAAGAGTCTTGCATCTAATGCCAGCCAAGGTTTCATCGCACAGAAAACCCCATCACCACCTCTCCCCATCCTTAATGTTAAAGACCTAGGACCTTTCCACACTACACTGTTATAGTGCTATTATTCCACTTTCAATATCCTGTGGAATTCTGAGGTTTGTTGTTTCCTGGCGCCCAAGAGCTCTCTGGCTGAGAAGTCTAAATGCCCCTCCCAAAACTGCAAACTCCAGGGCCATTTCTGCACTAGCCTGCTATAGCGCGATGATTCCACTTTCAACCTCCTCTGGAATCCTGGGGTTTGCAGTTTTGGGAGGGGCCGGCCAGCCCCTCCTGAAACTGCAAACCTCAGGATTCCAGAGGAGGTTGAAAGTGCAATCATCGCGCTATAACAGGCTAGTGTGATTCCATAGCAGGTTGAAAGTGGAATGATAGCACTTAAACATTGTAGTGCAGAAAGGCCCCGGGACCGAACGAAATGGCTCAAGCCTTTGGTGACCTCCCAAATCTGTCCCACTCTCCCTGCCTTCCCCGTCTCATCCCTTCCCCCTGGCCACACTGCCTAGCCGGGGAGAACAAGGGCCGTGGCCCTGGGGGGAGCAGGGAGGCATGTATCTAGAGGAGACATCGCTAAACCACGACTGAGGAGATGAAAAACAAGCTTCAGGCATCTCGAGAGGAAAAACAAAAGAGGTGACGAGATCTCACAACAAAAAGAGCACAGTGCCGGCCTGCGAGGCCTGTTGCCGAGCCGCGGGAAAGGGAAGATGCTCCGGGACAAAGAGTTGTTCAGTACAGTGCCGGCCGCAGTAGTGACGCCACACTGTCCGACCCAACCCGAATCAGCGTGACTGTCCATTTCAGCGTTGTGCCCACCTGATAAAGGCTTGGAAGGCATTTCGGACCACTGCTCGGAATGCTCTGGTTGAGAGAGTATAGATAGCAACATTTATTTCCAAAATATCTTTATTAAAAACAATTTAAAAAATATAAAACAACATCTAAGGAAAAAAAATAACATCTACTATCTAAACAAACCAAGTATCTAAACAAATTAACCAGCCAACCCGAAAACACCAAAGGGACACCGACATGACTTCCAAATCCCCAAAGAATGACTATGTGAGGCCATTCCGCACTGGACTGTTATAGTGCTATTATTCCACTTTCAACATCCTATGGAATCCTGGGGTTTTGCAGCTTAAGGAGGGGCCTTTGATTCCATAGGAAGTTGAAATATTGTTTGTTATAACTTTAATAAAATAAAATAAAAAAACACACAAAAAAAGAAAGTGGAATAATAGCACTATAACAGTCTAGTGCAGAAATGACCTGTGATTACTTAAGACCCTTCTTCAAAGTTCAATAAAATAACTGTAATTTTAAAAATCTTATTCTTGATCTACAAAACCAGCCACAATAAAATTCAACTACGCTTATGCTTATAACATAATTACTCTTTTTACAGATATTAAATGTAATAACACTGTGATATGATAAAAGTAACATTCCATGATAATATTTCTAGCCCTATTGTTCAAATCCAGCCGTTGCATGTCAGCCCCACAACATTATAACCTTCTCCCCCTGTTTCTCAAATTCATTTGCCCGTTTTTAATTGCGCTGATCAGTTTGTCCATTTCAGCCACGTGCAACGGCTTCCTCACCTAATTGTCTTAAGATGGTATTGTTGGATCTTTCCATTTCTGAACATAAAGTATTCTCTCTGCCATTGTCACATATTGTATAGTTCTTACAAGTTCTTATTTATCTGTTCATCTATCAGTCCCAATGAAAACAATTTAGGTTTCAAATGAATTTTTGTTTCAAAACGCTTTCCACCAGTGGATGTATCATTAACCAAAATCTCTTTGCTTTTCACATGTCTACATGTAAAGAGCAGTCCCAATAGAGCATCCCTTTTCTTTGGATTGGATGTACACGCGGCCACCAGTGACACAGTCATTTGGATAAACTAATCCATGCTTTGCCCTATATCTGCAAAGGTGTGGATTTAGGGAAAGCTGTAGAGGGAGACAACCTGGGAGAGGAAGCCAGTGGGGGAAAAAATATAGAAGGGTGCTGCTTCTCACGGAAGGGAGAATTTAAAGTAGACCTGGGTCTCATAGCCCTGGTTTTCTCCAGATCTCCTGGTTTTGACTGCCTGTTACCCTGTTCTCTGGGGGTCCCGGGAGGGGCGCCCAAATAACCAAAGCACAACACAATTCTGGGGAGAATTAGCTGGAGCCCTCACTAAAGCTAGCAAGAGGCAGGGTAACTTAGCAGGGATCTTGCAACCCGGCGTCTACGGGGTCAGGTCAGTCAAGCAGTCAGACGGTTTAAAATAGCAAAAACGATGTTTTATTGAAAGACAACAAACAGTAAAGACACCACAATCACACAGCTAACGAAAGAATTGGAAATAAGGATTTTCGGGGGAAATGGGTGATACGACACCTGTCTCGTAGTCCTGAAGAAATTGAAGATTGAGTTCGTTGGGGTGGAGGGAAGACAGCTCAGCACGGTTCACTGAGGGGAGCTCACCAGACAAAGCGGCAGCAAGGCGGGATGGAAGTCCGGAGCGATCCGAGGTGGTCTCGGAATCGGGGGGTTTATATAGGGTGAATTGTGACTACAGGCCATGCCTTACTCGGTGAGAACAATGCGAGTTTGGAGCGGGACAAAGCTTTGGAAAAGGTCACATTTAACATGATTGGCTTAGCGCTGAATCAACAATAGTGTAGCCAGTACGCAAATGCAAGGTGCTTAGCTTGGCTTTGTAAGACTATCAGCTCAGAGTCGGGTGCCTTTGTTAGTGTCGCGGTTAAGCAAAAGGGTGTTTGCAGGAGAGGTCCCTGAAGAAATGGAGTGGCTCTGTTCTGCCTGCCTGGGTGGAGAATGGAATGCCCAACAATTACCGGCTGCGGCTGTTTACGTGCTTATCCGGAGGCCTCGCAAACACGTGGAGCGGGGTGGCAGAGGAAGGCCGAATGGTTTTGATATCAAAAACAGATATCATGTGCTATCCCCGGGTAGGCCTGGGCTGAAGTAACATGCCACCATACTCTGAGGCAGCATATATATCACACTGGCTCTCTATTGGCACTAATATTCCATATCCACAGCAGCTGGGAAAAAATGCACTGTAGGACAAGCATCCCAGAAAAGGATGCAATATTAGGTCTTTCTATGCAATGCTTGCCTTCTTACAGCAAAGATTCCATTTGTATGGATTTGTAATGCATGTCCAAGTAACTACGATCTCTCCTTTCTGATGCTGCTTAGCAATTTAGACTTTCCAAAACACTCTTAAGTCAAAGACCTTGGATGGAGTGTCAACATATTTCTTCTGCTCTTTTAGGCCAGCACATCCATGATCTGTGGCACTGGGTTATAATACCTTACTATTTAGATTGCATTCAAAAAGAAGTGTGGGTTAGAGTGGGCAGCCTTAAGAGTGCTCTTTTTGGGGAGCATGGCTTGTAGCAGAGACCCGAGATGGACAGCAGGATGAAATCTGTGCAGCTGTTGACCATTAAAACCATCTGCCACGTGTGCAGAAAAAAAGGAGAATAAAAATCTAGAGAAGATCACTTAAAAAAAAAAACATGCATGTACTTATCTTGCCCTACTTCTCCCGTGCGGTTAGAAATTCCTGTGGAGTGGGAGGCAGGGCAGTAACTTAAAACTTCAGCTGAACATTTAGAAATATAGTTTAGGCATCCAAAGGAAAGGGGAATGTTCCCAAGGGTGTACGAATGCAGCGAATTGAGTGAACGCAGCAAAGTAGGAAAGCACTCTGCAATGTTTACCCAGGGACATTTACTACGAGGGGGGAAAAAAGCATAGCGCAGAAAAAAAGCCTAGTACATTCGGCCCTCCACATTTGCAGGTTTAACTTTCATGGATTTGATTATTTGTGAGTTTCTCCAACTCCTGATTGCCCCTGCCCGAGGAGCTTCTTTTCTGGGGGAACTTTCCCTCTCGGCAGCTACAATCAGGCTATTTAGCTCTTTAAAAACCCACCTCTGGTCCTCTTTATCCTCCACCAGCCACTTCTTGGGCAGCTAAGGAAGGATCACAGCCTGGTTTCCAAGCATCCAAACCCTTTCCCAGTGCCCCCCCCACACACACACAAAGAAGGAGATGGGTGTGAGAGAGGAAGTATAGGGCCACCATGCCAAGCCATCCCCCTTCCCTCTCCTTTCTCTGACCCCGTTTGGATCCTGGGTGCCCGCTCTCCCCACCATGCCTTGCCCCCCCTTCCCACAGAAACACACACGTGTACATTTTGATAGTTGTGATTTTTCCACTTTTGCAGGGCTCCTGTGCCCCTAAACCCTAACAAGCACGCAGAGCCAAATGTATTGCTTCCCTTCCTGGTACATTTATCCTAGGTGGCATAGTTTTCCAGATGCTAGGAGTGTGGCCGGGAATGCTATAGGCTATATATTGGCTTTGGAATTTGGTTTCTGAGGATTTTGCCTTTTTGTCATTATAAAAGGGCAAGTTTCAAGCATTACGAACCAGCATGGGGAAGTCTGTCGTAGGTGCATTTTATCCAGCATAAAATAGAAAAGTAAAACAGAGGTAGTGAGAAAGACTGACCCAGGCTATTTTGGTGCAAATTACTCAGCCAAGTCAAGGTACCGAGGGTTGAACAACCATGTTATTTCAGAAAATGCTGCAGAAAATTCCACAAGAACCTCTCACTATCCCTGGCAATGAAAATACAACTGATAATCAAGGATATGTGCACAATATATAATCACATGAGTTTCCTTCTACTTTAATTATCCTGACTCCATTCTAAAAAAATTTATATCACGGGATGTGTAGTTTGGTGTGGTACTTAGAATTCTGTGCTGGAGACTTCTAGATTACTCCTCCAAACTACAGTTCAGGCACCCTGAGTGCCTGTCTACGGTTTAAAATTAAACTGATTTAATCTTCAGCCCTTTTCTTCTCACGGTACCTTGGAAACCGTAGGTCAGGGGATCTGATTAGAGCTCTCTAGCGGAAGATTCAAAGTACCTCACCAAAGTACAAATTCTATGGCCATTTCCGCATGACGTTGCTATCTTGCAACAGCAGTGGGTTGTTTACAGTCCAGGAGTCATAGAATCATAGAATCATAGAAATGTAGAGTTGGAAGAGACCCCAGGGGCCATCCAGTCCAACCCTCTGCCATGCAGGAACAACCTCAAAGCACTTCCGACAGATGGCCATCCAGTCTCTGCTTAAAAACCTCCAAAGAAGGAGACTCCACTACACTCCGAGGCAGCAGATTCCATTGCTGGACAGCCCTGACTGTCAGGAAGTTCTTCCTGAGGTTCAGGTGGAATCTCCTTTCCTGCAGTTTGAATCTATTGCTCCTTGTCCTGGTCCCTGGAGCAGCAGAAAACAAGCCCTCTCCTTTCTCTACGTGGCATCCCTTCAAATATTTAAACATGGCTATCATGTCCCCTCTTAACCTCCTCTTCTGCAGACTAAACATACCCAGCTCTCTAAGTCTATCCTCCTAAGGCATGGCTTCCAGACCTCTCACCATTTTGGTCGCCCTCCTCTGGACTTGCTCCAGCTTGTCAATATCCTTCTTGAATTGGGGTGCCCAGAACTGGACACAGTATTCAAGATGAGGTCTAACCAAGGCAGAGTAGAGTGGTACCAGTGGACATTGTCACTATCCAGCTGCTAGCCCATCTCAAAGCATTGCAAAACTACCTTATACCATTTCCAGAAAAAAATTTTAAGAGCTGCCTTTAGCCTTTCAATCCCATCAGCTGGTTCAGTATGGTACTGTAGAAGCAAATAATAGCACTTCCTGTTGTCGCGGACCCAGGAGTGGGCAGGGCGTAGTGTGTCCAGTTTGTCCTTCCCTCCGTGACTCTCATGGATTGGTAAGTTTGAAATCCATCACCTCTCCATGTGTATTTTAAATTTCTCCATTGAGTTAATTTTTAAAAATATTTTTAATACATTTTTCAGCATCGTAGCGTGAAAATGCAATAGTGCATTGGCATGCCATGCCGTTACAACATTGCTGCACTAGTACGGCTTAAAACAAACAAAAAAATGACCAATCGGGGCAGTGGGGTGGGGTGAAGGTGGGGGAAAGGAGTGTCCAAGGATGCTGTAGTGCGGAAGCAACACCGGTAGCAAGGACGCTACTCATCCGCTTAAGGCAGAAGGGTGCAGAAAGCAGCACTCCTAACCTGCTACTATTGCGCAAATGGCAATTTGGGGGTTGTAACAGAAAAATGCACTAGTGAGGTATGTTGTGGAAAAGGCCTATGATTCTTTAGGATGGACCCAGGAGAATTAAAGTGATATGAAGTTATGAAACTGTGTAATGCAGCAATAGATACACCCCAAGTAAACAGCAGTTAGCTTGCCTTTCATGACCCCCAGTCTGCTGGCTGAAGGTATCCAGCTCACTTAGATTCGTGTATATGGTCCTTCCAGACAATCTGCTTTATCCCTGAGTCCTTATAATAATAATTAATCATCATCATCATCATCTTCATCATCGTCCAGAGGACAGGATCAAAATTAAAAATGACCTTGACAGATTGGAGAGCTGAGCCAAAGCTAAAAAAGTTGAATTTCAGCAGAGAGAAATGTAAGGTCCTGCCCTTAGGCAGAAAAAATGGAATGCACAAATATAGGATGGGGGACGCATGGATGGACAGTGGTACGTGTGAAAGGGATCTTGGAGTCTTGGTAGATCACAAGCTGAACATGAGTCAGCAGTGTGATGCGGCAGCCAAGAAAGCCAACATGATTCTTGGTTGCATCAATAGGAGTATGGTGTCTAGATCGAGGGAGGTAATGGTACCGCTCCATTTTGCATTGGTTAGACCTCATTTGGAATACCGTGTGCAATTCTGGACACCTCAATTCAAGAAGGATATCGACAAGCTGGAGCGTGTCCAGAGGAGGATGACCAAAATGGTGAAAGATCTGGAAGCCATGAAGCCCTATGAGGAGTGGCTTAGGAAGCTGGGGATGTTTAGTCTGAGGAAGAGAAGGTTAAGAGGGGACATGAAAGCCATGTTTAAATATTTGAAGGGATGTCCTATTGAGGACGGAGTGGGCTTGTTTTCCGCTCTTGCAGAGACCAGGACAAGCAGCAATGGATTCAAGCTGCAGGAAAGGAGATTCCACCTGAACCTCAGGAAGAACTTCCTGACAGTCAGAGCTGTCCAGCAGTGGAATCTGCTGCCTCGGAGTGTAGTGGAGGCTCCTTCTTTGGAGATTTTTAAGCAGAGGCTGGATGGCCATCTGTCAGGAGTGCTTTGATGTGAGTTCCTGCATGGCAGATTGGACTAGATGGCCCCTGGGTCTCTTCCAACTTGGTGATTCTATGATTCTATGATCTACAACCATCGTTGGTGTTTCATAGGACTTGGAAGAGGACCAAACCTTCCTTCCTTTAAAAAACAAAATGAGTAAATCCTCCTCAGAGTGAAGATAATTCTGTATATGCTCAGGAACACTCTGCCTCAGGGTGCCAGAACTATTGAAACAAAAACCTGGCAATCCTTAGCTCCTGCTTCAAAGGAGGAAACTGGCAGCCGGAGATGTACAATGTGTTTGGCTCGTTGCTTTCTTCCTTTTTGCACTCAGTAAACGATCTCAGAGCTTGGATGTAACATTTCCAGCTAGGCAGGCACAGAGCCCAGGGACTGGAATGCAAACTCCGAATTCACATACCCCCCCACCGCCCAATGTTTAACTGTTTTTCCATGCACTGCTCAAAGGAGGCTGCCTTTGGCAGTTAAAAATATAGAGGTGGAGTTGAGTCATTGTGATGTAGTGGTTAGACAAAGTCTAGGATAGTAAAGTTAACGTTGTTATTCAATCAGAGTTTGCTCTCTCGTCTACATGACGTCTCTTCATCTATTTAAAGACAGCTGTCGTGTCACTTGAGAGCCAACGTGGTGTAGTGACCTCTCAAGACCTGGGTTCGAAACCATGAGTGACAAGTCACACTCTCTCAACTTCAGAGGAAGGCAAAGGCGACACCCCTCTGACCAAATCTTGCCAATAAAACCTTGCGATAAGTTCACCTTTGGGTCGAAGATAGGGAGATGAAAGATAGGATCAGAATTCAGGAGGACTTAGTTTATCAAACTAAGTTTGTAGTTTATCAAACTTAGTTTATCGAACTTAGTTTATAGTTTATCAAACTATAACATTGGGCAGAAATTTATAAAATAGAGACAAATGCAAAATTCTGCATTTCGGCCATAAAACCCGAATTTCGGCACAGGTATACAATAGGGAGTCTATGGCTCAATGGTACTATGTGTGAAAAGGACCTTGAGATTATTGTTGATTATGAATTCAACATGAGCCAGCAGTGTGATGCTGCAGCAATGAAACTGAATGCTAATTTAGCCTTCATTATCCTATGATTCTATGGACATTTTCGCACTACACAGTTACAGTGCTGTTATACCACTTTCAACCTCCTATGGAATCCTGGGATTTTCAGTTTGGGGAGGGGCATTTAGCATTCTCAGCTGGAGGGCTCTTGGGTGTCAGTTAACTATAAATCCCAGAATCCCACAGGTTGTTGAAAGTGGAATCATAGCACTATAACAGTGTAGTGCAGAAAGGGGCTAGAACCTCATTCTCCTGTGTTCTAATCCAGAGCTCTAAGCACGATACGGCTCTGGCTTTCAGTCTGTAAGTGACTGATACATTGCCACAAGATGTGATGATGTCTGGATGTGGCCCTTGTACAAGAGAAAGCAACCAGAAGGCTGAGAAATCTTTCACGTACAACCAAGGGCAGCACATTTGTTGACAACAATGGGCTGGCTCTGAAAGAAGAGAAAAGATCCAGAGAATAGACCATTTTTTGTGCCTCTGGACAGTCATAGGGCATTTCTGCCTTACACTGTTATTCCACTTTCAACATCCTATGGAGTCCTGGGATTTGCAGTTTAAGGAGGGGCCTTTAGAAGACTCCGCCAGAGAGCTCTTTGGCCTCAGTAAACTACAAACCCCAGGATTCCAGAGGATGTTGAAAGTAGAATAATAGCACTATAATAGTGTAAGGAGGAAATGGCCTATGACTCTCCAGAGGCACAAAATGGTCTATGGAATAAAAATGTGCTGTCAGAGTAGTACCTCCGGGGGGCAAAATGAGGGCCTTCTGTCCCCCAGAATGAAACTTTCCTTCCGCCATCAAATTTCTAGCAGTGCAGAGAGGGAGACATTGAAAACCGTTCACGCCCAACACTCTTACACAGTGGCCCATCAGGAGTGGTTTGTGCCATTACCCCCAAGGGAAGTTTGTGCCGTCACCCCCAAGTTTGTGCCGTCACCCCCAAGGGAAACCATAAAGTGTTGCACTTAAGTGCGCTGCTGCCTGAACGGGCCCTCGGCCCCCCAGCTGACACCACATGTTCGGTTCCAGACACCCCTGCTGTTGCAGTTAATTCTCCGCTGCAAAGCTGTTGCTAGAGTGTGCATACACAAGAGACAAGAACAGGGAGAGGGAGAGCAGGCAAAGGGGCACATATGCAAAGCTAACTAGCTCGCTCACTCCGTCTGCACAGCCCTAAAGAGGGAGCATGGGGGTGATGTGGCAATCAAGGTCCCTTTTCTTTCTTTTCCCCCTCCTCAAATGCTTAAAGCACCCCTGGTTTAACCCTTTCTTTTCACTCTCCAAACTCTGTTTTGGGAGGAAATCTGGAATCTGAAAGGAGCAGCATCTTTTGGAAACTTGGCAAACTGTTTCAATTTATTTTAGGTATGATCCCCTTCTGCCAATTAAAGTTTGAGATTTAAAAAAAAAGAAAAGAAAAGGAAGCTAATTGCCCCTGCGCAGTGTATGTGTCTTGAGTCATCAAGACGGTTCCATTGGTGCTTACGATCAGGTCGATGGGCACTGAAATCGGTGATCTTTAAAATGTGGACTAAAAGGAGCAAGGGCTGATAATATGGAAGAAAGACCATAATTGCAGATCATAATTAGTTAAGAAGTCATGAAAATGATTCATGTCTGTTGTTGATGTTTGCTTTCAGGTCATTTCCAACGTATGGTGACTCTATGAACTTATCGTGGGGTTTTCCGGAGTTGGGAGTGTGCGACGTACTCGGGGTCACCCAGTGAGTTTCCATGGCCGAGAAAGGAATGGAACCCTGGTTTCCAAAGCTGTAGGGCCAGCCAAGCAGGGAATTGAACCCTGGCCCATTTCCGCACTAGACTGTTATAGTGCTATTAATCCACTTTCAACATCCTGTGGAATTCTGGGGTTTGTAGTTTATTGAGGCCCAAGAGCTCTCTGGCTGAGAATTCCAAATCCCCCTCCTTAAACTGCAAACCCCAGGATTCCATAGGAGGTTGAAAGTGGAATAATAGCACTATAATAGTTTAGTGTAGAAATGGCCCTGCTCTCCAGCATTGTAGGGCTGGCCAAGCGGGATGTTCAGTGGCGTACTGAGGCTCAACAGCACCCACGGCAAGGGGGCAGAGTGAGTGGCAGGGAGGGGGCCAGATATGGGGGATTCCTCTTTTTGCACCCCCTTGACATTGGCACGCAGGGCACGTGCCCCAGTTGCCCCACCCTAGATCAACCTCTGGGGGTATTGAACCCTGCTCTCCACTATTGTAGGGCCAGCCAAGTGGGAAAAATTGAATCTTGGTCTCCAGAATCATAGTCCAGTGCTCAAACCACTATACCACCCTGACTTTCTTTCTTTGGATGCATTTCTAGCATTGCAGTAACTTTTAAAATGTCAGCTGAACATTTAGAAATACAGTTTAGGCAACTCTTTCTGTGCCTAAACTGTATTTCTAAATGCCTAATGGAAGTTCTAAGTTACAGCTAAGCCAGAAATTTGGAGGCTGAAAAAAAATTGGGAAGGGGAAGAATTCTTATTTGAGGAAGAATGTCCCCATTTACTCCCCCCCCATAGCTACACTATCCACTGAAATTAATAAGGTATCTAATTTCTCTTTATGGTTGTGAAAACTGGACGGTGAAGAAAGCTGATAGGCAGAAAATCCACTCATTTGAAATGTGATGCTGGAGGGGAGTCCTGCTGATACCACAGATTGCCAAAAAGACAAACAAACGGGTCTTACAGCAAATTAAGCCCAAACTCTTGCTAGAAGGATGACTAAACTGAGACTGTCATGCTTTGGATATACTGTGAGACGATGTGACTCACTGGAAAATATGATAACGCTTGGAAAAGGCAGTCGGGGAAGAGGAAGACCATACTCAAGGTAGATTGATTCAATAAATGTCCCCAAATCTGCAGGATCTGAGAAGGTCAGTTGATGAGCAGGGATCTCAAAGGTCCCTCATTCATGGCGTCACCCTTAGTCAAAGTTGACTTGATGGCAAAGAACAACAAAAAAAGGATAGTCCAAGGCCATTTCCGCACTAGCCTGTTATAGCACTATGATTCCACTTTCAACATCCTATGGAATCATAGAATCATAGAATCATAGAAATTCAGAGTGGGAAGAGACCACACAGGCCATCCAGTCCAACCCCCTGCCATGCAGGAACACCCTCAAAGCACTCCCGACAGATGGCCATCAAGCCTCTGCTTAAAAACCTCCAAGGAAGGAGACTCCACTACACTCCGAGGCAACAGATTCCACTGCCGGACAGCCCTGACTGTGGGATTTGCAGTTTCGGGAGGGGCCGACCAGGATTCCATAGGATGTTGAAAGTGGAATCATAGCGCTATAACAGGCTAGTGCGGAAATGGCCCAAGTGTGGTGCATAAAAGCCTTCTGAGCAGCCACTAGAAACAGAATCAATTCCTCCAAAAGCAAAATCGCAGCATAAGTCGTGGGAGAGGAAAAAGGTGGGTGAAGGAGGAGAATCATAAAAAGTTGTAGAATGAAAATATAGTCAGGCCTACGCATTTGCAGGTTTGACTTTCGTGTGTTTGATCATTTGCGAGTTTCTCCAACCCCTGCCCTCACCTCAAGGGCTTCTTTTCTAGGGGAACCTTACCTCTTGGCAGCTCCAATCAGGCTGAACAGCACTTTAAATACCCACTTTTGGTCCTCCTCCTTCTCCAGCAGTCACTTCCTGGCCAGCTAAGGATGGCTCGTAGCCCAATTTCTCGGCACCACAAACCCTCTCCCAATTCCCCCCATACCCAAGGAAGGACATAGACAAGAGAAGAAGTACAGGGCCATCATGCCGATTCACCTCCTTTCCGTCTCCTTTTCCTGACCTGGTTTGGACCCTGAGTGCCCACTTTCCCCACTATGCCTTGGGCCCCTTCCCCAAGACACACACACCTTTTGATATTTTCAATTTTTCCACTTTTGCAAAGGTCCTGGATCCCTAACCCTAGCTAATATGGATGGCAGCTGTTCAGTGAGCAAATCCAGCCCTTCTAGAAGACCACAGAAGACCTGCATTCTAATGCTCATTCTTTTCATCTGCATTGCAGCAACGTTTGAGTCCAGACTTTATGCTCTTATGCCCTTCCTGTCTCTCACTATATGATAATAGTAGTGTATATACCCGGCGTTGCCCAAGGTTTTATTTTCTCATAGGTACTACTGTACTTGTTGGAAAGATTTGAGATCCTGTGTCTCTAATTCCCCAAACTGTTTTGTCCAGTACCTGTAACTTTTCCCCATATTCCCCAATCCAATCTGTATTCAGAGTTATTAACATACAGAGGTTGGGTTCCTGGAGGGAATTCACTGCTCTCCTCCTTGCTGCTAGGCCTCATCTGCATAGCAACTGGCCTATTCCAAGATCTCTCTGGCTAAGAATTCTAAAGGCCCCTCCCTAAACTGCAAACCCCAGGATTCCATAGAATCTTCTTCGGCAGCCAATGTTATTAGGTTTCCGCCTGACACAGACAAACAGACTTTGAATTTTCTATCTGAGGTGAATACCTTTAAAATCACAGGTCAATGGAGGAGGAAGCAAGTACTTCTAGCTGAAATCCAGCTGATGTCTTAACTCATGCCTAAGTTCACCTACAGAAGCAGGAGGACATTTCTGTCTGACGCAGAACATCTGCATTGAGTTCAAGGTTCCAAAAGTCAAGTTGCACACATGGTTTTTCCATTGTTCATGGAGATGCACATGCTCATGCAGTGTGGCTGTGGCTGCGGCTGCACATTCAGCTTGGCAATGTTACAATTCCACACAAGGGAATACCACAATCAGAGTGTAGCTCTCCAGATGATGCCACCAGGAACAGTTCGCCCTCTTGGACCATATCTGCCATTTCACAAGGATGGACTTTTGGCAAGTGATGGGTTGCTCCTCACAGCAATTGGCAGAAGCGTTTTTTTCCTAAGAATCTCAGAAACCTAATTAGGAGAGCTTTAATCTGAGTTATGCAGGGGAGCAAGATAGTATTCCTGAGAACAGAAGTTCATCAAGTGGTGGAGATAATTGTCTGAATTGTATAGGGAGCAAAGAGCACAGGAACCCAACAGTGGGAGGGAAAGAAACTTAAATAAGCAGCTAAGGGGACCCCTGGTCTCAGATGCCTCGACACTAATGCATGGAGCATGGAAAATAAACAGAATGAATTTGAACTGGTAGCACAGCAAAGTAAATATGAGATAATAGGCATCCCTGAAACCTGGTAGGATGAGTCTCATAATTGGAATGTAGCAACAGAGGGATATAACCTATTTCAGAGAAATAGACCAAACAGGAAAAGAGAAGGAGTAGCATAATATGTCAGGGACATTTACACCTGTGAAGAGATCCATAACTTAAATCCTGGAAGCCACGTTGAGAGCATCTGGGTAAAAATTAAGGGGGAGAGAAACCATAGAGATGTCATTGTGGGGGTCTAGTACAGACCCCCAAGCCAGACTGTGGACTTGGATGATGCCTTCCTGGAACAGATGATCAAACATTCAGAAAGGAGAGATGCAGCAGTAAGGGAAGATTTGAATTTTCCTGATGTTTGTTAGAAGTCAAACTCAGCCAAGAATATCAGGTCCAACACATTTCTCACTTGCCTTTCGGGCAATTTCATAGCCAAAAGGTGGGGGACCAAACAAGGAGGACAACTTGTTTAGATCTGATCCTAACCAACAGTGCACGGCCTGGAAGTGTGGCAGAGTCACCTAATTTGGAGGTTCTGAAACAGAGGCTGGATGGTGGAGGTGGATGTAGGGTGGGGCAACTGGGGCACCTGCCCCGGCCACCAATCTCAGAGAGGCGCAAAAAGGAGGAATCCCTCAGCCTGCCCCACCGCCACCATTTGCCCCACCCACTTCCACCTCTCCCCCCACCCACTTCCACCCACTTGTCACCCCATCCCTACCAGTCGCCCCACCTCCTTGCCCTGGGCACCGTTAACCCTCCATCCACCATTGCTGGATGGCCATCTGTTATGAATGCTTTGATGCCCCTTGCTTGCTATGCCACTATTATCATTGTTGGGAGGAGTTGCTAATACGCCAGAGGACAGGATCAAAATTCAAAATGACCTGGATAGATTGGAGAGCTGGGCCAAGGCGAACAAAATGAAATTCAACAGAGAGAAGTGTAAGGTCCTACACTTGGGTAGAAGGAATGGAATGCAGAAATATAGGATGGGGGACACGTGTCTGGATAGCAGTATGTGTGAAAGGGATCTAGGAGTCTTCATAGACCACAAGCTGAACATGAGTCAGCAGTGTGATGCGGCAGCCAAGAAAGCCAATGCAATTCTCGGCTGCATCAATAGGAGTATGGTGTCTAGATCGAGGGAGGTACTGGTACCACTCTACTCTGCTTTGGTTAGACCCCATCTTGAATCCTGTGTCCAGTTCTGGGCACCCCAATTCAAGAAGGATATTGACAAGCTGGAGCAAGTCCAGAGGAGGGCAACCAAAATGGTGAGAGGCCTGGAAGCCATGAAGCCCTATGAGGATAGACTTAGAGAGCTGGGAATGTTTAGTCTCCAGAAGAGAAGGATGAGAGGGGACATGATCACCATGTTTAAATCTTTGAAGGGATGCCATGTGGAGGAGGGACAGGGCTTGTTTTCTGCTGCTCCAGAGACCAGGACAAGGAGCAATGGATTCAAGCTGCAGGAAAGGAGATTCCACCTGAACCTCAAGAAGAACTTCCTGACAGTCAGGGCTGTCCGGCGGTGGAATCTGCTGCCTCGGAGTGTCGTGGAGTCTCCTTCCTTGGATGTTTTTAAGCAGAGGTTGGATGGCCATCTGTCGGGAATGCTTTGAGGGTGTTCCTGCATGGCAGGGGGTTGGACTGGATGGCCCCTGGGGTCTCTTCCAACCCTACATTTCTATGATTCTATGATCAGGGCTGTTTTAGTAGTAAAATCAACCCTCTTTATTCACTAGGATTAGGGACACAGAATCTGCACAAAAATAGAAAAATTGCAAATATAAAAATGTGTGTGTGTGTAAGGTCAACAGAACGCAGCACGAGAAGGGAGTAGAAGGAGAAAGCCCTGAGGCCTAGGCTAGATGGCCCTGGGGGGCATTCTTATGTTGCCTGCTGATAACAGATGTTTTCTTTCTTTTCTCGATATGAAGCTGAGACGTCTCCGTCACACAGCCTCCAGCAGCAGCCGTGCAGATTTATGGGCCCCTGGCTTAGAGCCAAAGAGGGCCTGCGTGGCTCAGAGCGGCTGTGACGTCTCCCAAGCCCTGGCCAAGAACTGTACGCTTGAGATTCTCGGAAGGCAGATTGCGAAGAGACATTGCTCTTCTGGATCGTAGCCCTGGGAAAACAAGGGGAAGAACAACGTCTGGTTGGGGAACTCGCTTTCCCACATGGGTGCCCCGTAAGCTGGGTGATTCCCATGTTCACGATCTCTTCCCACATCCTTCCCGTGTGCAATGTGCAAATTCTACCGGAGGAAAAACCCCTGGCATCCCAGCCCTTCTGACTGTCAAAATTACTTTCTTTCTTTTCTGACTCAGGATCATTCTCATTCTTTTGCTTTCTGGCTGCAAAGCTCTTACATCTGGCTGGTCTGCAGAAGCAAGACAAGTTGTCCTTCCTTGGACAGAAAGTTCAAGATGTTGGGACATTTCTGAGACAGAAGTGAACTCTGTTTCGGGTTGCACAAGTCTTAAGATCATCTTTGATGGGCCTTGCGGGCCACTTCCCCCACCTTCCAGAGCCAGGTCTGTGGATGATGGGGCTTGCAATCCAACAGAAGCGGAGAGCGTCGGTTTGGAAATGGCACCACAAGACAGAGAAACCACACGAAACCTACCTGATACCAGGAAATACCTACCGGGAGCCAATTAGCAATAGTTATTTCTTCTTGACTTGTTTTTCAGCTGCCCCCCAACCCAATTGATTTAGCTACTTATTTAAAGCAATATTCATCCCTTACGGATTTCAGGAAAGTGTACAGAGAATAAAAACGGCAGCGTTGCAACAATGATGTACAAGAGAGGCTTTAAAAATGAACTTACTACAGACTGAAACAGGGCGCTTAAAACAAGGTCGCTTTTCTGCTTGCTGCGAAGTCAGTCAAGATGGTGCCCTGTTTTTCTATTTAATCAAAAACATGTTACAATAAAATAACACTCAATAATCCCTTCATAATTAAAAAAAAAAGGAGGGGAGGAATGGAAGAGAAAAAGAACACCCACAATTTACATCACTGACAGCCTGTACGATAAAAGATAATTAACTGTGTGTTGAAAAGTGGATCCTGTGACTCAAAGGCACACAACAACAACAACTATTCTTTTTGTATTTGTGAGAAATATATACCTAAGATTTCAGGATTTCGTCCCTTACGGATTTCAAGAAAGCGTACAGGGAATAAAAATAAAAATGGCAAGGTTGTAACAGTCATGATTACTGCCTTAACCCCCATGGTTTCATCCAGAGGAATCCTGGAATTTGTAGATTGGTGAGATATTGAGATTTTTCAGATATTGAGATTGAGATGCCGGCGTCCTGGGCCGTGTCCAAGTCTTGTCCTGTCCCCATCCCACCGCCCTGGATTGTTCAGTGGTTTTTCTTTTTCTTTTCATTGTTTCGTCTACCATCGTGCTAACATTAGCACGATATATCCTGCCAACAGGCTGTTTCGTACTACGTTGGTAACGTGCTAACGTGCTAACGATAGTGCTGGGTTTAAAAAAACACACAGTCAGCCAGACCCCGGGGGCTGCTGTCATCTTGAGTGTGAGTGGCGACGCAGCTCCAGGGTGGCCTCTCGCGGCAACGTGTCGTGCAGTGTTCCCTGCTGCGATGGGGGCAGTGGCTGGCCTGCTGCTGGGCAGAGCGTCCCCTGGGAGTTGCGGCGTGAGGGACTGCCCACACCCCTCCCACTCTTGGGTCCTTCCCGGAAGCACACCAGACGACGGCTCCGCAGGCCCTCTGGTCGCACGACCAATGCATGAAAGGGAGGTTATTCTCACCTTTCAGGCCCTTTTTGCACACAGTTTCTGTTGTGAGAGGGCCCCTTGAGCGTCGCATAAATGGGAGCTGCGGTCCATACGACGCACTCTCATTTACGCGACGCTCAAGAACCGGACGCAGAGCGGACACGCACCTTTTTATTTTCGGCTTTAAGCCGAAAATGTTGCGCAGTCGCGCAATGCTCCCGGGGCCCACGCACACTTACCTGCTGTGCGGTGCATCAGGTGAGCCGGGCCGTTCGCGCTTCCTCCCCCAGCACAGCCTACAGCTCCCAGGCTGCACTGCGGAAGGAAGGAAGGAAGGGGCGTTTGCGCGACAGCCACGTGACCAGCAACCCAACTACGGGAGAATGGAGGAGTGATGCGGGTGCCTTGTGCAAGAGGCTGCTTGCGCAAACAGCACCCCCCCACCTCCGCGAGCAGGTAACATGCAGAAAGGGCCTCGGGCGAAAATAAGAAAAGCACTATCTGTGGCTGTGATAGCACCTGGTTCACCAGAACGTCGTGCAGTACGGCGGCTCGTGAAGTGGGGAGGGCATGTGCCTAATACACTTTAAAAACGATATGTGCAAAGGAACAAGGAGCAATGGATTCAAGCTGCAGGAAAGGAGATTCCACCTGAACCTCAGGAAGAACTTCCTGACGGTCAGAGCTGTCCAGCAGTGGAATGTGCTGCCTCCATGGAGTATGGCGGAGTCTCCTTCTTTGGAGGTTTTTAAGCAGAGGCTGGATGGTCATCTGTCAGGAATGATCTGATGTGTGTCCCTGCATGGCAGAAGGGGGATGGACTGGATGGCCCCTGGGATCTCTTCCGATTCTATAATTTTATCTGTGTTGCCTTTCTCTGAAGCCACTCCACCTTTTGTCTATCCTTCTCAAAACGAGGCACTCAGAAATGAACATAGTACTCTAGATGAGGCCTGACCACTGTAATATATCGTGGAGCTACTACTTCTCTCAACTTGGAAGCTACTTCTTCCCTATACAAGCTGCCAAAGAACTATCTGGATTCATTTAACCTGTTTACGACAGATAGTAAAGGATAGCATCACTAGCACTTTATAATCTACTCCTTTAGCTTGCTTCACCCAACAAATAACTGCAGCTTATCCAATTGCATGAACAGCATTTTTTAATCGGTCAGTGTAATAAATCTCAGACAAATCTACAGCTTGTTATGGTGGAGAAGGCCAGTTATTGAAAAATCAGATACGTGCTTTGTATCCGCTTACTGTGCAAAGAAAGAAAACATTCTCCCAGTAAAGGATTACAAGCCAAATCCCATCCCTCCCACCCCCCAACCAGTGTAAAAAGTAAGAAGCAAACAGAAGGATGAGACTTACAGATAAATGTCTCATTATCTACAAACAATAGGCAATTCTAGCCCTGCTGGCAGGTGGCTGTGCTGGAAGGATGGGAGCCACCAATTGCCTGGTTCCTATACAGGTGGAAACAGACTATCTTACAAACATATTTTATGATTTACCAGTTTCTGCCTCTGACCTCACAGATTTTACACCTTTGGATCTATTATAATGGTTATCTGTGAATAAATAGGAAAGTAGCAATCGAATCAGATAGCTAAGTCCAGGAAAGCACCAGGCAAGATGTATAGCCCCCAATTGTCCCCAGTTTGGTAGAGACAGTTAATCCCCTGCTGTCCCAGTTTCTCAGCTGCTTTTAAGATGTCCCTCCACTTTTCTCCTTCGTCCTCGGCTGACCTCAGTTGCTGCAAACTGAGTTCAAAGTGTCAAAATAGTTGGCATTCAACCAGCTGCAAGAAATGCTAAACTCCCTCCTGAACTCAATGCATAAATTTGAAGGGTTTGCTTGGTTAAACTAGTAGTTTTGTGTGTTCTTTCTCATGAACCACTTTTGACATCTTTTTTAGCCTCACCACAACATTTTTGACCACACTCAACCACTTCTGTCCGATTTGTCATCTGTGAAATGGTGGAGAGTATGCAGATCGACTTTCACTTGAATTGGTGGAAAAAAGAGATAGGAATTATGGGTGTGATGGATCCCCTTTTGAGGCTGACCCCACAGTTCCCAGCCTTGGGTACCAGTTACTCTCACCTTGCCCTAAAGTCCCTGCTTAAATCCCCCCTTGGATTTGGGACATGGACCTCCAGGTGACCTTGATGTATTTCCACACTGGACTGTTATAGTGCTGTGATTCCACTTTCAACATCCTATGGAATCCTGGAGTTTGCAGTTGAGGGAGGGGCCAGCTGGCCCCTCCCGAATCTGCCAACTCCAGGATTCCATAGGATGTTGAAAGTGGAATCATAGCGCTATAACAGCCTAGTGCGGAAATGGCCGTAGACTAGTTTATTTTGCAAGTGGGTCCTGTAGTGGAGAGCATGACACTTTTTGGTCCAAGTTTAAGGAAGCTGATCAGAATCAGCTTTAACAAAATGACCAACAGTAACCAAAGTAATCAACCAACAATTTTATTTTCTTAACATATAGAATGGTTGCTTTATCAAGTTCCAGTGCACAGTTCCAGCCATATAATAATACAGTTTGTGGGTTTCACGGTCACGGATTTGATTATTTGTGAGTGTCTCCAACCCCTGCCTTCCCGCCTTAGGTGCTTCTTTTCTGGGGGGACTTTTCTTCTCTGTGATTCCAATCAGGCCTCACAACCCTTTAAAAACCTGCCTCCAGCCAGCCCCTGCCAAAACTGCAAACCCCAGGATTCCATAGGATGTTGCAAGTGGAATCATCGCGCTATAACAGCCTCTTGAAGGAATGGCCTGAGTTATGTCAGACCTTTTCTTTCAATTAATTCGGACACCCAGTACACATTCACACTCCTCTGATCCTCACAGCTCCCCAGTGATGTAGACTCGAGTCGACTGGCTCAGACTCAAGTCGGACTTAAGTCGTTCCAGTGACTCAACTCGGACTCAACTCAGCAATAAATGATGCACTGACTCGACTCAACTTGAGACTTGTATATTTTTAGTGACCAACTTGCAGCCGTTGGTTCAGTAACGTACATTTATCCAGAAACCTTATGACTTTGAACAATGCTTCCATCTCTTTTTGCCTACTGAACATATGACAATCTGTCTCAAGCCCAAAGGGTGGGTGCATTTCTCAGAGGGGAACAGCAAACGGCTTAGGCAAGGGGCTTGAGGTGGACTTGAGGTCTGCTCAGCAGCCTGTCCCAACTGCATATCGGAGGAGCCTTATAAAACCTTTCCTAAGAGCAGAAGACGACTCACCACTACCATGCAGGGTACATTTCTCAGAAGGGAACAGCAAATGTGTTAGGCAACAGGCTTGAAGAGGAAGGATCCTTCTAAGCTTTTGAGGGTTCAGTAAGGGGAAGTAAGAAGGATCCTATTCCCCACTTCTGAAGCTGCAAACTCTTTTATCCCCATTGACATAAAAGCCTCCAGCTTTGGGAAGGGCGAGTAAGAAGGATCCTATTCCCCACTTCCGAAGCTGCAGATGGCAAAATCACAAATGTGGAAAGCCAACTCTGCTTAAATTGTTAAAACTGACTTTATTTGACTCTGTCTGGAATACAGGCTGAGGATAAAGTTGGCTCCCAGACTTGAGACTTGACTTGAAAGGATCTTCACGGACTTGAGATTTGAAGGCAGAGACTTGAGACTTGGAGAAAAGACTTAAATACATCACTGCAACTCACTCCTTCAAAAGTCCTCCTTCAACTGTTGCCAAGGAACTCTTGGTTGTTGTTTTTTTAAATACCCTCCTCTCTCCCCTCACGGAGTTGTCCATGTTGGAATTGGTTGCCCTCTTCTATTCACACGTGGCCTTCACACCCTTTCAACCAAGGCCATTTCCGCACTAGACTGTTATAGTGCTATTCTTCCACTTTCAACACCCTATGGAATCCTGGGGTTTGCAGTTTAAGCTGCTAACCCCAGGATTCCATAGGATGTTGAAAGTGGAATAATAACACTAGGGCCCTTTTCGCATTGAGGCTTCTCGCGCGAGCAGGGGAGGGCGGCTCGCGCGAGAAGGCTCCTCCGGGATGCTGCCGTTTCCCCGCTCCTTCCTTCCTCAGGCGAAGGAACTAGGGGGGAAGCGGCAGCCTCGCGCGAGCCGCCCTCCCCCCCGGGCGAAGCAGGAGGCTGTGCGTCCGTCCCTCCCCGCCCGCGTGAAGCAGGAAGCTGTCGCGTCTGTCCCCCCGCCCGCGCAAAGCAGGAGACTGTGCGTCCGTCACGCTAACGCCCCGCCCCGCCTCTTCCTTCCGCAGGGGCGGAGGGAAGGAAGCGCGACCCGGCCGCCTCCCCGACGCTCCGCACAGGAGGTAAGTGCGCATGGGCGCCGGGAGCGTTGCACGAGAGCGGGTGATTTTCGCTTTGAGGCGAAAATCAAAAAAACCCGCGATCGCGCCGCTGCAGCCCCATGAGCGCGGTGGAAGTGGGAGTGCGTCGTGCAGAGCAACGCTCCCACCCCCGCAAGGCTCACAGGGCTGTCGCGCGACAGAAAGCTCGTGCGAAAAGGGCCTAGAACATTCTAGTGTGGAAATGGCCCAAGTACCATTCTTCCCAAGTTCTCTTCCTCTTTGCTATTCTTGTTAGAGTATTATGGTGGGCCTGTCCTCCCACTCTTCGTTTCATGTTTACAGCCAAAACCAGAAGGATCCCTGAATCATGGGCCAAGTCATTAATGGCACCCATTTGTGAAAGAAAAAATAAAAGGAGATCTTAAAAAATGCCAGAAAGTTACTGCCAGGAAGTCTTTTGTGCATTGTGACAGAACTTTATGCAAGATGTTGGCCCGAATCCTGCTAGTAAATCCCAACCAAAATGGACCAATTGAACCAAATGAGTCAACACACGGGGAAATTCCATTGATCCAGTGGGTTTACTTGAACTGGGAAAAATAGTAGGATTTTCATCATTTAGTGGGAAAGTTGCTAGTGTGGATGGAACATTTTAAAAAAATCACAGATGGAAATGATCTATTCTAGACCATTATGTCCCCATGCCCACTTACCAGGGAAATCTACCAAATGTCGTAGGAGGAAATCTTTTATGAGTTTCTTTGCTTTGAAAGCTGCCTTTAATTCTATTTCCAGAAAATTAATATGGGACAAGTTGAATGAGACCTCTCTGGATATGAAACCATTTTTTTCCTTCTTCTTCACAATGTATTTACTCATACTACTTCCTAGCTCTGCAGGGATTTTCCAAATTGTCTGACAAAATTATCACAAATAAGGATGTGAAACAGGAGTGTATTGGAGCTATCCCAGACAAGGGGGTTAGACTTTGAGGATGGCTAGAGGGTCATTTTCCAAACTCCAGTTCAAACCAACCCCATCACTCATCTATGCAAACGATACTGTAATGTTATCTTAACTGAGACCAGTCTAAAGCACCTGTTGATAATATTTGCAGGCTATTGTGAAACAAATTTCGTGCCTTTAAAATTTTGCAATACAGAAGGCCCGCATATAACGCAAAGGAGCTGTTCTGGGATTCTCTGAGTTATATGATTTTTGCATATAATGTGGAGCTCTTTTTCTTCTTATTCAAAATAATTGAGAAAGGCATTGCAGCCAAGCAGCACAAGGTAGCACCAGCCAGCAGCACCAGATTCCACAAGTAGAGGAGCCAGCATATAATTGAAACCAGTAAAATGAACTTGCATTATATGTAGGCCTACTGTATCCACAAATACAGTCAGCCCCCCACATTTGCAGGTTTTGCTTTTGCAGATTTGATTATTCCCGGATTATTTGCTGTCACCTCTGCTGCCTCCCTAGGCCATTTTTAATAGGGACTGCAAGCCCCGTCAGACTGAGAAACTGTGAACGAGGTTAGTAAGTCCCTCTTAAAAATGGTGTGGGGCAGCCGTGGAGGTGGCAGTGAGCCCCATCAGCCACCCACTTCTGTCTTGTGAAGGAACCCTGATGTCTCAAATGAATCCATGGTGGGTTGAATATGGTGATCATACTCTTTTGTGTGTTAAATGTGATTTGGGAGGACCTAGAGTTATTCACGTTTTTTCCACTCTCACAGGGCTCCTGTGCTCCTAACCCTAGTAAATGTGGAGGGATGACTATATACTTTCCCCCCGAAAGGTCTGGAAGGGATTGTGTTGGACATTAAGAGGTAATATTTTGGAAGAGGTTCCTAAACAAGAACCTACTTTGGTCAGACCCCACCTGGAATACTTTGTCCACTTCAGGGCACCACAGTTCAGGAAGGAAATTGACAAGCTGGAACACGTACCGAGGAGGGAAACCAAAATGATAGAAGGCCTGGAAACCATGAAGCCCTGTGAGGACCAGCTTAGGGAGCTGGGTGTGTTCAACCTGGAGAAGAGAAATTAAGAGGCTACGTGATAGTTGTGTTTAAATATTTAAAGGGATGTCATATGGAGAGTGGAGCAAGCCTGTTTTCTGCTGCTCCAGAAACTAGGACATGGAGCAATAGCTTCACACTTCAGGAAGAGAGTTGCCATCTAAATATTAGGAAGAACTTCCTGGCAGCAAGAGCAGGTTGACAGTGGAATATGCTGCCTGGGAGTATAGTGGAGTCTCTTTCTCTTGCGGTTTTTAAACAGAGGTTGGATGACTATCTGTTGGAAATGCTTGGGGTTGGACTCGATGGCCCTTGCGGTCTCTTCCAGCTCTTTGATTCTGTGGCCATTTCTGCATGAGGCTGTTATAGCGCGATGATTCCACTTTCAACATCCTCTGGAATCCTGGGGTTTGCAGTTTTGGGAGGGACCAGCCCCTCCTGAAACTGCAAACCCCAGGATTCCAGAGGATGTTGAAAGTGGAATCATCGCGCTATAACAGGCTAGTGCAGAAATGGCCTGTGAGTTGAGTATTTGGGACCAAGGCCAGCATCCTCTTGGTGTGTATGCATGTGTAAGTTCCCCTGCTGAAGCCAGTGGACATTTTTATCCCATGTAGAAGAGCCACGTTCTGCATTGAATAAAAAATTGCAGCAGTGAAGTTGCACAGGCTCACTTGATGCCTGGGGAGGCGCAAATACACATTGCTTGTGCCAAGCAAAAGGCAATATTCCACAAACTGCTTTTGCACAAAGAACACAGTTTTCAGCTAAGAGTGAAGAGGGAAAGTGGGAGGAGGAGAGAGAAAGCAGCTGAAAATGGCTGCAAACTGACTTCAAAAAGAGCAGAAGCAGCTTGCACCCAGTTAACCTATTGTGGGGAGAGGAGAGAAGAGGGAGGATGGAAACTTGCTCTTCCCAGTGGACTCGGGTAAAAGCAAACTGCTGGAGGCTCTCCTAGCTTGTGAATTCTGGGTATGAGTTCTAGTTATAACTTAAGGCCCTTTTCGCACTGGCCTTTGCTCGCGCGACAGCCCCGTGAGCCTCGCGGGAGTGAGAGCGTCGCTCCGCACGACGCACTCCCACTTCCGCCCGGCTCACGGGGCTGAAGCGGCGCGAGCGCGGGTTTTTTGATTTTCGCTTCCAAGCGAAAATCACCCCGCGCTCGCGCAATGCTCCCGGAGCCCACCCGCACTTACCTTTCGTGCGGAGCCTCCGGGAGCCTGCCGGGTCGCGCTTCCTTCCCTCCGCCCCTGCGGAAGGAACGAGCGGGGTGGGGAGGTAGCGCGACGGACGCGACGCCCGCTTCGCACGCGCATGCGCGCGGGGACACAACGCCGCCCGCTTCGCGCGCGGGGGGGGAATCCGGCGCGCGGGGGGATCCGGCGCACGTGGGGGGAGGAATCCGTCGCGACGCCGCCCGCTTCGCGCGCGCGGGGTGGGAATCCGGCGCGAGGTCTCCCGCTTCGCACGGGGGGGAGGGCGGCTTGCGCGGCAAGCCTCCTTCGGTGCCGCTTCCCCTCTGGTTCCTTCGCCTGCGGAAGGAAGGAGGGGGAAGCGGCAGCCTCCCGGACGAACCTTCTTGTGCTTGCCGGCCTCCCCCGCTTGCGCTAGAAGCCTCAGTGCAGAAAGGGCCTTAGCCTGTATACAGGGAGACAAAGGGCCTTTCCGCACTACACTTATAGTGCTATTACTCCACTTTCAACATCCTGTGGAATCCTGGGGTTTGCAGTTCAGGGAAGGGCATTTAGAATTCTCAGCCAGAGAGCCCTTGGCCTTAGTGAACTACAAACCCCAGAATTCCACAGGACGTTGGAAGTGGAATAATAGCAGTATAGCAGTGCAGGGTGGAAAGGCTGAAATGTTCCCTTCCCTGGACCGTCCTTCTTTCTTCTGTGCCCCTGGACTTCCCATGAGTAAGAACGGCCATTGCTGTTGAGCTGCAGCCACTGAACAGAGATTTTATTGTATGTGTGCCAGGCAGGCACAATAGAGGATGTTTGAACCGGGGACTCTGAATACTTCTCCTGTTTAGAGACTGTTGAGTGATCTGGACTGGGGAAGAAGAAGAAAGAAATTCGCCAGAATTATTTTCAGCAAGCATTGCTGTGGCCAGAAACCACACCCACCCGCTCAAATAGGGCTTAAAATAAATAGAAAACAGGGGCTTCTTAGCGATGGTCCCTTTCAAATGTAGAGAAGGGAAACACCGCTTTTTGCTCCCAGAGTCACTTGGAGGGACTGTACATAAAAAGTAACTTTTCCAAGCTCTGCCAAAAAATAAGATATACGGCTGGCCCTATCTATTCCTTTAAAATATAGTTCTTTCTTCCTCTCCTCCTCCTCCTCCTCCTCCTCCTCCTCCTCCTCCTTCTTCTTCTTTTTTGTTCACTTAATTTTTATTAAAAGTACAAAAAGAAAAAACACATCCCATACAGAATAAGACAGTATAGAAAGAAGAGAAACAAAAAACAAAAAACTATACATTACTAAACATTCAAGCATTGACAGAATACAAATATAAAAAAAAAGAAAGAAAGAAAGAAAGAAAGAAAGAAAGAAAGAAAGAAAGAAAGAAAGAAAAGCTACAAAATTGATCTAATAAAAAATGGTAGAAGGCCTGGAAACCATGAAGCCTTATGAGGAGCAGCTTAAGGAGCTGGCGATGTTTAGCCTGGATCAAAGAAGGTTAAGAGATGACATGACAGCTATGTTTAAATACTTGAAGAGATGTCATATGGAGGACGGAGCAAGCCTGTTTTGTGCTGCTCCAGAGACTAGGACACGGAGCAATGGCTTCCCACTTCAAGAAAAGAGATTCCATCTAAATATTAGGAGGAACATCCTGACTATAAAGTTTGTTAGAGGAACATGTTGCCTGGGAGTGTGGTGGAGTCTCCATCTTTGGAGGTTTTTAAAAGAGGCTGGATGGCCATCTGTCGGGAATGCTTTGGTGGTGTATTCCTTGCACGGCAGAATGGGGTTGCACTGCATGGCCCTCGTAGTCTCTTCCAGCGCTAGGATTCTATGATTCTAGGAGCAACTCCCATCAGCCCTCGTAGCCAGCAGAGAACTGGTGACGCCCAATTTCTGTCCCAAAGCTTCTGCAGAGTTACAAGATAAAAACTGAAAAGAAATGAAATTTTCCCCAACAATGTTTATCGACCTGCTGCACTCTTTTAAAGATGGAAGGACAAGGGGGGAAAGTTGGAAGAAATACATTGCTTAGAGCACCTCCAGTTCTTAGATCCAGGAAAAGCTGCCACTCTTACCATTATGGCTCCTGTGGCATTAAAGCAGAATTGGAAGCAATGCTCTCTTTTTTTCTGAGCACTGAGCTGTCACGACAGATAGCCATTTCCGTACTAGCCTGTTATAGCACAATGATTCCACTTTCAACATCCTCTGGAATCCTGGGGTTTGCAGTTTCGGGAGGGGCCGGCTGGCCCCTCCCGAAACTGCAAACCCCAGGATTCCAGAGGATGTTGAAAGTGGAATCATTGCGCTATAACAGGCTAGTGCGGAAATGGCCAGAGAAAACTGCACCTCTTTCATTTCTAACCCCCATGCTGCCTTGTTCAAGATGCAAAATCCTTACTGAAGGGAAGAACAGGCCGTTCTTACCCTGAACGAGGACGAGAAACCAAGACAGGAAAAGTAGTTTTTGAGCTGAACCGCTGGAATAAATCCCTTGGCAGAAAGACATGGTTTCTGACACATCCGACAAGGTTTCTGTGCCTCTAAAAGCTGTTTGACAAAAAGAAATGTATTGGGTGCAGCTGCCCCGATCATTTTGATGCGATAGTAGACTGTGGAATGCAGCTCAGCCGCAGCAGCTGTTTATGACCCAGGATGGAGGCCTGCCAGGAATTTTAAAAAAAAGGGTTGGGAAACCATTTTCGGGTAGCCCAGCAAATTCGGAAAGCATGTAGTAGCTGTGCAGGGGGCCAGGCCGACTTTTCCTTCTCTCCTCCTTCCTCCTTTCAGACTGGAGACGGCAGTTCTCTTCCAAGCCTGCAATAGCACCCTGCCACCCTCCTTGCACAATCCTTGCTTTCCCCTTTTTAAATCCACCACCTTAGTGGCGTAGGGACAGGGGGGAGAGGAGGGCGGTGTGCCCTGGGTGGCACTTTTTGGGGGGTGCCACCGCTCCTTGCCTGCCCCCCATGCCTCGTCGCCCCTGCCCTGCTCACCATCACCCCTCCCAGGATTCCAGAGGATGTTGAAAGTGTTTGCAGTTTCTCAGGCCTTTTCCGCACGAGACTGTTATAGCACGATGATTCCACTTTCAGCCTCCTATGGAATCCTGGGGTTTGCAGTTTCGGGAGAGGCCAGCCGGATGTCCTTTGAGGTCTCTTCCAACTCTATAGAGGCCGGCCCCTCCCGAAACTGCAAACCCCAGGATTCCATAGGAGGTTGAAAGTGGAATCATTGCGCTATAACAGACTCGTGCGGAAATGGCCCCACTCTCACGAGGCTTGCAGTCCCTATTAAAAGTGGCACCAGAGCTGACAGCAAATAATCCGTGAATAACCAAATCCGCAAAAGTGGATGGCTGACTGTGCTTTCATTATCACCTCCACCATCCTACCATCATCTTTAGCCACACAGGGCCGCTAAAACATTCTGTTCCTTGTACATTCTCAGACTCTGGCAAAGTTACTTTTCTGGATCCCAAGTCTCCAAGTTCCTAAAGCCGCTGGTCATGTTGGCTGGGGGATTTTTGAAGACTTCCAGACCAAATTCTTTCCCAGGCTCTCCTGTTGCCCAGCTCCACATTCACAGAAGGAAAGTAACTTTTTAAAATGGTGGCTACACTAGCAAAGGAGAGATGCTTTCCTTTGTTAAGTAAGGCTTTAAGCTTACTAGTTAGTCCCAAATAGTGTAGACCCATAGCTTGGGACTAACAAAAAATTCAGCCCACATAGCAGTTTAGTTGCACCTGAGTTATTGAGAGGGAGATGATCTAATTACAAGTAATTTGTTACTTGAAACCAGGCACCAGTCCCTAAACGTTATTTGCTAATATGCAACGAATACAACTCTGTTCTGCTTTAGTCAGATTCCACCTGGAATCCTGTGTCTAGTTCTGGGCACCACAGTTTGGGAGAAATATTGACAAGCTGGAACGTGTCCAGAGGAGGGCCAGCAACATGGCAGAAGGCCTGGAAACCATGAAGCCCTATGAGGAGCGGCTTAGGGAGCTGGCAGTGTTTAACCTGGAGAAGGGAAGGTTAAGAGGGGACCAGATAGCCATGTTCAAATATTTGAAGAGATGCCATATCGAAGACGGAGCAAGCTTGTTTTCTGCTGCTTCAGAGACTAGGACAAGGAGCAATGGATTCAAGCTCCAGGAAAACAGATACCATCTAAACATCAGGAAGAACTTCCTGAGGGTGAGAGCAGTTCAACAGTGGAATACGCTGCATGGAAGTGTGGTGGAGTCTCCTTCTTTGGAGGTTTTTAAACAGAGGCTGGATGACCATCTGTCAGGAATGCTTTGATGGTGGCCATTTCCGCACCAGACCACTATAGCGCTATGATTCTACTTGTAACATCCTATGGAATCCTGGGGTTTGCAGTTTCGGGAGGGGCCGGCTGCAAACCCCAGGATTCCATAGGATGTTGCGAGTGGAATCATAGTGCTATAACGGTCTAGTGCGGAAATGGCCAGTGTCTTCCTGCATGGCATTTCCTGCATTGGACTGGATGGACCTTGCGGTACCCTCCCAACTCTTTGATTCTCAGCTGGATGCTTCCTTTACCCAGGTCATCTAGAAGCCACAAAAGTTTTAACTGGATGGAAGTTAGGAAAGGCCTTCCTTTCCAGTTGGAACTTACTCAGAAGCCTTGTTCCTGTGCATCTGGCAGGAGAACATTGTGCTCCTCTTTGAAGCGGCCAGTTTGTGGGCTGGCATACATCGCCGCCACCCATACGCTCACAGTCAGAAAGCTTTTGGTTAAACCTTTCCGAGTTGCAGGAAAAGCCCTGCTGCTTCCTATCTGAAGGCTCCGAAGGGATCTTTCCAAACTGAATCCAAAAGGGCAGATTAGCAGATGAGATTTGAAGCCGGCAGGGCTGTGTTTGTGCCAGAATCCCACAAGCATAGAATGTCCAGAATTCAAAATCTCATCTTTTTAACCATTTTTTTAAAAAGCCCTCAGGGTTAGGAAATTATACTCAGACGCATGTAGACAATCCCTGGCAAAACTGCATGTACCAAAGATGCGGAGCTTCCAGTTTTTGAGGAGAGGCAAGAAGAAAATGATGAAACACTGTGAGCACGGCAGGCTGGGTTCTGCAAAGAAGCGACATTCCAGTGTAAACGCGTTTGATTTGCACGAATTGTTCAGCACCCAAAACTCAGCTGTTCTCAGCACTGAATATTCATTTTTTAACCGCACACGCAGAATGTCAATCAATGCAACAGGGTATTAATTATTGGGATAAAAGAGCTCAAATCCACCCAAACTCCAGCTGGTTTCATCTTTGCAAAGGGGGAATAGCCTCACTTTTCCACACCGGAAATCCTTGGAGCAGTTTGAACTCCATGTTGGATCCAATTCACAAAAAGTTAAATTGCATAACAACTCTCCTCTTCCCACTCTGGCTGTACAATGAGTTATGTGCACCTCCCGATTCCTTTAACTGGACTGCTTTTTTTTTCCTTGCTGGCCATTCTGTGTTATTTTTTTATTCAGACAAATGGGGAGTGAACCCCACTTTTCCAAATGGTAACATCTTCCAGGGGCCCAGTGGTTTGTTGCTATTGTGTGCCTCCAAGTCATTTCCGACTTATGACGACCCTAAGGTGACCCTATGACAAGGTTTTCTGGGGCTGAGAGTGTGTGACATGCCCCAGCGGGTTTCCACGAAAGACCAAGGAATTGAACCCTGAGCCGTTTCTGCACTAGGCTGTTATAGCGCGATGATTCCACTTTCAACATCCTCTGGAATCCTGGGGTTTGCAGTTTCGGGAGGTGCATTTGTACTTCTCAGCCAGAGAGCTCTTGGGCCTCTGTAAACTGCACACCCCAGGATTCCAGAGGATGTTGAAAGTGGAATCATCGCGCTATAACAGGCTAGTGCGGAAATGGCCATTGTTATAGTGTTATTATTCCAATTTCAAGCTCCTGGCCCTATTATTCTACTTTCATCATCCTCTGGGATTCTGGGGTTTGTAGTTTCCTGGGGCCCAAGAGCTCTCTGGCTGAGAATTCCTTCCCTAAACTGCAAACCCCAGGATTCCATAGGAGGTTGAAAGTGGAATAATCATGCTAGAAGAGTGTAGTGCGGAAATGGCACAGTGCTATTATTCCACTTTCAACATCCTCTGGGATTCTGGGGTTTGTCATTTCCTGAGGCCCAAGAGCTCTCTGGCTGAGAATTCTAAAGGCACCTCCCTAAACTGCAAATCCCAGGATTCCATAGGAGGTTGAAAGTGGAATGATAGCACTATAGCAGTGTAGTGCAGAAACGGCCCTAGTTCAAAACATGGGAGTTGCATTCCAAAAAAAAAAGGGGGGGTCTCATTTTCCAAGCTTTGCATGCAACGGCCTGTGATTCCATAACCGTGCAACCTTGAGGAGAGAGAGTACAAGGAAAATAGCTGGGCTGAGTCTTCCTTGCTACGCTGCATGGTGCCTCCGGCAATTTCCTTCCCTGGCCAATTTTGGGAGCAATTGATCGTTTCTGCCTTTGCAAGGCCCAGCGAGGGCCTTTCCAAGGGATCGGCATCCCAGCCGGGCCCTGGAGAAGCTGACAAGGAAAAGGAAAGAGACAGGAGGAGGAGGAGGGTTGGAGTTTCTTATTTTCGCTATGTCAGTAAATACTTGGCTGGTGCGTGTCCCTCCTTCTTTCCCTCTCCCCAAACCTCTGCCCCACTTTTGCAGTGCGCAGGGAGGGTGCGGTGGTTGGCAGCGCCAGCTGCGAAACCCAAGAGGGTCACACAGACTGCGAAGAACTGGAAGGACAAAGAGAGAGAGAGAAGCCTCTACATGCCATGACTTTGATTTTTATATTCTGAGGAGGTGAGAAGCAAGTGCCCCCAACTGGCCAGTGGTGGCTCTGCAGTCCAAAATTCTAACTAAGAGCCTTTCTGCACTGCACGGTTATAGTGCTATGATTCCACTTCCAACCTCCGATGGAGTCATGGGGTTTTCAGTTTAGAGAGGTGCATTTGTACTTCTCAGCCAGGGAGCTCTTGGGCCTCTGTAAACTCCAAGCCCCAGAATGCCACAGGATGTTGAAAGTGGGATAATAGCACTAGAACAGTGCAGTGTGGAAAGGCCCTAAATCTGTAACACAGCTTGGAAGTACCAGATTACTTGTTAACTTGTTTAAAGCCAGACCTCCATATTTGGAGGTTTGCCTTTCATGGATTTAATTAATTGCGAGTTTCTCCAGTACCTGCTCACCCCACACCCACCCCAGCACTGCTTTTCTGGGGGAACCTTTCCTCCTGGCAACTCTGATCAGTGAAAGCAGCCCTTTAAAAACTTGCCTCTGCTTCTTCTCTTCCTCTATTAGCTGCTGCCTGGCCAGCCAATTTCTCAGCACCACAAACCCTTAAAGGCCAGCTATAAAGAAAAAAAATTAAAAATATCCTTCCTGAACTGTGTTTCCCATAACTAGACACAGGATCCCAGGTGAAGTCTGACCGAAGCAGAATAGAGTGGCACCATCACTTTCCTCGACCTAGGCATTATACTCCGATTGATGCAGCCCAGAATTGCATTGGCCTTTTTAGCTGCCGCATCACACTCCTGACTCATGTTCAGCTTGTGGTGTACTAAGAGCCCGAGATCCCTTTCACATGTACTGTGGTCAAGCCAGCTAACAAGATCAGTTTCAAAAGGAAATGGAAAGTCTACAGTTACACACTGATGACACAAATGTAGATTCAGTGACACTTGAGTTCTACAGTCCTATGATTCAGTGGCACTCAACTCCTTTATTTGACTAAGGTGTTTATTTCCTTTCTATGCTGCCTTTCTCCCAACAGAGGACTCAGGCAATCTCTACCCTCCTCCCTTTGTCTAATGATAGAGCCAACCCTGTTAAACACCAGAATCCTTGAGCCAGCTTCTCGCACCTGAGACTCCCTTGGCGAGCTGAACCTCCAACTGCCCTCCCACCTCAGGCCTTTTTTGTTTCCTGGACAAAAGATTTCTGTTCCTTCTAAGAATGTCTTCTCCTCCTCCTCCATCATTTTACATATATATATATATATATGTAGTATTTCTTTCTCATTTGGCACACGCTTTCATTTTCTTTCCATTGTTCTGCTCCGCTTGCAAGCTCAACCAGGTTTTCGACACACACACCCACAATTTTCTTTTCTTTTCTCTCTTCTGCTGACACAGGCCTGGGCTCCCATCTGGAAGCCATCAGTTCTGCAAATTGATCTGAGCTCCTGCTTTCCACAAAAACAATGCTTCGGGCGGAGGAGCGGCTGAAGGTTTTGGAAATGGAGCCTGACTTTTGTTGCAGTTCCCCTGACCTTCTAGCTCGTATCTCAATTGTCACTGCAGAAATCTGCAGAAAGGGGACAGGGAGAAAGACTGTTGCATCTTTTCTTCTCTTCCAACCCATCTCTTCAAGAAAGCTCACCCCAATTTCGGGGGGGAGACTAATTCCCAAGTGATTCATCCCCAGATGTGCGCCAGTATGACACATCTGCCCAACGTCACGCGAAGAAGTCTGAGGTTCATGAGCAAAGCTGACCTGTCCTGCAGAAGTCAGAGTTTCTTAAGGAGAGCTGGCGTTTCCGGATGATCCCTCACGGACAGCACACACTTCGGACTTTATGGGGACGTGAGACAGATGGAGGAGATTGCTAAAGCCTCACAGAACCAGTGAAGCAGCAGGAGGAAGTCCAGCGAAGGGGGATCAGGGATCTCACACAACTAGAAATGCTGAATAGGAAAAGCAGGAGCAGAGCAGAGGGTCAGGTCTACTTTGGGGGGTTTTTTGCAGTGGTTAACTAGGGCCGTTTCTGCCCTACACTGTTATATTGCTATTATTCCCCTTTAACTGCCGTGGCAACATGGTGTGGAATTCTGGGGTTTGCAGTGTAGGGAGGGGCAATCAGCATTCTCAGTCGGAGAGCCTTTGGGCCTCACTAAACTGCAAATACCCGAATTCCATAGGATGTTGCCATGGCAGCTAAATTGGAATAATAGCATTATAACAGTGTAATAGGACCCAGAAGCTCTTCCCCAGGCCATTTCTGCACTACACTGTTATAGCATGATTATTCCACGGAACAAAGAAGACTCTTTGCAAATTTCATTCTTGAAGAGTAAAGAATAGTAATTTCTTTTTTCTGGAAAAAGGAAGACTTTGCAAATTTCGTTCTTGAAGCAGTAAAGAATAGTGATTTCTTTTTTCTGGAAAAAGGAAGACTTTGTAAATTTCGTTCTTGAAGCAGTAAAGAATAGTAATTTCTTTTTTCTGGAAAAAGGAAGACTTTGCAAATTTCGTTCTTGAAGCAGTAAAGAATAGTGATTTCTTTTTTTTTCTAGAACAAGGAAAATTCTTTGGAAATCTCATTCCTGCAGGAAGCAAAGAATAATGATAACTCTATGAAGAAGGAAAATGTCATTCTGGGCAAGGTGCATAATTGCTCTTTGCCCCATCCTTCCAAGTTACACCCTCAGTAAGGCCCAATGAGATTTGGGGGGATCGGGGTTCATCCTTACACTAGTCTCCCCTTATCCACAGTTTTATAGAATCAAAGAAACCGAGAGTTGGAAGAGGCCATTCAGAGGCCATCCAGTCCAACCCCCTGCTATGCAGGAACACCCACCAAAGCATTCCCAACAGATGACCACCCAGCCTCTGCTTAAAAGCCTCCAGGGACGGAGGAGACTCCACCACACTCCATGGTGGCAGTAGCATATTCCACTGCTGGACAGGGATTCTGAGAAGTATAGTTCAGAAAAGGAACATTTCACGTTCACTGACCGCCGTGGCAGCGGCAACCATCAGATTATTCCTCCCATTTGGCAGGCAGAGTACATGGATGAAGCACAACCTGCCCGTTGCGGCTTCTCTTCTGAACCCACCACCAGGTCAGAAATCCTTCCTTTGACCTTGGCAGAGACCCTGCATGGTGTGGTGGTTTGAGTTCTGGCCTCGGACTCTGGGAGACGGAGATCTGGCTCCCCCTCTCCGCCATGAAAGCCCAGGGGCTCACCTTGGGAACGTCACACTCTCTCAGCCTTAGAGGAAGGCAACGGCAACCTCTAGAGCCGGTGTGGTTTAGTGATACGGGTTGGATAGGGGTTCCCTGCTCAGCCACGGAAACCCACTGGGTGACCTGGGGCAAGTCCCACTCTCTCAGCCTCAAAGGAAGTCAGTGGCAAACCGTTATTTTTATTTTATTATTTTTCAAGTGTCTTTTAATGCTGTTTTAAGCTTGTTTTTAACTTGTGTTTTTCCAAAATAGAAATATAATAGAGATTTTTCTATTATAGTATATAATAGGGTGTGTGTGTGTGTGTATATATTATACTATATAATAGAAATTTAGTGTATTTGTCTTTTAACTTCTGTATCAAGATTTTTTTTTAATTGTATTGTGCTTTTAAAATATTGTCTACCACCTTGGATCCTGTTTTGGAAGAAAGATGGAATAATAAATAAGGAAGGAAGGAAGGCTTGAAGGAAGACAAGCAGACCCAAGTGCGCCAGGAGCTAATCCGGTTGGGATGAGAACCTGAAGAAGAGCCAGGCATGTCAACATGTCTGATTGGAGAAGTTTTTTCCCATCCTTAAAAAGGATGGAAATGACATTGACTCAACCGTGAAAAAAATCACATATTCTATGTCTTTGGCACCACATGTCCTATTCTCTGACATTTCACAGAGGAAACACATGGGGCTGGGCAACATCAGAGTGTGGTCAAAATGGCAAAGGTTATGGATGAGGAGGAACACACAAACTAAGAGAGGCTGCAACCGTTTGCTCTTTCCTGAGTCTACAGGTTGACATGGAGCTAGCATGTCAACCTGGTGTGTGCAGGCTTTAGACTTTGACCTACAACTTCAGGAGCACATGGTCCTGATTGGAGAAAGTCAGAAATGTCACATCACCCCCCCCACCAGAAACAGAGTTCCCCCCAGGCCTTCCTGATGTTTGCCTCTCTTTCCTCCTGAGAAGCTGGACAGCTCCTGTCTTCTGATCTCCACCCTGAATGTTCTCACAACACTTTCTCCTTCCACAGCTCCATCCACTATTGCCAGATCACCTCTTTTGGAACCTTGGTGCCTTTTGAACCCATAACCAAAAGCACGTTGCCAACAGCAATTGCTTCAAACAGCCATTAGCAATGGATATATGATAGTGCTCAGTGGTGGAGCTTGGAACGTGTGTTTTTGGGGGGGGTGCGAGGGGGCCGGGCTAAGGCACGAGGGGCATGGCCACTGTGTCTGGGGGCGTGGTTGTGGTGAGTGGGGTGTGGCCAGGGCATGTGGGGGGAGTGGCTATGGGCTGGGACACCCCAAAAACATTGCCCCTGTCCGCCGTCCCTATGCAACTCCCTTCCTCTATTGCCTCTGTTGCAAACATAATATTTCCCTGCTCTTAGGACAGGGAAGGGCAAGATTTTGCTGCCCTCTCCCTCCATGGAGTTAATTGTACGCAAACCACTTTTGCATTTTGTGTTTAAATCTTTTATTCGCAAAATAAAATTAAAAAATAAAAAATAATAAGAAGGATTAACCAGGACCAGTATTTCAACTTTACAAACTATACAATATGCGTTCTTACATGGGTTTCGATGGTCACAAAAAAGAAAAGATTCCATTAACAAAGCCGGATTACAACCAAGTAACACATCAAAGCCAAAATTGGCTTACCCAGTTATCCCATTTTGTTATGTCTAACTATATACATTATTTATACATTATACAAATAAATAAATGAATAAAAATAAATAAATAAAAAATAAAAATAAAAATAAATTTAACTATCATCAAATTTTAACTATCTTAATTTAACAAAATATCATAAAGTAAAATATAAATGTATATACATAAAAATGAATACAGACAAATAAATAAATGAGCCTCCTGCACTGGGCTGCTACTTGCTCTGCAGTCGGTCTTCCGCCCCCATTGCAGAAGGAGGAAAGATTCAGTGTGGATTGTGTACACTTTCGCCTTGGTCTGGCTGAAAATCTCTCCATCTATCTCCCTCCATCAGATGGGTCCAGGGGAAAACACTCCGCTTGCATATGCTTGGGAACGGCACTAACAATCTGCTGGCCATTTTCTCCAGGAAAGGATTTTAAAAACACAGGCAGCTCTTTTCACAAAATGTACAATATTTATGTACGCAATCATACCACCACAATAACAGTGTTGTCTTAATATGACACAGTGGAACAAAGGATTTTAAAAACAGTTTTTCTTGCAAGAATTTGCGTATTTTGTTTAATCATACCACCACAATACCAAGATGATCTTAACATGACACAATGCAACAATAACTGCACAACTTGACACTAAAATGTAGCATCGCCCTTGCTTCTTGTGGGGCACTTATTCTTCACCAACATTTCCAAAAATACAGGAAGACATTGCCAGATATCAGCAGAGGCTATGCAGCATTAAATTACAATTCACATAAGGGTTAAAGCTGGAGATTGTAGCATTAGAATCAAGCATCTGGACTGCTTCTCTCTTCTTGGTCCTTACAGGCTGTGATTCGTGCTGTGTGATGGTCCACCAAAGGTCACCCCCAAGAAGCCCCGAGCGGTGCTTTGCCCCTCCTCCCCTTGCACCCCAGCGGCCAAAGCTCCCTTCCAGCTGAGTTCCGGGAGGGGTGAGCGGGCAGAGAGGGCTACCGGGCTGGGGCCCAGAGAACTGCCTCCCTCTTGAAAACTCCAGTTCCTCTGAGGAGCGTTCTGTCAGGGTTGGCAGGATTTGGCTCCTCTGAGCATGAGCAGAGTGCAATCTGTGTAGCAAGGCTTCGCCGCAGCAGAGGGTCACAGTGAAACACAAAGAATTCCAGAGGCACATTAAGTAAGACTTACGCCCTTTCCACACGCAAAGGAAGAAACGGGCAAAAACACGCGAGGACGGAGCTTACCTGCAACTGGGTAAGTCCATCGCTATGTGGAGCAGCACGTTTTCGCTGCTCCACACTTGTCGGCATCCTGTGGCGTCCTGTGGTGTCCAAAATGGCGGCTGACGACTGGTGGAGGCTCTCCACCAACCGGAGAAGCTCGCCAGCCGGAAGCCCTCCCCCTGGCAGGTCTGCAGGCGCACCCTTGCGCGTACCTGCAAATCTACACCGGGCGCTGTGATGTGACTGCACGCGGCTGCACGCCCCATGCCTTTTAAAAACCTCCTGAAAAGTGATTTTGAAAAAGTACGTGGCGCCGCCACTTCTGGTCACCCTAGCGCGGATTGGGGTGTGGAATTACACTAAAGTAGTCCGCCCCAATCCATTTAACGGTGTAGATGACCTCCGTCAGAGGTTGTGTAGAAAGGGCCTTAGAGGCTGAATTTATTGCCGCACTCTATTATTGCCCCGTGTGGAAAGGTCCTCTAAGGCCCTTTCCACAAGGGGGTATTAAAACAGTGTAGCGCGACCTCTGACAGAGGTCGTCTACACCGTAAAATGGATTGGGGCGGACTACTTTACTGTAATTCCACACCCCAATCCATGCTAGGGCGACCAGAATTGGCGGTGCCACGTGCTTTTTAAAAACCACTTTTCAGAGGGTTTTTAAAAGGCACGGGGCGTGCAGACACGTGCAGTCGTGTCACAGCGCCCGGTGTAGATTTGCAGGCGCGTGCAAGGGTGCACCTGAAGACCTGCCAGGGGATGGGCTTCCGGCTGGCGAGCTTCTCCGGTTGGTGGAGAGCCTCCGCCAGTCATCAGCCGCCATTTTGGACGCCGCAGGACGCCGCAGGACGCTGACGAGTGTGGAGCAGCAAAAACGCGCTGCTCCACATGGCAACGGACTTACCCGGTTGCAGGTAAGCTCCGTCCTAGCATGTTTTCGCTTGTTTCTTCCTCCGCGTGTGGAAAGGGCCTAAGATAAGGCTTAGCAAAAACATAGCAGCATTCCAGCAATTAGACAAACAGGAATAACAGAAGATAACGGAGAAAAATCAGGCAGCATCTCCCCTTACAATTGGTGTACTGCCAATGGCATGACAGGTCCAGCTAGGGAGTCTAACTGGCAGCTGGTCAAGCCTTTTTATGCTTCCTTGTCACCCTGAAAGAAGGGGGGTGACCCAATCAGTGCTCTGGCGTGTGGCCTTCTCTAATACACAAGACATTGCCAATGCAAACCTGCTGGCCTTGCACCTGGCTGTCAGGCCACATCTCCTCTTCCCTCTGCCACCCCTCAGAAGAACCTTGCCTGCCCGGCAATAACCTTGACATGCCCTTGCCACACACACCCCCAGGTGCCCATGCCCTCCGGGGAGCTGGGTCCTGTCTGCCCTGGAGGGAGAACTGCTGGAAGGAAGGGGGTGGAAGCGGGAAAAAGAGGTAGGTGGCAGGAGGGCAAGGTGATGCCATGGGCCAAGGGGAGGATGGAGGCTGCCATGAAGACAGAGGTCTCTGGAGGGAAGGCAACCCTGCCGTCAGGGATGGGTGTTCCTCTCCTCCCCACGCCGCAGGGGGTAGGAAAAACGGTTTATTTCGCTAAACTGTGGTTTTTAGTTACTTAACCCAAAAAAGGGGTACCTGCGCAGGCACTTTTCGGAACCTTCGGGGTCCTGCTGGAAAGCCTTTTAAGGATGCCTGACCCATCTCCCGGGGCCGGTTTGCATCTCCCAAAACCCCCGCCCAGGGCACCTAAAGGCAGCAGCCAAAGGATTGAAGCAATGGCAGGAACAAAGAGGGGACGAGGGGCGGGTTTATGAGTTCAAAATAACCCCAGGAAAACATTTACAGGAAGCTTTTCTTCCTCTTCTTTGTGGTCTCTGTGACTCACACAAATGGGAGACTAGTGAGATACTAACCATGGAGGTGGGATGTTGTGCAAAAAAAGAAAAAATGCGCCCCCCCAAAAACACAGCATCATCTCTCACCCTTTTATTTGTGAAAATAAGGTGGAAGGCTGTGACCATGTAGCAGCTCTGCAGATTTTTTGGAGGAACGCTGTGGAAAGCCAAAGCCTTGGTGGAGGGCTTCTCAGTTGAGGAGGGGGCTGCTTGCCAGCGGGTTTCGAAGCAAGATGAATACTGGGTGCTGTCCATTTGGACAGCCTCGGGGACGGCACCAGTTGCCCCTTCTTGGCAGTTGAATAGCGGAGGAGATTTTTGGATTCCTAAAAAAGCCATAGCTGGACAAAAAAGTTTTAAGCTTTCTGACATCAAGGCAACGAAACTGTGCTCAAAGTAAAGCGGGGTTTCTAATGAAGGCAGGAAATAAATATCTTGATGGAAAGTGAAAAATAAATCAACCTTAGGGAAAAAACAGATGTCTGGAAAGGAACCTTTTATTTTGGAAAAAAAGTGGGCTTGCCAACTAGTGCACAATGCTCCCGTGCCCTTTAGCCAAAGTGATGGCTACCAAGAAGGCTGATTTCTAGAAAAAGATGGATGTCACAGGTAGTCATGGGTTCAAAGGCCTCTTGGAGAGCTAAAACGGGGCAAGCTGCAAGCTCCATGCTGGTATCGGAGGTGCAACAGGGGGATTTTATAACCCTCCAAGAATTTCTTGACAAGTGGGTTCAAAAAGCAGGAAGGCTTCCCTTGTCTTTGCATGTGCCAAGATACCACTGAGAGGTAGCATTTCAGGGGGGAGAGAGAACAGGATTTCTCTGACAGCAAACTGAGGAAATCCAAAAATTCTATGGTAGAAAGGCCTCCGGGCACCCCCCTTAACAAAAAAAATGACCAGTCCAAGAGACTGGAGAAGACTTACTGTGTGACATTTTGGGGAAAGTCAAAGGGGGGGAGCGACTAGTAACCGGGAAAATAAACAATACCCTCTTGGCACAACCTTGCTGCTACTATACTGTCATACACTTTGCAAACAGTCCATATATTTCTGATCCACCAAAAAGACAAAACTCCTGTAACCAGACCTGATAGAAAGGAAATGACCCTTCAACCCTAGCGTGGTGAGCCAATCTTCCTTCAGGAAAAAACAGGGTACCTATATCTGAACAGTTGGTTTTGAGGTGGAGACCGTATTTTTTAACCTGTCATTCATATTTTCTGAGATGTTTGAGGTTCTCACGGATACATTAAGGGGTGGCGTCATCAAAAGGCAGGTCCTTCATCGATCGGCCTGTTGTGAAAGCCAGAAGAAGAACCAACATGGTGAAAGGGGGAAACTGCTCCTCCAAAACTTCCCACCCAATTGCCATTTGTAAAGGCTAAGCAGCGTGCCTCCCCAAACAGCACCAAGGCCACTTTTTTGTCCTCCTAATAGTTATCTATATAAGGTTAACTTTGTTCCAAATAAACTGTTTATGCGCCCATAAAAAACTGGAGATTCAGAGAGGAATGACATCGAGTAAATTTTTCCATTGGCAATTTCTTCCCCACGGGGGTAAAAGGGAGTCTGCAGACCCAAAGAGTGGGCCACGTCAAAACATAATCAGTTTTTGGGGTTGGGCCAACCAGTTGGCTCTTGCCCAAAACCCTTTAAAAAAAACTAACTTCTTAAAAGTGGGGGGAATCGAAATGGAGGGGCCCCAGGAGTTGTTGAATATCTGTAGAAAATAGGGACGATGGGAGAGAAGCTGGGGTTTGGGAGTTTAACCTGAAATTGCTGGAAATAGGACCAAGGTCGTCGCTCTGATTTTCCACCTGAAGATTCAGTGACTGTGCCTCTCGCGTCTCAGAGGGGCCGTTCCAGTCCTTGGACTGGTTTAATTCACTTTTCAGCCCAGTATTTTCCTGGATTGTTAGCTCAGGACTTTCCCTTTTTTCCTCTACCACCTCAGCAATACTGTCCCATTCCTTCCCTAGCTGGCTGACTCTGATCCTAGAGGAGGCTGTATACATTCTGGTGGGGAAATTATGATTTCTGCTCAAGTCTCAGTGGGGCCTGGGAACAAACAGGACTGCAAGCAGAAAAAGATGGTGAGCCAGGTGACGGTATCATGGCTGTGGCCTCCTGCAGGAAAAGGGGGGCCCGGGCCCCATGAGTTCTTCAAACACTGATAGCTGTCCCTGCTGGGTGTTTCCTGTGGTGTTTCTCAAGAGGTGTGATGAGAGGGACTCCTTAACTCCTTAGATCTTTTTTTCAAAGAAGGAAGTGGAACCGATTCTTCGGTGTAAGAAGGGTTGCCTCCTTGGACACTGGCCAACTGACCCTGGAAATGGTTCTAGAGGCCAGTGTTGAGGATGAGAGGGAGATGCTCTTTCTCTGGTTGGGACTGTACCAATGTGGGAGGCTGAGGAGACAGTCCCGAAGCAGGGTGAAAGGGGAATACCAGGAAAAACTAGCCCGGAATGGAGAGGACCCCGGGTAAAAACTGGAGCAAGGGCATAAAGTTTTAAGGTGAAGCTATGTCCTATTCAAACCACCGTGGCTGAGGGGTCCTGAGTGGCCCGTTTTGAGAAGCCCGGGGAATGAAACTCTCCCAAAGCAAGGCCTTAAGCCTGGCTGCTTGTTGCACTTCATCTGAGGGGTAAAGGGCTGACAGGGAGCAAGACCAAATTGGCCCTCACCTAGAAAGAAGACACTTTGGATGGCTGTCCTTGTCAGGCACTTGCCTCTGCAAAAAAGCAGTGTTTGAAAACCACTGCGAGGAACAATGAAGGAAGTCACACAGAAAGTCTGAAGTCAGGAAACCGTGACAAAAGGAGTGAAGAGAACCAAGATAAACAAACCAAAATGCTGCGGAAAAGCCATAACGGTTAGGAAGTCTGAGTTCAACGATCTGATGATCTGGGGAAAAAAGGTCCGAGAAAGGTTCCCAAACTGCTGCTACCATGGGCAAAAAAAACTGAGCCTCAGGGGGGGGGGGAAAGGGTTCAACAAAAAACCTGCCAGCAGGCTCAGAAGGGTTTTCAAACCCGGGGTCCCAGTTTTGGGCTCCCGTCCCAGAAGCCCCAGCCACTATGGTCAATGCTCAGGGCTTCTGGGAGCGAAGTCCAAAAAAACCCGGGGACCCACAGGGGAGACCACTGCCAAAAGGCCGAACAGTGCGCTGCGCAGACAAGGCACCCCATTTGTGTGAGTTCACAGATGAGCACTCGAAGGACCACAGTTGCAGGGAACAGCCCCCCCGCCCCGCAGGGCAGAAAGGGAAAGGGAAAGGAAGGCCCATCGCCGAGGGAGGGTTTTCCTGGGTTGCCACCCAGAGGCGTCTGTCTTCATGGCAGCTTCCGCTCTCCCGTTGGCCCTATGGCACCACCTTGCCCCCGCCACCCAGCCCTCCCGCTTTTCCCCATGCCCTTTCCCTTTCCGGGCAAACCAACAGTTTCCCCCCAGGGCAGAGAGAAGGCAGAGGGCGGTGGGGGGGCGGTGGATGGGAAAATCTCTCAGAGGAACTGGAGGCCTCAAAAGGAAAACTAGGGTGGCCTTCACTGTGCCAGCCAAGATAGTATGTGCTGGGCATGGAAGGTGCCCAACATCCCCACCACTGATGAATGGCTGGAAAAATTATGGAGCTTGCAGAGATGAAAAGTTGACTGACAGATGAGGAAAGACGGGGGATAATAAATGCTACAAAGCACGGGACCTGTTCCTGTGCTTCTCCAAAAAAAAAATTTGGCATCTGGTTTCCAATGCTAATTTATTAATAATTTTTTTTATATATTAAAAATTTTGTATTTCTTGTTCTATTTTTTTTCTTCTAAGCTCCAAGGGATAAGTCAGGGGAAACAGATAATGAAAAAATGGCCTTTTTTTCCCCGAGGCAGGGGAATTGCTCCATGCCCTTTCCCCCCGCCCTTTTGGGGTCCGAAGAAAGGGACTGTCCCTGAAGCCCTTCCGCAGGGCTCCTCCTTGGTCCAGGGCGAATCGGAGCAGTGCGAGGTCTGTAACCGCATTCTCCGGCTTCCAAAAAGGCGGCCTCCAGTTCCAAAATAGCTTTCCCGGGTTCCAAAATGGCAGCCTCCAGCTTCCAAAATGGCGGCTTCTGGCTTCCAAAAAAGGGGGCTTCTGGCTGGTTGTGGGTCCACCAACCCCGGCCCCCATTGGCCCCAGCCTCAACTGCACAAGGAGCAGGAACGCACTGGGGGTTCCCGGAAAATAAAGGCCTGTTTTTTTTGGTCTTTAGAAAAAAAAATGGAGGACCACTTGGGTCGTTTTGGGGCAGACCCAGGTGAATTCTGGGAAAGTCCCGCTCCACCAGTCCAAGGTGAGGCAGTCCCTGAGAGGGCTGCCCCTTTAATGGCCTGGTGCGGAAAGGGCCTGAGTTTGCAGGGCAGGCCTAGGCCAAAGTTTACCTGTTCCCCCCTTTGGGAACCAGAAGCCAAGTCCAGCCCCCTCCAATCCCTGGCTGTCTCTGCTGGGGGGCCCAAAAAACAGCCCAAACACAGACAGCCTCTCTTTCCCCCCTCTGCCCCGTTCACGGGCCCGGGGCGGAAAGGGCCAATCTTAACACAGTTACTTTTAAAAAAAAAAAATTGTCTGGGGAGATTGTGTGATCTGTTGGCATTTTGGATGCTTATGTGCTGGAGGCAGGAGAGGGAGAGGAAGATCCCTTTTCACGGAGTTTTTGGAAAGGGTTAGGGAAATTTGATTGCCCTTAAAAGATTAACTTTAAAATTAATTTTATCAATGCTTAAACTACTTCCAAGGGCAAATTAGCTGAATGGAATATAATCACCCAAGGCCAGTGTTTTTAAAGTTATCATGGGCATGGTAACTTTGGTTTTTTCCCCCATTTTTTTATGATGGGGGGGGTTAATTTTTTTTTGTTGTTTATTATATTTTTTTTTTTTTTTTTTTCCCTTTTATTTTTGCTATAAGAATTATGTGCAAATTACAACCAATTCGGTTTTGCCCCTTCACCCCTCCCCACAACCCACCCTGGGAAGATTTTTACAATTAATTTCTTTTTCCCCTTTACGTGGCATATCATTTTTGCTCTTTCCCCCCCCATCCTCATAGCCCCCCTCCTTGACAAACTCATCCGTTTCTCCCACCTGCCTTTAAATTTTCTCTAAAGAACCTCCTCTTCTCCAGTATAAAATCAAACAGCATATAGTCTGCTATATCGTCTCACTTTTTTTCATCCCTTCACGCATAGGCAACCACTGCCTGTGTTTTTATTAATAATTGTCCCAAATTTAAAAAGCCCTCCTCTTTTTTTTACCCCATATCCCCAACACTAAAAATGGCCATTTTTCTTTCTTTCTTTATTTATTTTCAATTTCCTGCTACAATTTATTAATTTCCTGTTGGTTTTTTCAAAAATTTTTTTAATTTTTACCCTCCCACCACATGCAAATATAGGTTGCTTTAAAGCCACATCCATGCCAACATTCAGATGGCATCCTTTTATAAAGATAAGACAGTTGATGTGGTGTTCTGTACTATCTTCCTATTAATTTCATCTGTTGGGCCATTTCCCATAGGTGTTATAGCGTCTTATTCCACTTTCAAAATCCCATAAATTTTGGGATTTGAGTTTCCCGGGGCCAAAAAAGCTCTCTGGCTAGAATTCTAATACCCCTTTCCCAAACTGCAAGCCCCAGGGTTCATAGGCTGTTGAAAATGGAAAGTACCAAAAAGCCTAGTGCGGAAATGGTTGTTGCCTTTCTCTCTTCTTCATCCTGAATTGTTTCCATATTTTAAATAAGCTCTCATCAAAATTTAAACTATTATCTGAAAAATTTGTAGATTGTGCCACCAATCCCTTTGCGTCCCCCATATCTCACTTCAGTAATCCTTCAAAAGGGGTATTAGCATTCTTTTTCACTATCATTTCCTGTGAATTTTTTTTTATTCCCCTCAATTGTAGCCAATATTTTTTCTCTAAGATCCATAACTTCCATTTTGAAATTCTCCCCAAACTATTGGATACTTCACTGACTGTGCAATATGTGTTAATTTCCCCATTTCCTTAATATTATCCCTTTATTAGATTCACTTTTTTTATTTAA
>CAOLHI010002708.1:0-232937 GCA_948474755.1 Ctenosaura bakeri | reverse complement strand
TCTGTTTCTCTTTTTTTGTCTGAAGCAGGTGTTGTGGCTCTTCAACAGCTGGAAATGAAGGTCAGATTAGCTGAAGCTCATTTTAGAGAAGGCTGAGTTGCTTTTGGCAGGTGGACTCTTAAAACCAGTAAGGTAGTGAAAGTATCAGTGGCCACTGGTGACTCCTGTGTCTATGAGACAGTGAATCCAATCCATGCTTTAAGTCCGAACTTTTAAGTAGATAGCCAAGATATTGAAATTATTTGGAGGTTCAAAACTTTGGACTGTCCTTTAAAGTCCAAACTAAAACCCAGAGAAGATTCCCCACTCCACTGAGATGGAAGTCACCACCCACCTTTGGAAAATCTCTGTAACAAATGGTGGTGTTTCGACTCAAAAGTGGAGTCTTGTTGTTTGCACTCCTGGGGTGGAAACTACAGCCCACAGTGCATTTATCAGCTTTAGTTAATATGCCATCTCTAAGAGGGTGAACTTTGCCCTAGTGGAAATAACACTTAAATGGACGGACAATATGTGTAGGGATGCCTTGATAGCTATGTTGTCTAGTCTCTGCCTTGTTCAAGCCCCAGCCTTCAGAAATCCTGACTGCGAAGTCATGCTGTGGCTTATTTCCTTGGAGGGAAGGTCTGTCTGTCTCTCTCTCACACAGTTTTGCCAAGTGTGGCAGAGTTATTTTGTGCATTAGAACTGGGCGGAAAAGCTGAAGGTGAAATTTTGTAGCTCCTCTGATGTAGTTAAGTGGGCAGTTGTGGTGCAGGGGATGAGAAAAGAAAGAGGACAACAGGAAGAGAGGGCTGCCACCTTGGGGAATGCCTGGCTTTGTAGACTTCTCTGAGCCAAGGCACTATGCAAGGAGTAGCCTGGAAATTTCCTGAATGGAGGTAGTCCTTTCATACCTTGGTTCTGAGGACTGCTAGAGCCAGGCCTTCATGAAACAGGCTGCCGCCTCCTCACATTGTTGCTGCAGTTGTTGCTGCAGCAGTTGCTGTTCCACGTGTGTTGAACCACTCGTGAACCAGTCTGTTTTGGGAGCAGCTTACCACAATAGGTCCTAGCCTGGTGGCCCTCCAAACGTTATCGGACTCCAGTTCTCATGAGACCCATCAAACCTAGTCACTGTTGAAAGTTTATAGAAGCAGTAATTCCTCAACAAGTTCAAATTGTTTAAATTAAAATTGTGCTTTACAGTGTTTTAGCAATGCACGTTTCAAATAGAATTGTTTGTTTAATTGTTTTTTAAGAAGACTTTGGCTGAATTCCTTAAATTGTTGTAAGCCACTTTTTGGTCTTGTGCTGAGAGAAAGGCAGGATGTAAATTAAATAAATAAAAATAAAATAATAATAATAATTATAGACATCTGGAGACCTGCATGTTCCCTAGCCCTGACTCAGAACTTGCTGGACACACTTGAAGCAGAGTGTCTCATGAAGGTACACCCCTGCTTTGGCTTCTGTTATGGGTGAGTGAGAGGAGCTGTGTTAAACCAAAAGCACCAGAGATTTTTGAGGCAGCTTGAAGACTAATGAGCTTTATTTGACATAAGCATTCACAGACTCCCTCTCACTTCATCAGATCCATGATTATAGGGTTATTGAGTGATAGTGGTGATATTGCTTCAATGGCCCAGTAAGAGTGGCTGCTGTTGTGATGCAATTTAAGTTGGTGAATATGTCCTGAGCTCAATTGACAGCCACTCTGCTGTACAGTATTGCAAATCAGGAATGGGCAAAACATAAGCCGTTCCTCCTAACTAAGCCTTTCTTTTGGCTTGTATGTCCCCTAGTGCTGTTTCTTTTAAAACCAAAACTGGGATTGTGATGCTTAGGAAGACTTCCAGAAGTTGCAGCTTTCTATTGTAGACTGAGGAGGAGCAGGTCCCATCACACCCCTATTCAAAACTGGAAGTAGCTGTTGAGTTATTTCAGTTTTGTTTTTGTTTTGAAGAGTTCCCCACCCTATTTTGGAGTTTCCTATGGGAGTGAAAAATTGGATGCTTGTGGTGTCGGAGTCATGGATCCTGGCCTTGCAAAGTCACCCAGCCCTGCCAACAAATGGATCACATTTAACTCAGGGAAGGAACCATTATTAAGAGCATGGACTAGAAACGTTATTAGGAGATTGCGCCTTAACTGCGTTGGATTTGCTGTGTATATGGCATGAATGGCCTTTTGTAAGATGCTTAGACTTGTCCTTTGATGGCAGCATATAAGTTCTCTAAGTTGCTTGCTATGTCCCAGATCTACCAAATCTGCTGATGGGGATTTCCCCCTTTTGTTTTCTCTCTGGTGATTCAGAATCCTTCATTAATCCACAAAACATTACGCAGTACAAGCCCAGAGGTTCCAATTCTTTCATATTTCAACTGACCAACACGTGATGGCAGCACCAGGAAATAGAAGGTGAGTATGCTTCTGGCAGCCACATATTTACAAAATGGTCAGAGAAGCATATGCACATCTGGAGAGCAAGTGATAGAAAAATAAGTATGTCAAACAAAAGCACATGTCATCCAGGTACTCAACATTTAAGTCTTTTTACAGGAATTGCATTTATTTAAAAAGAAATAGCAAATGGGGAATAACCAGAATATGTGCAGCACAATCCTACATTTTTTAATATTTTATTTTATTTACTGGAAGCAAGCTCCACTATATTCAGCACTTTAATAAGTGTCTCCAGTACTGCAGTTTTGCAGGCGGGAATCTTAGGCTGGCTGTAATGCAAGATAATACTGCAGGGCTGTATGTTGGCCATTAATCTCAGAAGCCTGTGGGTCCAATGTGTGCTGATATGCTCTTGAGGGCTTATTAATATGCCTTTATGCTGGCTGAGGAACTTTAGCAGGTATAGTCCAAGGAGTAATCTTGCATGTATAAAGGTAAGCTTCTGCTTTACAGTGTGACATTTTAGAAGAGTCCTTTGATACTATGTCCCCGAACTAGCAGGCATTTGCAATCATCGGCCAGGATCTACAGCATATTGGCAGAGTGTTAGTCTCTGCCAGGTTACTTATGGGAGATGGTGGAAGCTGCTCACTCTGCCTGTCTACGCACCAACAACTGGATGGCCACGGGGAGCAACACCATCTCTGGCTACAGGGATGCATGCGTGATCTTTCTGGCTGTTTTGGAACATGTAGGGAAGAAAGAGCACTTCCCACCCCCAGAAAAGCCTAGACACTAAAGATGGCCAAAACAAGCCCAGACACTCTTGCTGCCAATCAGTGGCCGGGGGGTTGGGGCTGCATGTAGCAGCCCGTGACTGTTGCATGTGGGATGTCGGTCTTGCAGAAGGAGGTACAAAGTAGAGGTTTTCCTCACTTATCTGACAAGTTAGAGACCAGAGCATAGTTAAAAAATGAAATTGATTAAAAAGCAGAACCTGTGTGCTGGACTATCTGGAGCATAAAGGACATACAGAGGCTCACTTGGGACTGACCATGCATGCAGTGCTTGCAAAGTCTCTCAGCACCTTTCCCCCCCTCTCAGCTCACTTTGCAAGCAGCATGCATGTGCATGCTGTTCCAAGTGAGCCTCCATAGGCAGGAAGAACTGATGAAAGAGCAGAACCCCCTTTGAACTTATGGAACTGGTCCTTAGTTTGGAAGTGTCAAAAGAGCAAGTCATCAGATAATGGAGTGTCAAAAGGTGGGGGCTTCCTGTAACTTCTTCAAGATCTGTAAAAGTGCATGTGCATTTACACCTATTTATATCACCAAAAGGATTCCATCAAATGTGTCCATACTTTGTAGTGGATGCAGAGGAGCCTTTTTCTCCCTCTCTTGGATAGTGTCTTCAGGTCATTAGAATCTCTATTGTTCTTCTTAACTGTTCCTATTCTCGTTTTATGTTTTGGAGATGGTTAAAGGAAACTCTCATCAGACCAAAGCAATGCAACATTTAAAGTAAAATCTAATACCACCATTGTGTTGAAAGCAAGATAATGATGCTACAGTGCTATAACAACCCAATACAGATTTGTCCTGTCACATTGCCAGACCTCATCATAGTGTGACTGACATCTTACCCCGGAATCCTTCACTGCTCCAGTTTTCATCTGAATTGGAGTTCTTGAGTGAGCCTTGACTGTCCCTAATGGCAACTGAGATGCTGCCTTTGCAATGAAACAGAGAAGGAGCAGTTTCTGTATTTATTTTATTTATTTTTGAGATGGATAAAGATTTATAAATGACTGAAACCAATAAAGAAATATAAATGCTTTTATATGAAAAGCATAACATGAAAGAATATTACTTTTGGGGGAGAGAGAGGGTCCGATATCAAAACAGCCAGAATTTAAAGTGTCCCAGAAAAAAGCAAAACAACAGAAAAACCACTATAGAACTGTACTTTTTTTTTTAATGTAGGATTACAGGTCTCCCATGAGACCATACTGTACGAAACCTCTGTGTAGGCCTCATCACTTGTCTTACTGCTTGTTGCTGTAATGCAGTATGTCGCCTTTCTATTTTAGGAACGCACAAAAGACTTGTTTCTTTGACTGGCTAGTTAATGAGATCAACAGCAGAAAGTATGATGGGCTATATTGGGTTGATGAGACCCACACAACCTTTCGTATCCCCTGGAAACACAATTCGAGAAAGGACCTTGTGGCTGATGATTACATGATTTTCAAGGTATAATCCTCTTTAATCAATGACAGCTTCTCGTATGTCCATGTTGTTGTTTGCCTTCGAGTAGTTTCTGATTTATGGCAACCTTAAGGTAAACCTTTCATGGAGTTTTCCTGGCAAGATTCGTTCAGAGAGGATTTGCCTTTGCCTTTCTCTGAGACTCAAGAGTGTGACTTGCCCAACGTCATCCTGTGGGGTTCACCAGTCAAGTGGGAATTTGAACCTTCCTCTCCCACGGTCCTAGTCCACCTCTCAAACCACTGTGCCACGCTGGTTGTTTGTATGTCCAGTGCTGTTGTGTGCCTTCAGGTGGTTTCCAACTTATGGCATTGGTTAAGGAAAACCCATAATGGAGTTTTCTGGGGCTGAGAGTGTGTGATGCACCAAAGGTCACCTAGTGGGTTTCTGTGGCAGAGCAGGGAATCAAGCTCTGGTCTCCAAGGTTGTAGTCTGACTCTCAGACCACTAAACCACACTGGGCTCTCATTTGTATTTGCATACCATGACAGAAATTTATATTGCTTGATACACATATGTAGCATGTTAAATACCTAATACGTTTACTGTGGCAAAGGCTTCCATGAGACTAGAGTTCATTTTTGAGAGGCTGTGTAACAGGCAAGCATGCCTACCTTCTGAGAAATCATCAGTGTGTGTTATTATAGCTGATGCAGTTGTATGCTTGATGGAATTGTCGCATTCCACTGAATCAGAAAGGTGGTAGAAGTGTGGGGTCATCCTAGGCCTAAATCCAATTGCTAGTCCCAACCAGAGCAGATCCATTTAATGAACTGCTGAACGATCAGTGGAGTGGAGTGGTTTGAGAGTTGCAGTGCACCCTTGTTCCTGGAGACCCAATGAGTGATCTTGGGTGCATCACACACTCTCAGCCCCCAGAAGATCCCATGATAGGTTCACCTTAGAGTCACCATAAGTCAGAAATGACTTGAAGGCACACAACAGTAACACTTATGTAAATCAGAATCATGCCATTTTTTTCTCTAACTAGACCTAGAAATTGGATTTGGGCCCAAGTAAGTGTGATCCTGTGCATGTCGGATGAATGTTTCAGAAAGAGAGGCTAAATCTGGTGGCTAGTCCTACCTAGATTAAGCTCACATTGATTGAGTGTGACACACACACACACACATCTTTCAGTGGTTAATTCATTGAGTCTGCCCTAGTTGGAACTGGCCATTGAATTTAGGCCAAAGCTTTTGGATGTTCAATGGCTCTACCTCATTCAGAGACTTGTACGGGGAATACAGATGTTGTCATTTATTTGTAAACCAGCAGTGTTTTTCTACCACCGCTCTGACTTTTTTGCTTACAAGAAAAAGAAAACATTAAGGGGATAAAATGAAATAGCTGCACAATGCCTTTTGACTGGTAGCATTCTGTGTTCAAAGGCACTCTTCCTCCCACTGTAAAGTGGCTGTGAGGTTACAGCTGTGTGGTCAAAAGTGGTGCAAGTGTTTGTCATATACATTGCTTTGCGTAACTCATTTCTCTTTAAACAAGCTGGATAAAGACTCTGGCACGGAAGGGTTAATATTCTACCCACACCACGGGCACAATTTTTGACTTGAATTGTTCCATCCACTCACAGGTGTACTATTCTCTGAGGAGGAAGTCTCCTATTGTGAATAGCATGCTCTGTGGGATAGAGATTCCTCTTGAGACCATGGTATTAAAGCTCCCCCTATTGAATACTGTGGTCCTAATTTGGTTTGCTGTCAGCTCTGTGCCATCTGCATGTGGCAAATGTTGTATCTAGCAGTTTTTAGTCTCTCATTGCCGTAGGGAATGGTGCTGTGGCAATCTGGGGAGCAAGTGCAGCCAGAAAGCAGGTTAAGCACCCAGAATAGCATCTCAAGAGATAAACCCAGCCCAATAGTGTGTGGGAGGGACTTGCAGCTGAGAGAAAAAGTTATATAAAGCTAAGTTCTTGTGGGTATTTTTATCCCTTCAGTGAAAGTCTAGCAAGGAGCTAGGGAGCAGAGTTGCTTAGTCAGCCAGAGGTTTAGTTCTCAGCGGAAGTCTAGTGAGAGGCAGCAGAGTGATTAAGCCCTAATAGGATCTGGTCAGAGAATATGACCTAGATTGGGGGTTAAATTTTTGGTGGGAGTTTAGCCAAAGGGCTGTTGTTATAGTTGTGCCTTTCATGAAAGTCTACAGACAAGATTGAACTGTGGAAGTTAACTGTAAATACTGTCTGAAGAGAGCACTAAAGAAATATATCAGCATTGAACTGCATATGAACTCTAACATACTGCTTTATTCTTATTGTTATCTTAATAAATGCTACAGTTCTTCTTTGTAAATACTGACTTTGTTTGAGTTATCTACAGTGATAAGTAGCACAGAAAACACACTACTGTAAAATTATTAACTGGTTCTAAATAAAACACTGAAAACCCTTGCCCATTTACACAAAGGTTGTATTATGGGGTGGAGGGGGGAACAGAGCTGTGTGGAAAAGAAATGATGTTTTAACAGATTGGGAACCACCACACCAGTCTGGGAGAAGTAAGAGCCTGTCACAGGTGGTCCGCCAGATTTTGGGGTCTGCAACTCCCACAAGCCCCTGCCAGCATAGCTAATTGTGTTTAATGATGGGAGTGCAGTGATATCTGAAAGGCCATTCATTTCGTATCCATTGTCTACCACTGCAGCCCAGTTCTTTTCACATTTTCTCCACCTCATCTTTCATTTTTTTCCCCACATTTGGAAAGGCGTGGGCTGAAGTCAGCGGAAAATACAAGGAACATCAACGAGACCCAGCCAGATGGAAAACCAACTTCCGTTGTGCTTTGAAAAGCACAAAGAGATTTGAAGAAGTAAAGCCGAATGATCCTGATTTTCATGAATATAAAATCGTCCCTCTCAACAGTGCACAAGCAGCCAACCCTCCTGCTTGTGCAAGTAAGTAAGGTGGGAATACCTGCATATATTGCTAGTGTCCCCAACTACTTTTGCAAAGTCTTCCTCATTACCTTGGGCAGCTGATCAGTTGTGAGTGACTGCAGTAGGAATCCTGTAGCCATCCAGATGTTGTGCAGCTTCCACTATCAGCATTCCTCACCATTGGCTGTGCTAATCAGGGCAGCTCAGAATTGCAATTAACAATCTCTTACTTATCATCATAAGGTAACATCGTTGCTCATTTACAAAAGGTGCTTGCTTGTCTGAAACTTCTAATAAGCTGGGCTGAGATGCTGACCAATTGTTTGTCCAAACTGTGCCAGTGTTTGGCAAATGTTATCTTAGTTTAATAAATCTGACCTAAGAAGCCACAGTTACCAGCTTCTGAACAAGCTTGGATATAAACCAGCTTCAGACCATAATTTGTTCTGAAACATAGACCAGAATAGGGATTCATAAGTTCCTCTACAGGAGTTGCCCATGTTTATACAGTGCTTGATGTCAGCATTCAGTTCAAGGTTGCAGAAGAACAACTGCATGCAGTGACATTTTCACGGAGATGTCCATTCTTAGCTGATGCATTATTTGTCTGCTGCTGCTGAAATTGGTAAAGTACTACTTTGGTTGCACAATCAGTTGTACGACATTGCCATTAGACACAAAAGTCTTGTAACACAGCCAACATATAACTCTGCATGCAACATTTAAAATGCAATTCTGAGGTAGGATCTTGACTACAATTTCTTGATTTAAGCAAAAGGGGAAACTTGATTAGAGACACCTAAGCTTAATCGCTCACACATGAAGGGAATGGGTAAAGAGATTGTGCCAGTGGCAATAGGCTCATCGCAGTCTTAGCTTGCTAAATTGCAGATTAAGTCTCCATTTGCCATTATTTTTTTCCAGATTAGAGTGTAGTGTCAGCAAAAAGAGGATCTATACATGTCATGGGGCAGTTTGAAGGGCAGGCATTCCTAAACTCATGTATACTTATAATGAAGAACATAAAACTCTGTATCATCCATCATTATCATCCTGGAAATACTGTTTGTGTCTTTTTCATGCCTTCCATTTCCTTGTTTTTTTAAGGGAATGAAAGTGTCCGCAATAATGATGAGTTACTTGTCACCCCTTCCAGTGAAGGAGCCCAAGGTTTTGATCAGACTGCACCTACATTTCAGGTACGAAACAGTAGATTGCAGTGGGATTAAGGTATCTGAGGGCTGTGGAACATCTGAGAATCTTCTAATCTTGTGATGCTGTAAACTAATTATCCTGAATATCATCTCATGCCACCCAGAACACACCTAAACTTATCTTATTTGGGAAGCCAAGCAAAGTTGGGAGACTTTCAGGAATCTCCAGGTAGAGCTAAAGAAGCTCTAAAGAAGCTTTGCCTGAAGCAAAGTTAGAGGAGACACTGCCCGTTAGAGTTGACAGTACTGACCTAGGTAGGCCAATGGTCTGACTCAGCTATAAGGCAGATTGCAATGTTCCTTTTAATGACATAATGACAGTGATCTAATGCTAAGGATCTGTCTGACTTTATTCAGTGGGAACTGGGAGAAATGAGAGATATGAGGAATATTCTGTCTGGTCAGTTTATCAGGAAAAGAACTTATTTTCTTAGGGAAGAATTCTACAAGCCATTTTTATATAGAACTTTAGCTGAACTTCAGTTTGTTTCAGTAACTTTGAGGTTCACAGGCACCATATACTGTTACCTGGGAGTAAGTCCTAGGGAACTCAGTGGGACTTACTTCTTAGTAGATATGTAACTGACATACCTTCCTGAACATCTCTGATCTCTTCTGATTTCAGAAGCTAAGCAGGCTCGGGCATGATTAGAACTTTAATAGAGACCACCAGGAGTCTCCAGATAGGGCTAAAATGCTGACGAGCCATTACTCACACTCAGAACTAACAGGATCTGAGGAAGGCAACCTCCTCTGTTTCTGTGAAGTTGTAGGTGGCATCTCTAGAACTCTACTCGAAGCAATTACTTTCGGTCAGTCAGCTGAAAAACAACCCAAAAACTTAATCAATGCAGAATTTACTGGGGGTTATTATGGTCCAAACAGTTCCTTTACTTGCTGGTGTGGGGGTTGTGAATATATTCTTGAAGAGATGGCAGAAGGGATGGCACCTCAGGTAATGACAAAGAGTAGAAGAAAATGTATCTTTAAGGATTCAACATGTAATCAGCTGATTAGGTCAACCCTTTCCAATATGCCTTCCATATTTGTAACACTACAAACTCTGCCATCCCCTGCCAATGTGGCTGCACTGGCTAAGATGATGGGACTTAACTAATGCTGTCCGGAAGGGGCAGGAGCTACATGGGATGCCTCAAGTGCCACACGTGGCCTGCTGATGGCATAATTTGCACTCCTGACAGAACAACACCTATTTGACAATACTCCCCCAGCTAGAAATTGTCATAAATGAGGCCAAAAGTAGTGCTTTCTTTGGCTGGAATTGGATGTGAAGATAAACTTGGCATTGCCTTAGAAAACAAAATCACAGTATAGATGCCTACCCTTAGTATTATTGCTCATACTGACAGATTTTGTTTGTTCTCACAGAACACCATTACATTGGCTTTGAGTTTCTGCCTGTTGCTGGAAGAGAATGCATAGGAAGACGGGTGTCCAGTGCAAAAGAACACCCTGACCAGTGTAGGTTATTGGTGTGAACAAGACAACTGGAAGTTAGCAGGTGTTATTTTAAGTCTTGTATTTCAGCTAACATTCATTAGCTGAAATATGTGCAAGAAATCACAAGATTTAAAGCATGCATTAAAAGGCACTCTGAGACTGTAGCTTTAATGAAAACTTCTCTCATTTCTGCTCCATGCAATTGGCAAGTAAAACAAACTGAAAGTCCCAGACTAGAGCTTGTCTTTGTTTTTGTACAATTGTAATCTTAGTAACTTAAATGCAAAGGTGTTGCTCTGTGTCACAAGGTTGAAAGACAGGTGATCACTGAAAAATGGTGTAAGGCCCTGAAATAAGCAACAAAGGTACAGTCTGAGGTTGCTGGGAAAGTGTGTAATGGAAATTTTTGCATGGCTTCCCTTCAGTATGTAATAGTACTTCTTATTTATCTGGTTTACAGCAGGAGATAGATGTTGCGTTTAAAAATCTGTCACTGGAAAGTCCAGTCTCAGGTAAGCTGGTGCTTGTGAAAGCTCACTTTCTAGTTTATTACTACAAATATCATGTGAGGCAGATGCTTAGAACAGGAATAGGCTCAGGCTACAAGTTTTGGTTCAGTTCAGTTCAAATTTTTCGCTGGAGGAGAGTTGTACTAAAAAGACAAATTAATGGGCCCTAGAGCAAATCAAGCCTGAACTAAACTGAGGCCGTCATACTTCGGCCATATCATGAGAAGACATGAGTCACTAGAAAAGGGTAATGCTTAGTAAGGTAGAAGGCGATAGGCAAAGAAGAAGACCGCATTGTAGATGGATAGAATCAATTGAGGAAGACACATCCCTGAATCTACAAGACATGAGCAGGGCTGTTGATCATAGTGTGACTTGGAGGTTCTTCCTTCATGTGTCACCATAAGTTGAGGTTGACTTGACAGCAGTTAACAACAATAACAAGGTGAACCTATGATGGGTTTTCTTGGCAATATTTGTTCAGAGGGAGTTTGCCTTTGTCTTCCTCTGTGGCTGAGATAATATGACTTGCCCAGGGTCACTCACTGAGTTTCCATAACTGAACAGGGATTCGTACCCTGGTTTCCAGAGTCATAGTCCAGCACTCAAATCACTACACCTTGCTGGCTCTTTTGATATTGAAAGAAACTAAAATAGCCTCTGCCTACTTGTATATAAAGTGAGGTTAAATTCTCTTTCCCCTCCTGTGAATAAAGCAGTGTGTTACTGGTGAACCATACCATGTACTTGCTCAAACATCCAGTAATGAGAAGCAGGAGAGTGGGTTGAGTGGCTTGTAACATGATGTAACGTGATAGTATGGGAAGCTAGATCAGCCTTCTGAGGTATCATCAGCACCAGTTGTCCATCGTTAACTACCCTCTCTTGGCCAAGTTAATATAAATGGCTAGGTTTGACACCAATTCATATTTAAAATATATAGAAATGCTGTTAATCTTATTATTGTTAGATTAAGGTTATTATTTAAGGTTAGCTTCCATGGTTAAAGAGCAAGTGTGGTGTGATGGCTTTTAAGTGTTGGACTAGGACTTTGGGAGACCAGGGTTTGAATCCCCACGCAGTCCTGGAAACCCAGTGACTGACCTTGTCCAAGTTGGCAATGGCAAGCTGCCTCATAATAAGTCTTGCCAAGAAAACCCCATGATAGTGTAGTCAGAGTAAGCTGAAGGCAGATAACAGTGTTAACTGACATTCATATTTTGCATTTCTTTCCTGTCTGAATATACTGTTGATGTTGCCTGGGGTGTAACCAAGGCTGAGGTGTGTTGGTACCCCATACAACTGCAGCATGGAGCAGATTGGAGATGTCAGCCAAGCACCTGTACATTGCTGATGCACAGTCAGTTTGACTGAGTTCTGTATAAGCATACCTTCTTTTTTGATACAGAAGGCTGAGAGTGTGTCCTATCTCCTTAGTCCAGGAGAGTGAGAAAGAACATCTGCCTCTGCATATGAAAGCTAGTGGCCCCAAGAGAGGAGAGAGTAAAAAGCCATGCTAACCAAAGGTTTGAATATCCCTGTGTGTGTGTGTACTGCAGGACCAAATGGGAATACAGCTGAAAATATCTACCCATGTAGTGCCGATACACTCCAGTGGGTTATGCAGCAAGCCGACTTGAATCTGGATGGAGTCCAGCCAGTCTCATGGGCTCCTGCTCCAGGTGGTCATCTCACAGGTAGGTCTAGATATGCAACTGACCAAAAAAATTTGATGGCTATCCTTTCAGTCTCTGGGTTGTAAAGCTGACTGCTTCATAAATAGGAGAGGTATTTGAAATCATACATGTAATGCTTGTATGTACAGGAATTTGCATGTACAGGCTATAAAGTGTTTGTGTATGTACACACATGTAGGATATATGTGTACAGAGCCATTAAATCAGGAGGAATGATCTGCAGATCTCACAATATTCTCATGATTTTGTGTGTTGTACTGTATGTTCTATATTCTCTTTTCCTGCTAGTGATCTTTGCTCCTCAATTTTCCAGGAGAGGTTTCTTATCAACAAAACAGTGCCTGTGCAGTTCCTTGTGAGGACCAAAACAGCTACCACCCTCTAAGGGATGGAGCAGTGGGTGAAGCAGTTGAAAATAGCTATTATGAAGAGCCATCGAGGTGGCTGGCTGAAATTACAACAAATGTAAATTCTCAGTCAGCTGCCACTCTTACATTGCAGCAGGCCCAGCAAAACTCTCCTGCCACAAATCAGCTTAACTATTCAGGTGAGTAAGGTACTCTGAAATCCGAATACATGAATTTACCCCAAATGGGGAATAATGCCAAAAAGCAGCATATCAAGTTTCATTGCAGTACCTAAAATGCTCAAAGATCAGCTAATAACAGCACTGAAGAGAGAGATTGTTTATCTCAGATGAATTCCTTGATTATGCAGACAATAAACTGTTTAAAAATTATGGTTTGATTTAAAACAAGGAAAATACCAGATATTAATTGGATCCAGACTTAGTGTTGGCCAAAGTGTTACTAGCAAAGCAGAAAGTGGGCAAATTAACTTGGAAAAGGTGCTGTTTTGACTACAACTTCCAGAATCAGCTAGCTGGTATAGCCAGTGGCTGTTTTAATGGTAGGATTTTGGGAGTTGCAGTCTGGAGTAGTAGAACAAGCATGGTGTAGTGGTTTGAGTCTTAGATTAAAACTCTGGAGACCAGGGTTCAAAACCCTGCTTAGCAATGGAAATCCATTGGCTGTCCATAAGCAAATTACACTCAGCCTTAGAAAAAGGCAAAGGTAAACTCCTTTCTAAACAAATCTTGCCAAGCAAACCCTGTGATAAATTTACCTTACAGCCACCATAAGTTGGAAACAATTTGAAGGCACAGAGCAACAACAAGAAGTCTGATTGGATTAAGCTGAAGGCCCATTTTAGTTGGACAACAAGCAGAAGCATGGAAGAAACCTATATGTGGTGGGTGGGTGATGAAATTTATGGGTTGCTTAGCTTAGAGGGCTGTTTTTGTGGCCCTCAGGACCCCCAAGGGCTCACAAAATATTTTTGGAAAAAATATTTTTTCAAAACTTGTTTTGTGTTCCCAGATGGCCTCTGGGCAGCATGGGGGCATTTTGATACATTTTTGCCCCCTCTGCCCTGCCATTTTAGGACCAGGAGAGACCTTTTTTAAAACAGGAAGTAAACTGCAGTGAGTCACTTCCTGCTGTAAAAGAGAACTTGTTGTGTGCCTTCAAGTCTTTTCTGGCTTATGGTGACCCTAAGCCAAACCTATCACAAAGTTTTCTGGGTACTGAGTGTAATGAGCCCAAGATCACGCAGTAGGGTTCCATCGCCAAGTGGGAAACTGAGCGCTGTTTTCCAGGGTTATAGTCCAATACTCAGACCACTATGCCACGCTGGCCCTCTCAAGAGAACTTACCTGGGCCTTAAACAGACTGGAGGAAGAACTGTGGTAGGAATGCCCTCATGCCTCCCAGAGGGCATTTGAGGACAAAATTATCTTCAAAGGAGTCTGGTGAGGGTGTAGCCCCCAGCCTCTTGACAGTTGCCTACCCCAAACCAGTGCATCAGTAAGACTTGCTGCTAGAAGCGTGGGTGCATTCAGGGTATTTTTTCTATAACAGGAGGTGCCCTTGGCAGTAACAACTGTTTCATTGAAAATGTCTTCATGGATGAAGAACCAGTGGGAAATGGAGAGATGATGTGCAATGTGGCAAGCCAGCATCCCATTATGGAACAGAGCATGTGTACATTGCCAGTTGTATCCACAGTTGATCAACCTCCTATCAGTGCTGTGCCACTGCAGAATAACACAGGTCAGTGAATGCATCCCGTCTCAGTTTGTGAGGCCTATGAAAGTGCTCTGGTTAGTGAGAGCAAAAGAGGAAATGTTGTTCTGTTTTTTGTTTTTTTGTTTTTAACTGGATGAGTGGGAATTGCAGGTAAAACTTTCTTTACTGCTTGGTAGGCACACTGACTTATCTGCATCTCCTCTTAAAAGGTCAGAGTATGATCTTGTATAGCCAGGGTGGGAAACTTGTGGACCTCCAGGTGATGTTGGACTTGCAACCCCCATCAAGCACAATCAGTGGTAAGGAGTGCTGAAAGCTGCAGTCCAACATGTAGACTTGATGGTTCCCAGCCCTTCTGTAGAGCTCGGTTGGATGATCCTGCTTTAGAGCTCTGTTATGCTCTGAATTCAGTATTCTGAATGTGGAACATAAATTCAATTCCCTCTGATGAGGAGATGAACATTATGCATCTTCCTAAGGAAGAAGAGCATATGAAAAATATAGCTATATAAATTAAATTATAAACAGAAGAAGATGTGGGTAGGATTGTCTAGTGACCAGAGCTTAAGGCTTCTCTGCTGACAAACTGCAGCTCAGTAAGTGTTTGTTGTGTGGAGGCCCAGTGTGCCTGGGAGCTGGGGGGAATGTTGACATAACTGGTGGCTTTGTAGAGACCATTTGAATGAACATTTCCATGGTGAACAGTAAGACGGCATTAATTACTTTATAGAACATGATTACAAAGTCTTGTACTACAGTTTAGAATGGAGAAACAGTCCTTTTCTGGACTAGGCCTGCATTTTCCGGGTTCCTTTTCTTTTGGACCTTGCTGCCCAAGCTAGATAATGTCAACCTGAGGCTAGGACCCATTTCTTCTTAGGCTCATGGAATCTGAGCACAATGACCCTTTTTTCTTCCTTTTTAAGTTGTGGATTTTAACAGAATAGTTTTGGCAACATTTTACATTGTCCAACCTCTGGAAGGCTTCATGGTTGCCATCTAATAAAAGATCACTGACCACTGACTGCAGAGCATGGTGAGCATAGTTCCGTGAAGGCCCCTTGATTTTGTACTAAACAACCAGCCATTTCCACTCTTGGTATCTGAATGAAGGAGCTGAGTCCTTGTTTGTTCCAAATATTCTGGCATTTTCTTTGCCCCTGTTCCTAGGAAGAAGTATCTAAATTGGAATGAAGAGTCTGTAGCCTATCTGACGTTACTGGTCTCCAATTCCGTCATGTCCAATCAGCATGGACAGGGATAATGGGAACTGGAATCCAGCAGTGTCTGCAGTGCCAGAGGTTTCCAACCCTTGATCTCATAGATATGTTTAATTAAAAACCCTACACACTTTTGGATCCAGGATGAATGCAGTATATCCGGCAATGGAATCTGCTGCCTCGGAGTGTAGTGGAGTCTCCTTCCTTGGAGGTTTTTAAGCAGAGGCTTGATGGCCATCTGTCGGGATTGATTTGAGGGTGTTCCTGCATGGCAGGGGGTTGGACTGGATGGCCTGTGTGGTCTCTTCCAACTCTACATTTCTATGATTCTATGATCTTTTAAAATCTTAATCATTTTACACAGGTTTGATTTCAGTAACAGATGCTGACTTTCTGGTTTAAATGACAGGAGTATCTAGGTCAGAGATGGACAGTTGTGGCTGCAAGTCCCTTAATCCCCATTATTAAACTGGAATTCCTGTAATCCTTTCACTACTGGTTATACTGTTTAGGGCTGATGGGAGTTGCAGTTCAGGAAACTGCAAGAGCCTAAGGAGGAAGAAGAGCTGTCCTTCATGTTGATGACACAATCGTAAGTGTCTAAAGGTGGTGTGTCCATGTATTCCGCTTCCTCCAATGTTTGTATTCCAGAAGCTTTCTTACATGTCTGTATTGTCACTTTTTTACAAATGCCAGCAATTGGGGTTTATATTATGAGCTGAATTTATTTCACTTTACTGATGATAAAACAAGTTTAGATATTTCATATGTGATGGTTCTGTAGATGAAACAGCATTTATTTGTGCTAGTGTTAAGTGCCTCCTTGGCACACAACCCTTTATAGACCTGGAGACAGTGGGTTTTTTTTGCTATATTAAGCCCAATCTTTTCCCTTACAGGAACAGTTTCCTTTGGCCTGGGTGTCTCCATCTATTACAAGGGGAGGCTGCTCCATGAATTAAGAGTGGAAGCAAGCGGCTGCTTCTTTACCTACGGGAACATCCACTGTGCTCAAGCACTAGGCAACCCACAGATAATACAGTTTCCAAATCCAGAGATACTTCCCGATCGGAAGCAATTTCAGCTCACCTTGGCTGCACTGCAGAACACAGGTCTACTGCTATATCAGAAGAATAACAAACTCTGGGCCAAGCGCTTTGGTAAATGTCAGGTCTTCTGGGCCTTCTCCAAGCAGCTGGATAACATGGCTCAGCACCCGGAACCCAGAATGTTAAAAAGGAAGGTAGACATGGAGATCTTCAACTATGAAAAATTTTGCCAAGGTGATTGTCTTGGAAAATGGTGCTTTCTGTGGTATGGGTGGGCAAGCTCAGTGCACCCAGGAGGCCACCAACCTGCCACCCACGCCCCTCTGGTGCCCCAAAAACCTGTAATTAAAAAGGAAATGAGTAGAAATGTCAGCCTCCTCCTGTAATTTTAATGCCTTTTGGGTAAAAACAAGAAATGCAGAAAAAAAGGTTTTAAATAGAACCATTTATTTATTATTCTTTATTTAAGGCATTTATTTATCATTTCTCAATCCCCCAGAGTCTCCAAGGTGATGCACAATAGGTAAAAACATTTTTAAAACATTAAATGCAGGTATACTCCAATTAATGAAATAAGTAAGTACCTGATAAGTACTTCGATAATAAAAAAAATGGAAACCAAAGGTACAGTTAAGATTGGAAAGGACAAGGATAAGTTGCTATACCACAAAAAAGAACAGAAGTTCAACATGCTTCAGTTAGTTTTGTTTCAAAACTAACAGTATGTGCATGTGGACTGAAAAAGCCAGGTCAATAAGCTGTGCCTTAAAAAACAAAATATTTTGAATATTTTCTAGAGACTGTTTGAAGGCTTCTTCCAAAATGCATTCAGGAGTGATTTTTTTTTCTTTTCACCAGCCTCCACTTTTCTTATGATGTCTGTTTTGGTGGCCAAGCTTACAGATGTGTGCTTTTGAACTTATTGGAGATAGCTGGTGAGGGAGACTTCTCTGCTCTCCCTTTTTCTCTCTGTTTTTCTGTTCACACATGCTCAGTAAGGGATTGTAAAGGCAGCTGTTGTTTACTTGCCTTTTATAGACAGGCACAAACAGCTACAGTAGGATTGGTTAGAGTAGAATCCCACTCTTTCCCAGCTCAAGCTTTGTTGGATTGTTTACTGCAGACATGCTGCAGCAGCAATCTGATTCTCCATCCTTCCTTCACCATTCTTCAAATGCCAATGCTGCTAGATGGATGGATGGATGGATGGACGGACGGACGGATGGATAGTCTAGCTAGACAGTGGACAAGGAGGAAAAGAGGGGATGGGCAGGCATAAAAGGACTTTGTAAAAGGTAACTTCATTTTCAGAGGCTTGTTAACTGAAGTATGCCTGTACGTAACCAAAAAAAAAAAAAGTTAAAATGTTTTAGGTATCTCTTTAAAAATAGGATTTAAACAGCTCTTTAAGAAAATCTTTGAAAACAGTTTCAAAAACAGCCAAGAGCTCACACACACACACACAGTTTTAAGAACCAAGAGCCAAGCAAAATACTGCAGTCTGTACTGCTCGCTGGAAACTCAGAAGGGATGGAGCCAGCCTCATCTCCCCCAGGAGAGAGTTACACAGGCAAGTGCTGCAACAGAGAAAGCCCTGTCACGTATACTCACCAGCCTAGCCTCATGGGATGGTGGGACATGGAACAGTGCCTCCCACTGATTATCTTATGTGTTAGGTAGGCTTATATGGGGTGAGGTGGCCTTTCAGATATTCTGGACACATTCATACTTCAAGGAAAATATTTTTATTTTTTGGGGGAAAAAATTGTTCAGAGTAGCAGTGAGGAAAATTATGGGCTCTGCTAAAAATAGGAGAGGGCTCATGTGGCTCACGAGCCACATGTTACCAACTTTTCTTTTGTAGACAGCAAATAGATAGGTGTTTGGGTGGACTTTGCCTGGCTGTTCAGGTCTCACTTTTTTCCAGTGATTATGTTGTGAAAGTTTTTGATGCTGTTGTTTTTCTTCTCTTCTTGCCTTTGCAACAGTAATTGCAGTGCCTCTAACTGGAAAAAAAAGGTTAAACATCTGGATTTGCTTCAGTTTCACTTAAATGGGCCTATAGTTGAAGCAGGTCTAAACTTCTCTTAGTTAGTATGTACATACATCCTGCAGCACATATTATGTGATACTGGCTTCAATGGCTCTGGAGTGACAAATGTGGAAGCACCTTCAGATTTTATTTTAATGATCTTTACTCTTTTTTTGTGCGTATGGACCTCCCCACATCGGACAGAGACTCACAGAATTAGTTTTAACTCTTTTTTTTTTTTTAGAACTCCAGCAGTTCCATGATGGTCAAAGAAGTTCAGCTCCTGACTATACCATCTATCTGTGCTTTGGACAGTGTTTTTCTGCTGCCAAATCTAAGGACACTAAACTAATTTTGGTGAAGGTAAGCAGAAGTGACTTTGGACACATCGCACACTCTCAGTCCCAGAAAACCCTGTGATAGGTTTGCCTTAGGGTTGCTGCAAGTTGGAAATGACTTAAAGGCACACAGCAACAACAAAGCAAAGAGGTTCCTCTTAAGATAAAACGGAGTGCTTTGTTGTGAGAACAGAAGTACTTCCTGGCTCATCTGCAAACAAACATTTTTAAGGCCATTTTAGCAGTGCTGGCTGCTGTCTACTTGGGAGGGAGCCACACAGCCAATCTTGTATGATACAGGTGTTCGCAGACATTTAGGAAATAGTTAAAGGTACTGTATTTGCTGGTGTTTAAGATGCACTTTCCCCAAAAAATAACTTTTGAAAATGGGGCGTGCCTTATATACCGGGTGCGTTATTGTGAGCCTTCTTTTCTCCCCCCACCCACGCCAAGGCAAAATGCATAGGAAAGGGAGGAGGTGAAAGGAGGACACCCATGAGGCTTCCCCCACTCCTTCTTCCCTTCCATTTTGCCTTGGTGGGGAGACCTCTCCATTGAGGCAAAATGCATAGAAAAGGGAGAGGAAGGTCTAGGAAAGCTCATCCAGCACCAGTGCTGGTTCTGTCCCCTAGACCCTCTCCTCACTTTCCTATGTATTTTGCTTCTGCATACGAAAGGGAGGGTGGGGTCTGGAAGCAAAAGGAGCACTCAGACAAGGCTTTCCCTGCCCCTTTTCCTTCTGTTTTGCCTTAGCAGGAGTTGTCCGTCCAGAGGCAAAATGCATAGCAAAGAGAGGAAGAGGTCTAGGGGGCAAAAGGAATGCTTGCTGAGGGCTTCCCTAGAGCTCCCCCTCTCTTTCCTATGCATTTTGTCTTGGTGGGGAGAACTCGTGCTGAAGTGAAATAGAAGAGAAGGGGGACAGGGGAAGCCTCACCAGCGTATAAGATGTACTGGTACTAAAAAAAATTTTCCCCAAAAAATAACCTTTGAAAACAGAGTGCGTCTTACACACCAGCAAATACATTAACTTTTTGTCCTCCTGGAGTTTTAGGATCAGCCATTTGTGACCTTCCAAATATTGACTACAATCCCTATTGTCCCCAGACAACATAGCCAATAGCTAGAGCTGATAGGACTTGCTGGCTAGCAAACCCAGAGAGCCAGTAGTTAATCACCCCAGTGTACTTAATTGTCTTCCTCTAACATCTTCACACAGTGACCCTGTGAAATAAGCTGACTGGTTTGCCTAAGATCATCTAGTGAGCTTTAGAAGTCATCTTTCCCTCATGCAAACTTTTAACACCAAAGGCAGACTATGTGTTCTTCCTCTTGAATAATACACACGTGTTTGGCCAGTTCTTCCTACAATGACAAAGTACTTTTTTTTCCTTCTTCTACCCTCTCTGCCCAGAGAAGAAAGGAATCATTTCCTCTTTCTGTTACTCTGTTGTTTTTTTGTTATGCTACTCAGTGAATTTAGTCCTTTTCTTGAGGAAAAAAAGGCTGCAAATTTAAATGACTTAAAATTTTGGAGGCAAAAATCCTATGAGGAAGTACTTTTGTCTTTAAAAAGTAACAAATGTTATCTTATACACAGCGAAAACATAACAACGCTAACAGTTGTTTCTAGGCTACCTTGTCATTGCCAAGAAGAAACAGGATTTGTAATTCTTTACTTCACAGTTTTTAACCATACCTTCTGCTGGAAAGAGAAATGGCTTTGATCCTTATGGAAAAATGTTTCTAGACTAAGTGTGGGCAAAGTGCAGCCTAGGGGCCGTATGTGACCCCAAGGTTAGGCTTGTGGGCTTCTGGCCCTTGGAGGTGGCCTACTCCCGTGCTGAGCCTTGGCCTTGTAAGTTGGTAACGCAGCTTCATTCTCCTTCGTCCTCAATGTTTGGCTAACTGCTTTAGGCCAGAGACATGCAGTGGTTTTTAAAAGTGGCGGGGAAGATATAACAAAACCCATTTCTTTTGTCCTACTATTGCCTGTAGTCAAACATTGTTCTTGTTTTTGTTACACTGAAAGTGGCAGCGGCAGCGAGGTGGGTATGGGCGCCACCAACAAATGCACCACTTTGACTTTCTGAGACTACTGTCCTCAATCCACTTCCATTCCTACTCATCTTTGCTTAGTTGTTAGATGCTGGATTGAGCAGAACTATGTATGTGTGTGCCTTCAGGTCACCTGTCATCTTATGGTGACCCCATAATTTCATAGGGTCTTCTTACGCAAGGAATACTCAGAGCTGGTTTTGCCAGTTCCTTCCTCTGAAATATAGCCTTCAGCACTTGGTATTCATTGATGGTCTCCCATTCAAGTACTAATAAGGGCTGATCCTGCTTTGCTTCCAGGACCAGAGAGAATATGGTGCTTTTAGGATATTTAGGCATAGGAGGGAATATATGTCTGCGCAAGTAGACAGGCTTAACAAACTTCTGTATATTTTTCAGTTGGTGCCGGAATTTTGTAAATATTGGCATGAACATGTGCTGATGAAAGGAATCTCATCCCTGAACAGCGAAATCGAGAGTTTACAGTTCTCCAACAGCCTCTTCGATATGATGGAATGCCTGGTTAACATCTGTATGGAGACAGATGTGGTACCTTGAATGCCCTGTTTCTTAACTTTTGTCTTACCCAAGGAAGTATAATTTTAAAAGCTCTCTTTTTAAATCTTGGAATTTTGTTAGATTCCATAACTCTTGCTGACAGGATTGCAATTCGTTTAAGGAGGGAACCACCGATTATTATACCAGACGAGAAACAACTCCTTTAAGCCGAGTTCTACCCAGTAGCCTTTGGGAATACTTGCCCTATTATAGGGTACCACAGTATGAGTTTCCCCACCCCTGCCACTGACATCCAGTGATGTGATTTGGAGGGGAGAAACCTCACACAACAGATTCTTGGCTATGGAGTAAGGACAGTCTTTCCCAACCTGGTGTCCACCAAGCGATACGAACTTTGGTGCCCATTTTGAGAAACCAGTGTCAGTGCCAATCATACTTTTAAAGGGTAGAGTTCCACAGATGGGGCACCACAGCCAAGAAGGCTCCCGTTTCCCACAGGTGGAAAACAAAGGAGGGCGTTTCCTGACAGACTTCACTCCTTGGGCAGTCAAATACAGGGAGAGGCACTCCTTTTAAGTGAAGAGATCTAAGCCATTTACGGCTTTGAATGTCATCACCAGCACCTTGAATTTAGACCAGAAATGAAGCAGTAATGAAATAACTTAAATAAGATTTAAAATATATATTAAACAATTAAATTGTTTTAACTTGTTAAATTGCTTAGTATGTTTTGTTTTAAATTAATTTAACTATTTTAAACTGTTTAAATTGATTTTATTTGTACATCATCTTGAAATCCAGTGATAAACAGGGTTGAATATAAATATTTTAATAATATAATATTTTAATAATAATAAAATAACTCCCAATTGGCAGGGATGCTGGGAGTTGTAATTCAAAATATAAAAGGACACCAAGTTTCAGAAGGCTGGGACAAAGTTGTTTAGCCACTACTGGGGAACAGAGATGCAATCTGGCTTATTCAACGCTTTTGTAAGAATTATATAATATGTACTACGCATCTTCCAATCTGAAATCCAATTGTTATCATGTCTCTTTGTGCAAGTGACTCTATCTTCTCAGATTTTACTGGGACAGATTTGTGGTTAGCTTCATAGATTTCAGAACTGCAGTTGCTTTGGTTGTCTTTCTTAACCTTCGAAAATCTCTTGCCTGAGTTATGGCATGAAGTGCACAACGATGACCACATTTGGGATTGGATCCAGGATCTGCCTTCTGTGGACAGAAGGGCTTCCCTTGACAGAAGGGCTTCCCTTATGTAAGCTACTTCTGCTTACTTTTCAGCACACAAAACATTCTGCTCATCTCACATAACTAGGTTTTCCAATCCTCTGTGTTTCATTTTCAGAGGTTTTGGAGTTGGGGGGGCAGCTGCTGTAAAGAGAGAATAATGGAGACTTCTGCTTCTTTCAGCCTCGTTGCACGTTGCTAAATTTGGAACCACCCCAACCACCAACCCAGTATGAGCAGATTGCACCTTGTGGGCAATCTAAGGACATTTTTGTGGCCCCAAGGGCTTACCAGGGGTCAAGAAATTGCAACAAAAAACTAACAACAGCCCAATCTTCTGTAGGGAGCATAGGAAGCATTTTCACCCTGTTTTTAGGATTTATAAAGCAAAGTCGTTTCCTGTTTTTTAAAAAAGGGTTTCTGATGGGCCTAAAAATAGGGTGAAAATGCTTCTCAGCCCCTCCAAGGGCCGTTTGTTTGTTTGTTTGTTTGTTTTCGTTTGTTTTTTTCATTTTTATAGAAGGGTGCAGTCCTCTGAGGTCTCTTGGGAGGCTAATGTGGTCCCCTAACCTTCCACAATTCCCTACCCCTGATATACAACATAGGTGAGGAACTTCTTGGAAACTGGGGACTAAATTCAACTTCAGGGCTGCATTCAAGTGGTGAGGCTGGGTGGCAAAGGCAAAAAGGTAGGATAAAAAAAATCCAGCATTTTTTAAAGCTCTTGATGCCCGATTCTAAGCCTTAGGAGAGACATTTCAGTCTATTAATAGGGAAAAGACCTGTACAAGACCATAAAATGTCCCCTTCTCCTGTCCTATTATGCTTTCCAAAAGATATCTCCTTTGATCAATGTCAGCAATTCACTCATTAGTATAGCTCCTTCATTTATAAATGGGAGTACTTGCAGTAGTCTTTTTGAAGATGCTGTGATTAAGATTTCCATCTTCCTTTAAATGCCAAGATTGATTTGGTAGGATTGCTGTGTGCCTGCAGTTCCTGTTAACATTTTAGATGGGAGGGCAGGAAGATATATCCTGTAGACCACATGTGCCTCTCAGAGTTTCCCGTGTCACCCTCTACCCAAATAATTGGGGGATGCTTCTTTTTTACACCTAAATGCCCAAAAGCATTCTCAAGCCTCTTGGCCATTTTGCCACATTTTGGAGCAACGCCTTTTTTGGTTACTTCCTGTTTTGGAAATAAAAACAGCCTATGCAGGCTTAAGGAAAGTGGGCAGTCAAATGAAAATGCCAAAAAATGTCATAAAGAGGCTTGTTTGGCCATCAGCCATGTGAAGGCAAAAATTTCAGATTCTTAATGTTTGAGAAGGGGTGACTTTTAGTGGTACAGCCCTCTGGGACTCTGTGAGGGTCAGTGTGCACCCCTCAGCCCCTACCAGTTTTTGCTGCCCCATCTTTGCTATCACATCCATATCTAGAAAGAAAAAACAAACCCAAGGGACACATCTGTGTGACAACTTCTCTGTAGCTTGCAACTGCAAACTATGTCTGGTGTATTCAAGACTTTAGCCATCATATTCCTTGAATGACTGGGATAAAACTGAGTTTGAAGCAATATTATTAAAAAGTCGTAACTTGCCTTGAGCATCACTGTAGATTATCAAATAATTACAGCTATGGATGGGGATGCTGCCTACTTCTTAATCAATCAGATTGTCCCTGTGATGTTGGTTTGTTGTGGTCATCTGATTATAGAATTTTTAGTTTGTTTTAAGCTTATGGACCAGAATCCTGTACCAGCTTGTGTTTAACTACAGTGGCCCCTCCACTTTCGCAAGAGTTTGTGGCACAGAACCCTCACTAAAGTGAAAAACCATGAATAGTTCTCCACCATTTTCTTGCATTTTGCCTTGCTATGCATTCCCCATGTCAGGGCAAAATGCATGGGAATGGGAGTGGGGAACTCTAGAGGTGAAGAGGAAAACAAGCCTTCCCCCACATTCTTTTACATTTTGCCTCAGGGCGCATTCTCTGTGCTGAGGCAAAATACATGGGAATGGGAGGGGGAGCTCCAGAGGGGAAAAAGAAAGCTCACGTGAGCCTTCCCTCCAATTCCTTTGCATTTTGTCTCAGCATTCTCCTGCCGAGGCCAAATGAATGGAAGTGGGAGGGGGCCCTCCAGAGGGGAGAACATGTGTGTGTATCTCCCCCTATTCCTTTGTCTTTTTTCTAGGCATACTTGCCTCCCTTCTTTGTATTGCCGGGCAATACAAAAGAAAAGTGGAGGAGGAGAATGGGAGGAAGCACACAAACACTCACAAATAATCAAATTCATGAAGGTCAAGCCTGTGAATGCTAAGAAAGGACTGTAAGTAACTTCTCATGGCATGACACCCCAAAACCTGATGGAAACATCATTCAGCTGTGCTCTGACTATTAGCAGAATGGCCCTCCTTCTCCCCATGCAGCTGATTCATAGTAAAATAGGTTGGGGGCAAGTTACAATTGTGGCAATAGAGTCAAAATTGTGACTAAGTAATGATTGCGAATACAAAACCATTGTGGTTAGGTGTGTTGCACACTGGTTTATAATGTTTATCGGGGGGGGGGGCAGGGAGAAATTCAAGGAACAGAGATTCGTGCTGAAGTTGTTGGCAAAAATTGGCTCCAGCAGCTCTGTATGGTATAAGAGGGTGCCAGAGTGTCCTGCCATACCATAGAGTCCTAGTACTGGCAGGGCACAATGTTAAAAAGGACAAATTCAGTGGTGCTGAATTTCAGTGGTGTGCACCTGTCAGCACTGGGTGCCCAAAGGAAGGGGGAATCTACAGAGACTGTTTCTCGCTTCCAACTGACTATGAGAGCATTCAGGGCAGAAATCTGCTCAAACAGTGCTCCAACAGGTAGAAAAGAACCTTAGGATTCAGGCCAATAAAGTTAGAAAACATTAAGATATTGGTGGGATAATATTGTCTTCACTGTCCCTCTAAAGCATAATAAAGAGGAGGCTGCTCTGATTTCCCAGGGGAAAAGGCACTTTTCATGGGCGCTGTCTAGCCTAACCTCTCTAAATGACAGGACATCAAAGTAGACCTCCAACATTTATAGCAAGTCTTAGGTAGATTCATATGTGTAGAAGTGGGCTTTTAGATATCTGGCACCCAACTTTTTAGAGAGTTAGAACCAGAAACTTGAATAGGGTTCAAGAAGAAACAGAACTCATGCTACTGATTAAAAGTTGGTGTTAGAGAGCCTGTAATGCAATGCAAGCACATGTCAGATAGCCTTTCTGCTGCAGTTTACAGTCATTTGTGTGTGTGTAACACTCTTGATGCAACAGGGTCAGAAGTGATACTTTACAAAATTTGATATGCTGTGAAAAATTGTTGAGGCTAAAATAAGGTCCATGATTGTCTATGGGGCATATTTATAAGGCAATCATTTCCTTCAGTTGAACTGGTTTTTCATGTGTTAGTGGAATGGTGGTGGAAAGGAAACAGTGTAAAAATAATTCCCCTGGTTATTCTTACTATGCAGGGTCTTTTATGAGTAGGAGAAAGTATTTGGCTATTTGCATGAAGTATAGGATACTATAGATGCATAAGGACAGCTATTCAGGAGCATCTCTCAGGGTTATTTGTTCTGTACAACAGTCAGGTTCTCAGAAATGAACTCGTTGGGTGGTTCATCACCAACAGGTGATGAAGTACAGCATGAGAATGCACTCTGAAGAGTGCCAAGTGGCTGTTTGTTATTGTGTGCCTAAGGCAAATGTATCACAGGGTTTTCTTGGCAAGATTTGCTCAGAGGAGATTTTTCTGTGTCTTCCTGTGAGGCTGAGAGAGTGTGATTTGCCCAAGGTCACCCAGTGAGTTTCCATGGTCAAGTGGGGATATGAACTCTGGCCTCCAGAATTGTAGTTCAATGCTCAAACCACTATACCATGCTGGCTCTCATGCCAAGTGCCTATTTGCACCCAAATTAATCAACTGTCAAATAAATTATTCAAAATAAGGTACAGATAAAATGGTGGGAGATGAAGTTTCTTCCTTGTAAAGTGTAAGCATTAAGAATAGTACATTGTCATCCAGACCTGCTTTTAAGAAGTAGTTAAGAACCAGTTAAGAACTCACTGCATTTCAGAAGACCAAGGAACAAAGGAAGTTATATTCTAACACTTGATGATGTTGTTTGTTTGGTAAGTGCATTCTTTTTAAATATAGAACAAAATGGGGAAGCTGTCTGTAAGTTGGTCCTGTATTAAGTAGAGAGCTGAGTGTTGAATGAGGGTTCTGGGAGAGCAGCGTTTGAATCCCCACTCAGCTGTGGAAACTCTCTGGATAGCTTTGGGCAAGTCACACCCTCTCATTCTCAGAGGAAGTCACTCAGAAACCTCTGAATAAATTTGGCTAAGAAAATCTAGTGCTAAGTTTGTCTCAGGGTCCCTATAGGTTGTAAGTGACTTGAAGGCATATAAATACAGCCTAGGGAAAGTGAGATCCAGGTCATATTTGAGGCCCTGAAGACTCTCCAGCAGCCCCTAGTCTTTTTTTTTTAAATCAAAAAGCTCCTCCATACCTTGGAGCAATTTTGCCACAGTTTTGCTGTGATCCTGCTCAGCATCATTTTACACTGGGGTGGGGTGGCGTGGCAAAGTTGCATTTGAGCAAAATAAAATAGTTGGGGACATCAAGGTTCTATGGGAAGGCCAGTTCTTGGCATCTTAACAGAAGATGATTCAACTACAATAATGTGACATATCCATCACAATATAAAAAGTATCTTATTCTGACAGGTAGTTGTGTTATGTCTCTTTTCAGCCAAAATTAATCATGTAGCACCTTGAACAGTAAGATATTAGAGTATAACTTAATATCTTGCTAAGCAGTCTGATGCCAATTTAGTCAGAAGAAACTTAGGCCATTTCCGCACTAGACTGTTATAGTGCTCTGATTCTACTTTCACCATCCTGTGGAATCTTGGGGTTTGCAGTTTCAGGAGGGGCCGCCTGGCCCATCCCAAAACTGCAAACCCCAGGATTCTACAGGATGGTGAAAGTGAAATCAGAGTGCTATAACAGTCTAGTGCGGAAATGGCTTTAGTGAGGTTTACTGGTTAGTATATGTGCCCTTAGAACTGTGCTGTGTGTTCTATGAATCCTCTCTAAATCAGTTAATCAGTTACTGTTGGGGTTGTTTTTTTTGTCTAGTGTAGTTTTTTTTTGTCTTGGAGTTTTGAACATCACCTCCCAGAAACCCTAGCCACAGCTAATAATTAGGGCTTCTTGGAGCTAAAGTGGCAAACATACAGAGAGCCAAAGATTGAGAAGCACTACTTTGTGTGCTTTATGTTGCTGAGAATAATGGTTTTATATGCAATATTACACACAGACAGCCTGGAATCCTGTTGGTTAGACCTAACTAGAGTAGACCCATAGAACCAATTGCTGAGTGGTGAGTCCATGTGAGTGTAAAAAAAAAAAAGCCCCCCCTTCCCCCACCAACATTCAAAGTTGGTCCAGAAAGTTGCATTATAGAAGTACAAGGCTGTATGTAGATTGCACTTGAAGGTGGTTAAGCAATTGCTTCTCAGATTAAAATAAGGTAAAAGAAATGTCCTTGGATGGCTAAGCAAGATGGGCAACATCTCTGTAGAGGCTGTACAGAAGCTGTGTTAAGCTTCTCTATAGCCTCTGCTTCTTTAGTGGAAGCCAGATTCTAATATTTTCAAACACAGTTTTCAAGGTTGCTGTCTGGAAATCGCTTCCAAGTATAAGATGCAGTTCAGCTGGTGAAGCACAAAGGACCATCTAGCCTAGAGTAGACGTCTCCACCATTTGGCCAGCAGAAATACCTACTCATCTGAAACAAACCTTCTGCTGACCAAAATAGGCCTTCTGTCCAAAGGAGACTTTTGATGGATCCAACCCAATAGCAAGTGGCTGATCTCTTCAGCAAACACACACCTACATTGCTTTATTAGCTCTACAGGAGACACACATGTGTCCTAAACCTAGGTTAAAAAATGGTGTGTTTTAAGAAAGGGAATTCACAGCAGCTGCCGTTTACCCAAATATGATTTCTTCACTACTTGTATGGTGATGAAATAGCAGCTTCCCCTGAGAAGCCTGGTGAAATTAAGTTGGCAACTTTAGAACTCTTTGTAAGAGCTTCCCTTTGTTTGTTCTGATGGTACTGGCTTACAATTTTGATTGTTTTATTCTATTTTAGTACTGGTTTTTATTTGGGAGAGGAGCAGGACAAAGAATATCGTTTTTTTGCACATGCAGTTCTTCAGAATCTTTTCCTGTTAAGTCTGTTTCTCTGAAAATCCTGTTACTACTTGATTGAACTATGTCTTAATACTTTGTTAATTTGAATGTTATACCTTAGCTCAAGATTTTTATATGTGGGGTTTCTTTGGGCATATTGGTTAATTTTATTTGTGTATATTCCCTGTAATGAAAAGTTTTGTGCACCATCGTAAGAATTGCGCAAATACTTCTGTAACTTGTTGATAATGCAGAAATCTCTTTTAAGCTAGAACTTCAAAATGCACTCCTTGTATCTGTGCAAATAAATTGACATTCCACAATGGATGAGAATTGTTTTATTGCAGTTATTATTAGAACTTTATAACCATGGAAATGCAGCTTGCAGTGAAACATATTCAGTGTGGTCTAAAAGTACACGACCAGATTTTGGCCAATGATTCCTCCTGCATGGCAAACTGTCATCGGTCCAGGATATTCTGAAACAAAATAGATTGGAAAATAAGTTTCAGAATAATTTAAATTATTGGATGTGTTTGTAAGGAAAACTAGTCTGAAAATGTCATCTGGCAAAATATATTGCAAAATCTTCTAGTAGTTGAATGAATGCATAGGCATAGATCAGTCAACCTGGTAACTGCTTTCTCTCCATAAAGTGCTTTCTAATGAGGGCTGCACACACCCTTACAACATTCCCTAGAGGAAGAGATTTGGCACAAAGCTTGAGAAGTTACTTTTTAAAACCAATTCATAATGTAAACCATTACATACCTCTCCCAGTGCTTTCTTATTAAAAACAAATTAGTAGCAGGTAGCTTTTACTTATTTAGATTGGTCTAAAACTTGAAAAAAACCTCCACTCGAAAAACTTCACTCAAAATGCTTCTGGTAATACCTTTTAATAATAACCTAAAATAAGTAAAATCACATACTAAAATGTTATTAATGGTGTTCCCATCACTATATGTTGTTTTCAAAAAAGGGACTTTGGTACATCCTTATTCAGCCTTTTAATTACAGGCAACTACATTGCATGCAAATTGTTACTTTTTAGCTCTGGCTCTGAGATAGGCTCACTACCTAGTGCTTCACTGAACTTTGGATCCAGCTTGCTTTGATCCATATCTGACTCCTGGTGCTATGAACTGGCAAAGTTTACCTGCAACAAGCAGATTCAACCTGCTGGACTGTCCAGAAATCTACTTGGATACCTAATTGCTGCCAGTGATAAAGCAGGGAATCCCCATCATGTCTCTGTGTACTTGTTAGTGTTTCTCATGCAAGCTAGTATTTCAGAATCTTCCCCCTAATCTTGAAAATGGAGATGTGTGCTGTTTATAGAGTGGGAACTGAGAAGAAAGACAACCTGCTTAGGGCCCATTTGGCAAACAGGACAAGCACTTGCTGGTTTCAGTTGTTCATCTGCTTTGTTCTCAATTAGGCTGGAGGTTCGCTTATGGCCAAGAATGGGCAACTGCAAAGGGCTTTGGAGGCATTCCCCCTTAACCCCCCCCCACTGCACTGTTGCTTTCCATATCACATCACTTCCTGGGTAAGGGGACCTCAAATTGTCACATTCCTATGACGGTTAGGATGACTAGAGGCACATTTGGGAAGGGAGTTCTGAAAGCTTTGTGGGACTTCTGAGGGGTCTATAAAAAGGAGTTCACAGGGAGTGGATTCTCCTTACCCCTGACTTAAGGAGTGCTTGAAATACAGATGTTCATGGAAATGTGTCTTGGTTTTCACAGCCTGAGCTGCACTAGATCTGACCCAGAGAAAGCTAAGTCAAATCGCCAAATACGACCAAAGCGCAAGGAGGCTGCTACATGCTTTTCACATCAATTTCAGTGGGATTTCAGTATGATTTTTCTCTGGGGCCACAATGTGAATAGCTCCCAGGAAGAGATGTGTCTTCCAGGCAGCAGTGCTGACATCCTTGTTTGTGGTTCATGCCACCACTCCATGTGAAGGAGAGCAATATTGTGCAATGAGTGACTTGTGTATTATGGCTGCTACCTGAAGGTGGAAGCATTCCCAGTGGCTTCAGCACTGTAGTTAAAGGATAAGAACCCACACTTTTGGCTTTGCTGCACATTCCTTGAAAACTAGGCAAAACAGTACATTCTCAATCCAAGAACAAAGAACAGTGGATAGAACTGCTTATAATACATACCTGCCTCTCTACATGAACAGTGCTGGATCCAAAGGTAGCATTGCCATAGCTGGTGACATAGTAGTTTGCAGGAGCCTGGGAGAGGTTTTGTTCACTTGGGACTAAAAGAACAATAACATGTTTTATTATCTGGCCAGGTCATACACACATCCATATGAGTGGACTTTAGTTTTCCCTTCAGTCTCAAGCTGCATATTTTAAGGATGCAAACTTGCACATTTTCTCATCCTCAACAAGAAAGGGAATGCCAGCACACTGGAAGAACACATCAAGAAAATGGCTGACTGTCATGAGTTTCTGATCCCTTCAGGAATTTTTTGAAGAAAAAATTTGTGCAAATGACCAAATAATTTTTACTCTAAGGATATTGTCATAAAAATGTCTTGAAATACCCCACAAAAGAAAAATCCACAAAAACTTGTAACTTTGCTTCTCGGGGAAGAAACTTTGGAAAGCATTCAGCGTGCATTCAGGCAGAAATGGTGACAGTAAAGCAAAATTATGCATGCATGCAAAGTAACTCATGGAGGCCTAAAGGACCTGCCAGAAAGGGTTGTGAATTCACTCAGTGATACTCCGGGGTCAAAAGCAGTGCTTGAAAGAATTACAATTTTTGGACTATAACTCCTAGAATCCACGGTTGCCTGAATTAAAATGCTTCTAAAGTTGGGAAGTGAAAGAGAGGTTGGCTAAAAATCTCAAAAGCCTTTCTCCCCACAAAATCAATGAATGAATAAAAATAAAAATTATTGTAGTTCATAATCAGAAACATAATCCAGCCAGAATGCTCTTAAATTCAGTCACTGTTCTTAAAACCACTGAAACAAATACCAAGTTTGTTATTGTTTCAACCCTTGCCCACTTTGTTGTCGAGCAGAGTTCAAGTTTGTGTGTTCTCCGTTAAAAAAAAGAAAGAAAGAAAACTTCAATATCTGCTAATTAGATCTTGGTACAAAAAACACACATATAAAGAAGGCTGAGTCCAGGAATTTGTTTGAGAAAACTGAGGTCACAATCTTTTCCCACAAAAATCTTCTGCTTAACCTACCCCCTAAAGTGTTCTTCATTTCAAGAGTATAATTAAGCACAATGGAGAACAGTTTTGTTGTTGCTGTTTGTTCAGCAATTGGGACTCTGAAATCTTTTCTAATACTTATTTATAAATCTCCAAAACAAATCTAATAGATCTTGACCTGTTTTCAACCCATTTCTAATCTAAACAAAAGATGGAATAGAAGGTATTCTGGAGGATATTTTTTTTAAAGTTTGATTATTTCTAAATCTTCCGTCTTTCAAAAAGCTTATAACATGATCTGTGACAAATAACATGTTATCTTACAACTGTAAGACAGACGAACAAAATTAAATTGGCATCAGCAGATAAAAGTCATGGAAAGCAGTGATTCTCACACCTTGGTCCTCCAGGTTGTTGTTGTTGTTTTTTTGGACTTCAACTCCCAGAAGCCCATCCAGCTTAGCCAATGGTCAAGAACTATGGGACCTGAAGTCCAAAATATCTTAGGGCCAAAGCTTGAGAACTATTGATTTAAAGCATAGCACCATAACACAGTCCAACTGTTTCAGCCTCACCTTTAGGTAACAGCAACTCTGTTGCAAACTGATGGGCACAAATTCCACAGGTTTTAACTTCTTCTTTTGTCCTTTTGTGGAGGTGGGAGACAAGAGGAAATAAAAACTAAGTAGATTGGCATCCCCAAAACCTTTAGTTTGAACAATGGAAAATACTGTTTTATCATTTTCGGGTTATTTGCTTCTTGATATGACTAGGAGAACAAGCACACTGAAAACAAACTAAAATGGGCCCAAGTAAAGAATTTGGGGGTTCTCAAAAAAAAAAAAATACTCAGTGAATACAAGTCAGTCTTCTTGATTATGATAATGAAATACAGACTAAGAGACAGCAAATTGTCCTTAACCAAAATTAGGATTCCAGTGGATACAAAACTGATAATAAGCTATGAATTTTCCAGGCAAGGACCACTATATTTTAAATTTTATGATGAAGGAGTTTGTTGGCTTTATTGACAATAAGGTGAGAGACTGTGTACTCTCTCGGGAGAAGGGAAAATGGAAGTACGAGAGATTACTCACACTGTGGTCTTATCATCCACATCTGGCCAGACAAATTCTGCAGGACATCCAGCTGTACGACAAGGTGCCTTTACACAAAGATGGAGACCAGGCCACTCTTCCAAAAGTTTATGGTTGACAGAGATTACTGTCATGATGAAGTCCCAGGCTAACTGGAATCCTTAAAAAAAAAACCAGGCAAGAGGGAAATAAGAGATTTTTTAGATCATCACCATCATTGATTCGTAGTTGCTTCGGGAGACTGGAGGGAAGAAGGAAATTGTCTTACTTGCTTTTTGCACGTCTGTCAAAATAACATAAACCAAAAGAAAGGGAATCCCCCAGTGACTCATATCTACACTGCAAAAAGGCCACAAAGTGGCTTCTTAGCTACTCAGTGACTGCAACAGGCACAAAATAAATGGGGCATATTTGTTGCTCTTTGCTGTTAATTGAGCTTCAAGTTATGGTGGCCCTATAAATGAGAGACCTCCATGAGCCTTGGTCATCAGCAGCCCTACTCAGATCTTGCAGACTCAGGGCTGTGGCTTCCTTGACTGATCTATCTACCTGTAATATTGTTCTTCACGTGTCTTCCTCCAATTATATCCTACAGTCAGAGAAAGCAAATAGGCTCTGAGATTAGTCCTACCTGAGCAGAACAACTACCATTTTATATGTAGGGGGACCCACGTCCACAAATCCTCTTTCTGCTAGGAAAGTTGGCAGTTCCATAACAGGCACGTCAGAACTAGTCAGGACGTATGTTGCATGGACCAATGGCGTGATGTCTCTAGGGGTCAACCAACCATCTTGACCACCGGCCTTTGACAACCCATGCTCTCATCTTGTCTGATGGACCACCCCTGGTATGTAGCCTCTCAGCAGGACTCATTCCCTTCTCCCACATCCTTCTTCCCTCCTTTTATAATTCTTCCCCTTTGTTAACTCCCAGCTGACCAGATCTACCTGGACCACAGCACCATCCCACTTACAGCCTGGCCCTTCACAGTAGGGAAAATCTTGAACAGAGAAAGCTTTCAGTATAGTAGTCCCTTGTTTTTCTCTCTGCTTCCCTCCACTCCCTTAGAGTTCCATCCTGAGGAAAAATGAAACTAAATTATGCTACTTTAAATAAATACTATCTTAAATATATCATATCTCAGCTGATTTTGAAAGGTGAGCAAGGTCAGCCCGGCATAGCAAATTACTGGGAATACTAGGGACCTCCAGATAGGGCTTGGAAAGAATCCTGCCTGAAACCTTGATGAGTCATTGCTGCCATTCAGAATTGACAATGGTCCATATGGACAAATGGATTGAGTAGAAGGATGGGAGAAAGGCTTTGTGGGAAATGAGATAAACAACATACACCTTTGATCTGATCCAGCAATACTCTTCTTAGGTTAGATACAGGGTCCTTCCCTTGGTCTATCTAGCTTACTATTGCCTATATTCATTTTCCATGTCTCTCCAGAGTTTCATATGGGAGTTCTTAAGCACAGAGAAGAATGGAAGGAAAATAAGATATATCATTCTGTGCTAAACAAGGTTTCATTCTTTAGTTGTTCCTAATGGAATCTTTGGTGTGCACTCCACTATCCAGTGTATCATATTGCAAACATACATTGGATAACGGAATGCCCCAAAGAATATCAGAAGAAAATCAGCCACTGCTTTATAATTAGAGCAAAGTCTAGATCAAGAAAAACTATGGATGGCTCTTAAGGAAATGAGTGTACCACAACATTTGATTGTCCTGATGTATTTGTGATAAGAGGCTACTGTCAGAACAGAATATGGAGAAACAGAAGGTTTTCCAATTGGCAAGGGGATCAGGCAAGGCTGCATTTTGTCATTGTGTATGTTTAACTTGTATGCTGAACACATCGTACATAAAGCAGAATTAGACTTGGAGGAAGAAGGCATGAAAATTGGAGGAAGAAACATCAACAATTTAAAATATGAAGATGAGTCATGTTACTAGCAGAACATAGCAAAGACTTGGAACGATTATTAAATAAAGTCAAGGCAGAAAGTGCAAAGGCAGGTTTACAGTTGAACATTAAAAAAACAAAAATAATGATTGAAGTCGACCTAACAGTGGTTAATAACAATGGATTGTGGCTAGCTTATTTGAGCATCCATTGTCATTAATACAATCCTGGCTCTGCAGCTAAGAGCTTTCTTAGAAGACCTTCTTGAGTGGTTTGTGGGTAGTTTGGGATGCATGAAAAATGAAAGCATATCAGTGATGGCCCCAATGTAGTGGCACTCCTTTCCAACCAAATATGTCTAGCCCCCTCACTGCTTGCATTTGTATTGGCCTTGACATCTTTCTTTTTCAGTTCTGCCTTTAATTGCAACAGTGAGTAACTTGAGTGTGCACAACACCCTTTTCAAGCATTGTGTATATTTTTACTTTTGTATATACTATTTCTGTAGCACCATAGGACATTCCTATTGTACATTGGTCTGTGAGGACATAGTCCTGAAAAGCAGCTAAAAATAGTTCAGTTAAATCAGGAAATACCTGCCCTCTCTGTTGGTTTTCTGCATCTGAGTTCAATATAGCTATATCCTTTTTGGTTGTTTGCTTTGATCAGCAACGGTTTGCCACTGCAGATGAGCAGGCATATTGCTTTTGCAACCCAATGTGTTGAGAAGAAGGAGCAAGCCTTCACCATGAGCCTGGAAAGAAAAAAACATCAGCTAGTATCTTCAGATACCATGCAGATATCTTGTGGTAGAATTTCTCTTTAAGATGGGGGTGGGGAGCACAGCCTGTAGGTTGTGTACTACCTTTACTCCTCTTTTTGAATCCACAAAGCCCTCCAGGACACCCCAAGCACCGAGACCCCAAAATCTAAAAGAATCTGCAAGGGGAAAAATCACTCAAACTACTACTGGGCCCCATGAAAATCATGTGAACTACTTCCCAGCCACAAGAAGATAATTTCCTACTATGAGTTCCCAACAGCCCCACAGTGGCTGAAAATAAGGTGAAAATTACCCACCCCTAGTTTAAAACAAACACATGTCCCTGCTTGCAAATATAATCAGTTTACCAAGGGACTGAAGAATCTCCAGTCCAGAGGTACCCTTCCACAAATCTCAACACACAAAGGGGCATACTCCTGTATATCAATTAACTTGTTCACAACACAGTTTCCCCACTAGATGTAGATCAGGTTTGGTACCTACAGGTAGCAACAGCTGCCCACAGCAGCTGCTGAGGAGGCCAGTAGCAGATTCCTTCCTCAGGGCTCCATCTGCCTACCTCCCATCACAGTGATTGACTCATCCCTGCACATGATCACTGCTTATGCAAATCAGCCAGTTTCCATGTTTGCTGGCTCCAGTTAAAGGAGTACTGCAACAGCAAAAACTGGCTGCCTGACGATCAGAGATCTGCAAGTGTAATTCAAGTCTCCATTAGTGTAGCTGTGCTGTGCAGCTTCATCCCCTTGGATGTATTCTGTTCGCTGTTTTATATCCAGAAAAAAAAGAGCAGCCTTGGTATGTGAGAGCAGCCAGAATGCCCCTGTGTAACCACACAGCCAAGGAAATAAACTTATGCTTGTGAGACCCCACCTGTGCTTCCACACTCAGGTAAGGAGCATACGAAGAGGTATGAGATACCTCCTTCTGTAATATCCCCAGAGACACATATGCAGACGTAATGGGAGGTTATGTCTGCCTATGTCACTAAGAGCCTTCTGGTCGCTGTGTCCATACAGCTCTCATACAGTCCCTGGGTTTTCCTTAATACCTTTTGAAGAAGCCCTCTGGGATCTCAGGGGAAAAGTATTGGCGGATATGAAGGTCCTCCATATGATCTCCTCCCCACATCATGGATACCTCCTCACTCTGGTTAAGATAGGTAGGAAATAAGTAGAGTACTTCCTCTTCGCGGCTTTGTGCAGGTTCCCATGGCTGCCCAGGTACAAAGGGCCTGGCTCTGGGACTAAGCCCCCTTGTGTTTCTGACCTCCAGGCAGATCTCAAAGTGTTCCAGCAGGCAGAAGAGCTTTCCCTTCTGGGACCTCCTGCCCACCATTTCCTCAAAGATATCCCTCATGCCATCCACGCAAAGCTGGTGCTTGAGTAAGGCCCTCATGGCTTTCTGGCACAGCATGGCCTTAGACTTAAATGTCCACACCCAGTTGGCCCGGTCTCGGATGGTGGCATGTTCTCCTATCAAGATGTCTACAGAAATATTCTCCAGCTGTTGCATCAGGCCATACCGGACAAGAGTCTGAAAGGGCAAAAGGATTTTTTTTCAAAAACTTATTAAGATGCAGCCTGTAACACACTAGGTAGTTCCAACCCTTAGAATAAAGGTTGGAACAGTCATGTAGGGATGGGGGAGCAATTCACCCTGGGCAACAATGTTTTTGGGGCATCCCAGCCTGTAACCATGCCCCTGCACACTGTGGCCATGGACCCACGCACCGCAGCCATGCCTCCATGCAGCACAGCCACGCCCCCATGCATAGTGGCCATGCCCCTCATACTGTAGCCCCTCCCACCCCCCTCCCCGCACTTCAAGCTCTGCCACTTGGCTGGAAGAAGTCATTCAGGCCTTGGTGTGAGATCTCTGGGTGATCTGATGTACGAATGGGGGAAGACGTTTGTTTGGTTTGCATTTCAGTACAAAACAGGTCTCATTTGTACTGCCCATACTAATATACAGAATTAAAGATGGTCCTCCTTCAATTTTTACACTGTTTCAGATTTTGCAAAGTACCTCTGACAAAATGCAAATGGGGGGAAATAAAAGTAATGCTTCTGGTTCTTCTTGAAGAGGTGAACTCAGAAGGTGGTGCTGGGGGATTCCTGCTTGACTGCATGGCCACTGACCCGTGGGGTCACTCAGGAGTCAATTTTGTTCCCTGTGTATGAAACTGCTGAGAGAAGTAATCTGGAGTTCTGGAACTGAATGTCACCAGTAAGCTGATGACACTCAGCTTTATCTCTCCTTTCTATCCAATTCCAATACAGTTGTGCTATACCAGTGCCTCTGTGAGTAGTGGACTAGATGAAGGCAAACAAATTGAAATCTAATCCAGACAAGACAGAGGTGCTTCTAGTCAGTCATAAGATGGATCTGGGAAGAGGAATTCAGCCTGTGTTGGATGGCATTACACTCCCCTGAAATCTCAGGTTCACAGCTTGGGCATACCCTTGGACTCAGAGCTGAGTGTGGGATACCTAGGTTTCAGTAGTGGCCAGGAGTGCATTTGCACAGCTAAGACTGTTGCACCAGTTGTACCAGCTCCTTGAAACATCAAATGTGGTTACAGTAATACATGCCTTGAATGCATCTTGTTTGGATTACTGTGACATGTTGTATATGAGACTGCCTTTGGAAACTGTTCGGGAACTCCAGTGGATCCAAAATTCTGCAGCCACATTGCTGACTTGGGCAGATTATAGGGAACATTATGGTAAAATGGGGTGCAGTCTACCCATGCTAAAATGGAGAAAAAAACAGAACCAAAAGTTGATTTCAGTTGCTTCCAATTCTGATTTTAGGGGGCAAAACACAGTTTTCCAGTTTGGTGCAGCCTAAGATCAGTCCTTGAAGTGACAATCTGGCTCCAAGATTATTAGAATTTGCCTAACCTGTGTTAGGCAAAATTGCCAAAAGTTAGGAGGTTTGGCTGAACCTCAGCTTGGTGATTTATAAAGAAGCCCTACTCTGTGTCACTCAGTTTAGAGGGCTTCTAATTCAGGTTTGAATTTTTGAGCTTCCTGTTAGATTACCATTGGAAATCAAAACGTGGGCTTTAACTTCTTTAACTTTTTTGTCAGAAATGGCTGAAATCCATATTTTCTCGGGGACTAACTGCTATGCTGCAGATAAATAAGTATGGACAGTGTCAGTGATGTAGTCTTAGGCAACTTAATATTGTGTGCGTCAAAGGTAGATTTTAAAATTTCTTGGATAAGGGCAGACCTGGATGGAGTAAATGTTGCTGAAGGTAGTGCTACTTGTAGAAACCAAACAAAAAGGACATGAACACTTTCTCTCCCTCCCTCTCTCTACACACACACACACACACTTAAAAGATATAATAAATCTATTAACTAATCCATCGTTCATATTAGAAAAAAGTAGACAGTTCATAAATAGAAATAAAAATGACGGTCCATAGGGAATACACTTGTAACTGAAGCAAGGTAGTAGGCCAAAGGTCTTTACATCCAGCACAGGCCTGATACATTTCAACTAGTGGTCTTCACCAGTGAAAAGTTCTTCTATTTTTCCAATTCTTTCCTCCAGAATAAAATTAAAGTGTTAGTTAACAAGAACTACATAATCATGTTTATAGTGCACTATTTGTACATGTAGCTCTCCATTTTGTTTTAAAGAACCAGACAACTTTTCCCTCAAACCCGGGGCATTCACGAGAAACTCCAGAGACCAATTGCAACTCCTTGTTCTCATACCTCACAAGGTTTTATTCTGTTCTGCTTTGTTCCAGAACAGGTTGGGGTAAACACCACCCACTTCTGCTCCAGCCAGTTCTGAAAAGGAGTGGAAGATGGCAGTCTCTGTTCTGGATTTGGAATTCATCCAAATCCAAAGCACACCCCCACGTTAAAATGCATATATTAGGGAGGAATTGTCTACAAAGACAGGTACAAATGTCCACATGCAGAGAAATGCATGTAGATGTCTATGAAAGCTATAACTGGATATTTGTAGGGAAAGAGGAACATCACAACTCAAAAAAAAAGAAGCTTGACTGAAACTGAAGAATCTAATGCAGTCCAATTTCACTGTTAAACATTAACAGAAAAAAATGCAGAGAAACTAGTGATTCATATGTCTCCATCATCATGACCTTGACACCAATGACTTTGGCACAATAAAAAGACTGTTAATCACTGATATCCACTAGTGTTCAACAGGAAACAATAAAACAGCTTAAACCTACAAAGAGAAAACTTTTAATTAACTTTGTTGGATGGGACTTCCTTAGGAGAGAAAGAATTTTGGCTGTGGAAAAGGAGATTCATGGAAAGAATACAGTAAAATATTACACAAAATATTAAGGCTCCAGCTTCATACTCCTTTCAGCTGCAGGAGCAACCAAGTGGTACCCACTTTGAATATGGTGATCAGGATAGCTGGACGTAGGAAAACAGTACTTTCTAGCTGCTTGACTTCTTCATACCATACAATCAGTCCAATGCGGTGAAGGTATCTCAAGATGTCTTTCAGAAGGTCGCCATCTAAGTGAGTCAAAAAGTATTGGCAGGAAAGCTCACTGTGTAAGAGATTGAGATCCATCATACCTAAACGATTAAAACAGGAATTGTTAACGGCTGCTGCAAGAGGTTCCATCTAGGCAGCTGGCATATTCTGTTCAAGAGTAAGCTCTACTGTATCCAGTGAGACTTAGGGAGCTTTCACACTACAGTACACAATTACAGCACTGAGATTCCACTTTAACTGCCATGGCTCCATCTTCTGGAATCCCAAAGCAAGTAGTATGGGGAAGTGGCAAAGGAGGTCTCTGGCTGAGAATTCTTAATCCGGGCATGCCTCAGTTAACAAAGGCTTTGGCAAAGAAACTCTTTTTTCTTAGTCTTTTTATGCAAACTCAGCCCCCATTTAGTTCTTGTCCTCTATCTAGCTGGAAGTGTTTTGTTTTTCCTTTTAAAGCAGCATTGGCATTGGGAGAATGGTGAAAAAGTGCTGGAGAAACCCAGACTTTCAATTCCAGGTTGCAGCAACATGTCTGCACTAACAATGCAATAAATTTGGCCTTGAAAAGAATGGAATTTTCTGCTCTAACTGATCCTACTGTAACTGTGTGGGCTAGCTTACAAGAGGCAAGGTAAACATCTACTGCCTCTAGAATCCCTTACGTGAACAGCAAAACAGAGAGAAAACAAGAGAGTGAATTATTTTGGCTCACTATGTACCACTAACATGTTTGTAAGAAGGTTTCAAATGGTCTCTAGAAGGTTCAAAATGTTTTTGTTTATTAATGCAAGGATTATCTGACCTGGTTGTTTCATTTCATGTTAGCTCATTGTTAATTTTGAATAAAAAGTTTGCTAGCATTGAATAAAAAGTTTGCTGAAACATGTTGAACTCTTTTTTTGTGTGTGTGATAGGAAGTTATCTTTGTCACTTCCATGTTATGTCTGCCTCTGGTACCAAATTTTCTGAAAAAGAAGTACCAGTAAGGCTCAGGGATACATCACTTGGTTAAGTGAGGCATACCTTATGGAGACCCTAAGAAAAACCTTTCATAAGGTTTTCCTGGCAAGATTAGTTCAGAGAGGGGTTGCCTTTGCTTTTGCCTTTCTCTGAGGCTCAGAGAGTGTGATTTGCCCAAAGTCACCCAGTTGGTCTACACTGCTTTGTGCAAAATCGAATCCTGACCTCCAGAGCCATAGTCCAATGTTCAAACCACTATGCCATGCTAACTTTCAGTATACCTGCACTCTTACCTAAACTGCAGATCCCAGGATTCCACAGGTTGGTAGTATAGCAATTAAAATGGAATCATAATGCTATAACTGTATAGTGTGAAAGGGCCCATAGTTCTCAGCAAAGGTGTTTCGCACCAGGCCACCTGGACTAAACAAAGTAAGAGGACAGATCAGGGCTTGGAAATGTTACTTTCTGTACTACAGCTCCCAGAACCCCCCAGCCAGCATGGCCCACACTGGTTGAAGTGTTCTGAGAACAATGGTCTAAAAATTAACTTTAACAGGCTTTGAGAGAGAGACAACAAAGTAAATTATGTTAATTGGCAATGATATCTTAAATTAAGCTAATTCCTCCAAAGGGTTAAAAAACTAACTTAGTCTCTAGAATTCAATGATAGATACAACAACATTCCCATGTGTTAAAATTTAAACTTTTAAGAATAATTTCTTTCACTGTGATTGGGGTTTTTCTGACTTTGGGGCAAGGAAATACGATCCTCCAATAGTATAAGAATTCGTATCTATGAGTAAGTAGGAGGAGGTGGCTCACCATATTTTTTTTCCTGCTGCATAACATGCATAATTTGATTTACTGGGGCCTAAGAGGGGGAAAGTTCTTCCACCCATATCAGAAACATGATTTAAAAAGGACTGTCCCCTGTCAAACTTTCCAGCTTTCTGAATCCAGCCAGTGAATATTTTATCTAATAAGCTTTATAATTAGATCAAATCTTATTCTGCTTTTGCTTTTATACAATGCTTTCTGAGTCACTATCAGCCTTAAGTTTCAGGATGGCTGGAAATCTTCACAAACTTCTGCATAGAGAAGTTTATCTCAAGGTTACACTTCCACCTACTGCTACAATGGCTTCTAGGATATGAAATGGGGACTCAAAAGTGTTTTCCATTCTCCCCATGCATCCTCTCCTGCTTTAATTCTAGTTGCTTTAGGAGAGTTTTTATTACTGTGTTATTACTTCACTCATTAATTTCAAAAGGGAATAGGGAGTGCAGTAAGCTAGAGAAGGTCCAGAGGAAATATTTACTTGCCGTGCTCTGCCATTTCATCACTGTTTTGCACAATGTCCATGATTGCAGCTTCAACTTGCTTATAGATAGGAGGAAGCACTTGGATTATGTTAGGGAATATTCCTTCATTCTTGACATGATCCAAAATTGTACCTTCAAGTATTTTAATGTCTCGGTAATCCAAGCAATTGACAGAAACGAGGTCTAAAATCTGGGGCAGAAAATACACGTGAATGTGTCAGCAGTAAAAGAGTTCAGACAAAATGGGCAGTGTTTCCCATCTTTGTCCCTGGTCTACTCTGCAGGGTTGTTAGGAGATTCAGCACCCTGGACAGTTTAATTCACAGAGGGTGCTGTCTGCTTAAATGTCTAAACTATTTATATACATATACATATACACATACATACATACATATATGTTTATTAATGTAAAATATCTTACAAAACAAAAAATTATACACATCATATCTTAATAGTATACCCAACATTTAACAAACCACTCATATACACACAATATTTCCTTCTTTTTTACCCCTTCCCCCTCCCACCCCCCACACAGGGAACAGTGTAGCTTATTAGTTTCCTTTTTTTTTTAATGTGGAAAATCATTTTAACTGTTTCCTTTACTTTCTCATACTCTTCCCTTTCCTGAACAAACTCAATCATTAATCTCCAATTACTAAACCAGAGTTCCTCTTTCCTTTGACCAAAATATACCCTTCTTTTTTCCATTATATAATCAAACATAATATATTCTGATACATACTGCACCCATCCATTACAATTCCATCTTTCTTTTTCTTTCCATCCCTATGTAATTACTGCTTCTGCTGCTTTAATTAATGGCTTAATTATTTTTGTTCCTTCTTTAATCCTATACTCCTAACATTACAAGTATACATATTTCTTTATTTAATTAATTCCCCCCCTCCAATTATTTTACATATTTCTTGTTCTATTTCTTTCCAAAACTTTGCACCTTGACACACTTCCACCACATCTGAATATATGTTCCTTTACTCCCGCACCCATGTCAATAGGCAGGTGATACATTTTTGATGATATATGATAACTGTTGTCGTGTTCTATACCATCTTGCTATGACTTTCATCTGTTGTTCTCTAACCTTTTTATTTTTGACAATTTTGATTCCCTGTAACCATTGTTCCATTTCTTTCTTATTGAGCTGGATGTCCTTACCCCAAACTCCTAACAAACCATCAATAAGTTTATATTGATTATTCAATAACATCCGAGATATCCTGCCACCTGCTTAAATGTCTAAACTAAAGAAATTCTCTGTCTTTTTGTATTTAACTAAAGTTCTCCATTTTGAATTCTAGTTAACTTTAAAGGTGGTTCTGGTTGTTAGCCCCTTGTCCTATATAAAATTATGCTGACATTAATTGGCAAAGCTCAATGCCTAAGTTCTCAGCCTGGGTCCACAACACCTATTGTAACAATATTTCTTACACCTCACTGCTGAGCACATGTGGTATACATGTGCACATGTGATACAGGGTTAATTGTTCATTGTTAATTGTTCAGAAGTTACTGTATCATCAACTGTGTATCAGAATTCTAGTCCTGGGAAAGCAAATATTCTTAATATTCTTGCACATGTGCTGTATGCTCTATGAGATCATTTTTTCCCAACTTATTAAAAAAACTCTCCTTCCTTAAATGAAGCACCTTTCTTTCCTTGCTCATGTAAGAGGTCATTTGACTACATTCTTGCTGAGAGGGAAGGGGAAGTCCCATTGGCCAAAGTTGGGAATCTTTCCAGGCTGGCTCAGAGTTTCACCCGTAATCATGTGGACTACTCAGGATGGTCCATGTGGACCTAATGTTTTGGGTTTGTCTCCATATGTTTTTTTAATTTTTATTTTTATTCAAGAGTGACCATTTACTGTGGGTTCAAGTCCCAACAGAGTCACCCCAATGTTAGGTTTCAAGGGTGACCATTTACTGTGGGGTTTGAGTCCCACCAGAGTCACTCAGGCAACTGCCAACAAGTCTCACCTGCATCACTGGAAATCCTAACAATTTTTAGTGTGGGTTCAAGTCCCACTTAGCTTGGTGCCAACAAATGCACATATGCACAGAAGTACCATTTCAAACACTTAACAAGCAAGCAACAGAGGCAGAGTACTGCAAACTGCTTGGTGGAGTTTCTAAGGGCTTCACCCCAGTTTTTCTGGAGCCTTATTTGGAGAAAGAAGGGAGAGAAATGCGTCTGGCAAGCCAAGGTAACTCTGCATGGCCTGACAAAAATGGGGATAGAAAGGAGGGAGGGAGGGAGGGAGGGAGGGAAGCCTTTTACACAAAAAACTTGGAGCCATCCAATGAAAACAGCAGGAGATTCAAGACAGGCCAATGTAATTAATTCTCCACCCAGCATGGAAATATTGCTTTCTTAGACCATAGTGGCTGGAAGGATTCTGGAGACCCTTTTACACAACATAGTTATAGTGCTATGATTCCCCTTTCACTGGCAAGGTTGCATCCCATGGCATCCTGGGGTTTATGGTTCAGTCAGAGGTGCCAGCGAAGCTCTCTAGCTAAAAAATCTAAATGGCCCTCCCTCAACTGCCAATCCCAGCATTCTGTAGAATGTTGCCATGGCAGTTAAAATGGAATCATGGTGCTATAACTATGCAGTGTGAAAGGGCCCTGGGAATTATAGTTCAGAAAGTAACTTATCAATGCTTTGAGATATGGTGGTGGCCACAAGATATATCCATGGAGAATAAGTATTTCAATGTCTGCTAGGTATGATGACTTTTTTGCCTCTTCCAGGTGTATGGAAAATATGTTTTAATGCACTGCTGCAAGACAAATGGCATCCCTCAGAGGGCTAGTAGCTGCTAAATAGTTACTGCCATTTGCAGAAGTAGCAGATTACGAATTAGGTAAAATGCATTCCAATCTTTTTGACTAAATATAATGGAGATATTTCTGCAACCCCCTCAGCCCTTCCTATCTATACCACCATTTCTTTAAGGCAGTTGTTCTCAACCCCTTTTCACTTGCGTATCCTTTGGCAGACCATTTCCATAAATTACACCCTGCATATTAGCCAAATGTTTGTAATTAATACGGTTGCTGTTATTTCAAATGTGTATGTTGTAACTGTAAATAAATGGCCCAATAATGGGATTAAAAAGCAAAGGAATAATAAAGTGAACAGGCAGTGACATGTAAAGAAGACCCAAAAGACTCACTCATTGAACACCACTCACAGGACTGACTGAGGTGCCTGCTTTGATCATATGCACCAGTACAACAGCACTCACATGTTTGCAAAGCAGAGGACACTGAAAGCTGAGCCTGCGAGGGGTGCGCCAATGAGCACGTGTGCTGTAGTGGTATGTTCACAACACGGTGTTTAGGAAGGGATTCCCTACCATTCACCAAAATAACAAAGGAAGGAAAGAGGGCTTTTCTTCACCACTCATCATAATGTTCAATTAATTTCACAACTTTCGACCTGCATCTTGTCTTCCACTGTCAATGTATGTACCTTTTCCTGCCATTATTCAATTTTTTCTGCATACCCCTAAATTTTCTGGTTCATACCCCTGGGGGTAAGTGTATCCCAGATTGGGAAGCACTGCTTTAAGGTACTGTTAAAATACAAGAATATTAAGAGAGCAGGTATAGCAGAAAGTACATGTATACTTTTTGGAATTTAATCACAGTTCCTTTTGTCTTAACCAATCATGGGAGGCACTGTTAGTGGGGCACTGAATTTCCTCCAGCCTTTAGTGCTGGACTTTAAAGGAGCTGCCCAAGGTACAAAATCTATTTGAGAAATGGGATGGGGAGCACTTTAGATAGCTGCTTCAAAACATGGACTCGCAAAACCTGGAGCAAATTCACCACTCCACTGATGTGGCAGCCATCAGTCACCACTGAAAAGTGTCTTGGACAAGCTAAATATGCCAAATATATTACTGTGTTTCTCACCGTAAAGATGCAGCTCTCCATTTCTTTCAGCCTATTCCATTGATCTACGTAGAACTCAGACTCCTCGTTTTCCTCCAGGTTGGCAATGAGGTGTGCTAGGTTGGTCCTCCTTTCCTCTAGCATGGCCTGGATCTTGTTCATGATGTCCTCTTTCTTTTCTTCAACCTCCCTCTCACCACAGGCATCTACGTGAGTGCCAACAGGAAGGACCACAGAGTTCGGCACTCGCATAAAGAGGTTGTTAATCCAGAATCCAACAAGCTCCTTGAAGGAGTCATTGCTAAGCCGGTACCTACAAAAGCAAACACTTAGGATTGTGCTAAACCTCAGCCAGCTGGCCTGGGATTGTGTGAATAATTCATCTACAGCGAAATACTCTGGAGGGTCCATCCCTATTAGCAACTCACGTACAGAGAGTTTTTAATACATATAGTAATAGCTTTTCTCTCTTTCGCAGGAAGTTCTATTGTACTCAGTTTCCAGATGAATAGCTGAGGTCCACCACCACAAAAAATATCCATAAGAGAAAGTAACAAAGTGACTTGTGTGACAGAATGCTTGTCTACACTAACTAGTCACTTGTTACAAAGGGATGTGCAGAGAGGAAGGAGAACTATAGTTTAACTCATCAAATGGCACTCTACACATGCCCAGATGCGTGTTTTAAAACTTCAGCAATAGTCCATCTAAATGTCCATCTTTTGGTTTGGTTACACATTTGCTAAATGATTAACAGGATGCCAGATCAAAAATTAAAAATAGGCTGCATCCTCTCTTATTCCTGTAAAAATCTGGTCTATGAAGGATGGAGGTGTCGTAGGAGGTCATACAAAGAAAGCTCTCTGCTGAATTTGGAAGGCAAGACCTTTAGAAGTGTTTGGGAACATGACTTATATATCAGGGCACTCCATGACAACAAATGGAATATACATGTAATTGTATATTGCATTAAGAAAATGCATTACAGGCACATTGACAGACTTCAGTTCAACGAAGCTCACATCCAAATAGTTATGCAAAGGATTACAGCACAAGCCAGAATCCTGCCAGCTCTCCAGATGTTGTTAGGCTGTATTTATTTATTTCTTTAAAGTGTTTTTGTATCACCTCCCAGCCAACAAGGGCTCCCAAGGCAATGAACACATGAAACCAATTAAAACAATACAAAGATTTTAAAAAATGTACAAACTTTAAGAAGTCCTAAAACCAGTCTAAAAACAATCCTAGAATCCAGTTTTGAAACAGCTAAAGCAATCGTGTCAAACACTGAATGCCATGCAGGACAGCACTGTTTTGACTGCCTGCCAGAAGCTTAAAACAGATGGGGCTGGCCTGACTTTCCTGAGTCGGGAGTTCCACAGTTAAGATGCTCCTACAGAGAAATCCTTGCTATACGTACTCACTAGCCAAACTTCACAAAGTCTTGGGACATGCCACAGGGCCTCCTCTGAAGATTACAGATTTTTGAAAGGCTCATATGGGAGGAGGCGGTCTTTCAATACCTTGGCCCCAGGTCATTTAGGGCTTTGTAGATTAACACCAGCATCTTGAATCAAGCTTAAAAGCAAACTGGAAGCCGTTACGGAGCCTGGGAGTGTGTAGGAATGCTCTGAACCTGAATACTGTGTTAAGCTGAAGAAACTGGTTAAATACTTTTTGGAAGTTTTATTTTGCCTGAATATACTTGTAGCATCCAATACCTTTTCCCTGTTTGTTATTTTAATAACAATTACATTTCTATTTTTATAATTTCTGACTTAGCAGAGTACTTTTTCATCAGTTTTAATTTTACAGAAACATGCTACCACATGTTATTAAATCTTTCTGAATAAAACCAGAGAGGCTTTCCCCCCTTATTCACTAAGGTGGTGGACTCAAAAGGGGAAAGCAAGGGTTCTATAAGGAAGGTGGCAGGATGCCATAGCAGGCCTGAAAGGGAAGCTGCTACTCCAGTCAAGGAGAAGGAAAGGTAGGCCTGCCCCCTGCCTCCACAGAAGCCATTGTAGTTCTTGCAGGACCAGTGCAATATGGTCTCTAAAATGCACACCTGACACCAGTCTGACTGCCGCATTTTACACTAGCTGCAGCTTCCAAACACTTCAAGGGCAGCCCCACACAGAGCACATTACAATAGTCATGAACCACTGTGGCCTTCCTCAAGAAAGGGCACAGCTGGAACACCAGCCAAAACTGGGCAAAGGTACTCCTGCCACAGCAGCAACCCAGCTATTTGGGAGTATCACCCAAGATTTCTTACCATTGACTATGCTGGCTAAGAATCCTGGAAGTGCAATTCAGCAACATCAGAATGACCTCATGATCTCCACTTCTGGATTACAGCAAAAGACATTAAGAGAGCTTTGGAAAAATTACTTTCTGGAAAAAGAATATAGCAGTCTAGAATCCCATAGCCAGCTTGGCCATGAACATACTGGCTGGGGATTCTAGATTTTTGGCCTTGTAATCTGAAGAAGTTTCCAAAATCTGCCTACAGTGCCCACCAGATAGCAGTAAGCTAGCAGGGGGAAGGGAGGGGAGGGGAACCCCAATCAGCTTCTCCTGTGAGCCAGTATATCATAACAATGAGAACAAATGCAGCTAATGTTAAAAAATTCAAGTCCCATTCATTTTAACCAAGAAAATGAAGCACAAATGTATGTCATTTCCACTTAAACTAATGATAATAATAATAAAAAAACCTGTGCTAAGATCCTGCCTCAAGTTTGCAAGGTGAACACTTACTGTTGAAAGTTAATGACCAAGATGACAAGTGCTTGTGGAGTGATGAACACATGGTGGGTCATGTAGTATTCCAATTGGCCAGCAAAGTCCCAAAAGAGAAAGACGAAGTCTTGGATACGGAATTCACTGATTTCAATCCCAACTGTTCGCTCTTCCTCTGACAGACAGACTGTTTGCCTTTGCTTCAGGCTTTTGCATATGGTAGACTTCCCCGCTAAGGAAGACCCCAGGAACAGTGTCTTGATTCGCCTCTCCTCTTCAGCTTGACAGTTCTGCAGCTGGTTAAAGTAGCTGATGATCTGCCTGACACCTCCTGCACAGACCTCATAAGGAGGTTCCCTCAATGGGTTCCCATTTACTTTGAACATTTTCAGTGGCACCACTTGGAACATCTCCACAGGAAGCCGGCGCAACATATTATTCTGCACATAAAATTCTTGCAGGTTCCTAAGCTCTAAAACCACCAAAGGGATGACTTGGAACAAGTTGTTGGACAGATTGAGATATTGAAGACTGCTGCTGCAAGAAGCCAAATCCTTGGGGAGGGCATCTAACCGATTGTTGTTTAGTCGGACATGTCTTAACTTTGGTAAACAGGAAAAGATTCCCTCTGGGACAGTTCGAATTTGGTTCTGATTAAGTTCCAACTTCTCTAGATGGACCAAGTTCCTGATGTCCTCTGGAAAGTCTGTTATGTCATTTTTAGACAAAATAAGCTTTTTCAGGTTGCAAAGATTTGAAATACCAGTGACATGTTTCAACTTGTTCCGGTCCAAATTCAAGCTCTCTGTGTCGCAGTTCTGCAAGACTTCAGGAGGAAGCACTCGGAGCCTAAGTCTAGAAAGACTCACTTCACTGGAACACTCACCTTGCCCTTGCAAATAAAGGATGAGAGATGGCAGTTTAAGAGTCAAAAAGAGGACTTCACTTGTGTTATAAGCTTAAAACATTCTATGTGGCTGTTTGCATAGGATGAATAAGAACAGGTTGCGTACCTGTAACTGTGGTTCTTCGAGTAGTCAACTGTGCCCTCACACACTGGGATCTTCACGCATGTGTGGTAGCTTTTGGAAAGTTCTAGAGCTGAGCAGCTTGGCAGGAACCCCTCCCCCTCTCAGTACTGAGCATGCTCAGCCCACCAAGCTAACGGTCGCTCCTCAGTTTCGAAGTCCGCTGAAGCAGGACCTGAAGAGGGGAAGGCTGGGTTTGTGTGTGAGAGGGCACAGATGACCACTCGAAGAACCACAGTCACAGGTAAGCAACCTGTTCTTCTTCGTGGTCTCTTTGCCTCACACATTGGGAGACTGAGAAGCTTACCAGTGGACGGTGGGTCAGGTCCTAGAGAATAGAAGACAGCACCACATGGCCAAAGCGGGCATCCCGTCGAGCCCGACAGTCCAAATGGTAGTGGCGCACAAAGGTCAAGGGTTGTGACCAGCTAGCCATACAACAAAGTTCTTGCAGGTCAACCCCTCGAAGGAGAGCTGCTGAAAAGGACACGGCTCTAGTGGACTGAGCCCAGAGTAGAGCTGGCAGAGGCTGTTTAGCCAGTTCATACACCAGGAGAATGGTCTGGGCCACCCACTTGGAAAATCTCTGAGTGGACACCTTATGGCCCTTCCAACAACCACCATAACAGACGAACAGATGGGTAGTCTGATGAAAGAACGAAGTCTGCTCGATGTAGAAGGCCAGAGCTTGACAGGCATCGAACGAGTGGAGAGATCGCTCCAGAGGTGTAGCCCCGTCAGGATAGAAGGTGGGAAGGATGACATCCTGGTTGAGATGGAAATTGGAGACAACCTTAGGCAGGAAGGAGATGTCTGGGCACAGGACCACCTTGTCATGATGGAAGACAAGGAAGGGCTCATCCGACTGCAGCACAGTAAGCTTACTTGCTCACCTAGCTGAAGTGACAGCGATGAGGAAGCCTGTCCTCATGGTGAGGAGCCTGTCATCAGAAGTAGCCATAGGCTCAAAGGGCAGTCACATCAGCTGAGAGAGCACCAAGGACAGTGACCAAGGAGGAAGCAGTGGAGTGACCGGAAGATAAAGATGTTGCAGACCTTTCAAGAATTGCTTGAGGATTGCATCACAGAAGAGCACAGCAGAAGGGGTACCACGTGGCTGGTAGGCTACGATGGCCAAGAGGTACATCCTGAGGGATGAGAAGGCCAGGCCCTGTTCCCAAAGGTGCAAAAGGAAATGTAGCACAGTAGGTAGGGCGATAGGCAATGCAAGTTCGTGATGAGCATCGGCGAAAGCCAAGAAACTCTGCCACTTGTAGTGGTAAGAACAACGCGTAGACCCCTTCCTGGCCGCCGTGAGAACATCCTGTTTAGCTGGAGCATCTAAGGGATTATCCGTCATGCATGGAGACACAGGAGCGGCAAGTCTGGATGCAGCACGAGGCCGTCTGAGTGAGAGAGGAGGTCTGGTGTCGATGGAAGCTTCAAAGTACGGCCTTGAGCGGCTGTGAAAAGGGGGCCGAACCTGTGTTGCCTCGGCCAATATGGGGCCACCAGGATCACGTTGGCATGATCGGAGAGAATCTTGCCTACCACTCGACCCAGAAGCGGGAACGGTGGGAACGTGTACAGCAGCTCTCTGTTCCACTGGAACTGGAAGGCATTGCTGAGAGAGCCCCGACCCAGGCCGGCCCTGGAGCAGTTATCGGGGGCATTTCTTGTTCCGACTGCTTGTGAAGAGATCGATGGATGGGTGTCCCCATCGAGACACTATCTTTTGGAAGGCGGCACCGGAGAGGGACCATTCGTGATGACACAAGGTGTCCCTGTTGAGCATGTCCGCTGTGACATTGTCCTGGTCCGCCAGGTGGACGGCGATGGGGTGAATACAAAGTGGTACACACCAGTCCCAAAGGCGAAGGGCTATGTGGAGGAGGGTGGTGGAGTGAATGCCTCCCTGTCTGTTCACATAGCAGATGGCCGTCGTGTTGTCCGACAGGATCTGGACCATTCGGCCGACAACGAGGTTGCGGATGGCCCGCAACGCCTTCAGGATGGCCAGGAGCTCCAAGGCGTTGATGTGGAGATGGGTCTCCAGCTCAATCCAGTGCCCTTGTACCTTGAGACCACTGCAATGCGCTCCCCATCCGGAGAGGGAGGCATCCATCATTATTGTGACCCAAGGACAGGGGTCGACGAATGGCATCCCTGACAGTAGGTGCTGGAGGAAGAGCCACCATAGGAGAGAGTATCACACCTGACGAGGAATCCGCAGTAGGAGACTCTGGTCGTCTCGAAGAGGGTCGAAGACCCTGATGAACCAATGCTGCAGTGGGCAGGTACAAAGGCAAGAGAGGTAGGTGACCACTGTCATTGCCGCCATGTAGTCGAGAAGTTGTTGGATCATTCTCGCAGAGACCACCAGGGCTCGGATGACAGCAGTAGCAGCCCGGCACAGGGTGTGGGCCCGTTTCACTGGAAGAAAGGCCCTGGCAGCAATAGAGTCCAGAATGGCACCGATAAAGTCCAGAACATGGGTTGGCTCGAGGTGAGACTTCTTGGGGTTCACCCTGAGGCCGAGGTTGGACAGAAGAGACAATGCGAGGTGAATGTCCTCATATAGTTTTTGCTTGCAGGGTGCCACCAGCAGCCAGTCGTCCAGGTAAGGCTATACCATTACATGCTTCGTGCGGAGGTACGATACCACCGGGGCCATGCATTTGGTGAAGACCCTGGACTTGGTGGAAAGTCCAAACGGCAGCACTTTGTACTGGTAGCAAATGCCATCAAATATGAATCAAAGATACCTCCTGTGGTGGGGTCAAACTGCAATATGGAAGTAGGCGTCTTGTAGGTCGATAGAGGCAACCCAGTCCCAACGACACAGAAAGGGAAGGATGGATGCCAGAGTGACCATCTTGAATTTCCGGGGGAGAATTGTAAGAATTCACCCCCCTGAGGTCCAGGATAGGTAGTAGGGTACCATCCAATTTCGGTACCATGAAGTACTGGGAGAAAAAGCCGGTGGTATTGGCCGACAAAACCCGCTCTATGGCACCTTTCTGTAGTAGGGACTGTATCTCCTCTAGCAAAGCCGGGTTGGCCAGGGTGGAACAGTAGACGCCTTGAGGTGGTATACTTTGAAATTTGACGGCGTAACCAAGACGGACAATGGAAAGCACCCAAGAGTCCGTGGTGATGTGACGCCATTCGCTGAGATGGTGGGCCAGACCGGATGCTTGGCAAAGCTGGTAGGCAGGTGGAAGAGCGGATATGGTGGCGACCTGAGGCGGAAGTCAAAATCGTGACTTCGCCATGGAGGAGGATTTCTTCGAGGATGGTTGGCACCTTCTCAAAGCTCTACGTGTCGAAGACAGAAGCAAGGACCAAGCAGATGTCCGGCGGGGAGATCGGGACGCATAAGAGTAGGTCGACCAACGCCAGGAAGAACGAGAAGCAAAGCTTCGACAGGACTGCGGTGTTTGATGGATCCCCATCCTCTTGGCTGTAAGAAGCACCTTGACAAGATGATCCATCATGTCGTCATTAGTCGCATGAAACAGGCCCTGTCCATCGAAAGGTAAATCCTCGATCCGCTTCCTGCTGTCTTCCTGGAGCCCAGCGGACTGCAACCAAGCGAACAGTTGGAGAGCGACTGCGCCGACTATCACCCGGGCTGCTCCCTCGACCGTGTGCCGGGAGGACAGGATTTGCTGGTTGGACAAGGCCACCGATTCATTATAAAATTGGATAGCACTTGTCCTGTTGTTGTCCGGCAGATAGGCCAGGAAGGGATAGAACCTGTCCCAGATGTTCCGCTGGTAGGCGGCAAAGCAAGCCTTGGTATTGGAGATCTTTGCAATCAAGGAAGACACAGAATAGAAATGCCTTCCAAAGGAGTCTAACCTGCGACCTTCCCAATCAGGCGGAGTGCTGTGCACCCTCTTACCACCTTTCGTCTGAGACGATTCGACCATGATGGAATTGGCACCGGGTGGTTAATCAGAAGATCAACATCCTTTTTGTGGGTCCTATAAAGGTGCTCCAGATGATGGGGTATTGGTTGTAGAGAGGCTGGTTGGGCCCAAAGATGTTTCAATATCTTCTGCAACCCTTCTGCAACATGGGCAGGAATAGTATCGGAGCCACCGGGTGTCCACATAATGGAAGACCGGGTCTTGCACTGTCGGAGCCAGTCCGGAGATGTCGAGGCCGAGGGCGTTGGCCATTCGCAAAAGGATGTCTGAGAACTGCTTGACGTCCTCGGTGCCGAGTCCGGAGTGGGCTCACTGAATGCCAAGGGTGGAGACGAGTGCAAGTCAGGTGTGGAGTCACCAGAATCCGACTCCGAATCGTAGGACTGGGAAGAATGAGACGGCAGCCCCTGGCTACGAGGTGGCTGAGCTGGTAGTACCGCAGCCAGAGGAGGCAGAGCAGGTGTTGAGGACGGTACTGAAGACAGTACCGATGGCAGCACAACCGGCGGAGGCACTGTCGAGGGCGGGACCAGTAGGACAGCCAGAATCGGACACAGGATCGACTGGGTCAGGATCAAATCTTTGATGACTGTAGAGGCATTGGATGGGCATCCGTAGGTGGACAAGAAATAGTGGCCGTTACCCGAGGAAGCAGCGATACAGGCCAGTGCCGAGGTGAACGGTCTCGAGATCGACGGCGAGAGGTAGATTGTCTGTAGTACAGAGAACGTGATCTGAATCGAGATGGTGACCTCTGGTACCGAGATGTCAGGCGGTACCGAGACACTGAGGATGGAGACCGAGAGTGACAACGGTAAGGCGACCAGCGATGGACATCGGCGTGATACCGGTCTCTGTAAGCAGGGGAGTACGAATAGTATAATCCCGGCTGCTCTTGCTAAACGTGCTCGTGGCCATATCATGCAATGTATGAGGCTGAAGAAAACGGCAAATCGAGCCTCGTCCTTGATCTGCCACGATCAGATCTAGTATCCTGCTGCTGCGGGGATCGAGACCTATCTGCACGGCCCGGAGAGCACGCTGCAGTAGTGTGGGCACGGTCATGGGAGGGTGCCCTCTGTCGAGAAGGAACCTGTGGGGTGTCCAAAATCAAGTCAGAAACTTCCGGATGGTCCAGCCCATGTCCAGGTTGACCATGCGGAGAGGGCAGTGTGGCCAGCACAGGCGGGTCTGGTTGAGTCAGATGGTCCTCCAACGCCAATGGTAATGCCACCACCGGGAGTTGGGCCTCGCTCTGCTCTGTAGAAATATCAGGAGGGCCCTCCTCCTCAACAGTAGCCATAGTAGACTGGGTCAGCGGGGGTGTTGGGAGACATGATGACTGGGTCACCGGTGAAGGTGACCGGTGCTTCTCCTTCTTTTTCTTCTTCTTATCCTTCGCAGAAGGGTCAGAAGGATGTGAAGAAGACTGCTTCTGTTGAGCCGCCGTGACGGGCTTAGAAGGTTGAGCCACCTGCGAGCCCAGAGAGGCATCCCCCGATGACGAGGAGGAGATCAGCGTTCAAGAAAGCTTCGGAATCTGAGGCAAGGAGGAGATGGGGGACAAGGAGGTTGATGACGGTACCGAGCCCGGTACTGTCGAGGTCGGTATCGCAGCTGTTGATACCGACAAGGGCGTGGTCATGGGTCGCGTAACAGCCAAGGAACAAGAAGCCATTGAAGTAAAGAGGGCAGTATTTGAAGCTGCCTGTTCCTTAATCCTTAAGGCTTGCTCCCAGCAATGAGATTTTAGTCTAGAAGCTCTGTTCCTCAAGGTTGAGCTGTAAACTCCCTGCAAATGGAGCAGGCCCGAACATTGTGGGCCTCCCTGAGGCAGAAGAGGCACTCGGTATGCCCATCGGACAACGCAACCTTGCGACCACGCATAACGCAGTATTTAAACAATGAATACATAAGACATAGAAGGGTTCTCACAAAAGTCTGAAGGAGGAACAAAGGCAAAAGGAGAAGAAAAACCAGAGAGAAAGCTGCTCAACCGAAGAAGTCTTTCCGTTCGCTGTTAACACGCTGGCGGATGAAAGAAAACTGAGGGACTGTTAGCTTGGCAGGCTGAGCATGCTCAGTACTGAGAGGGGGAGGGGTTCCCACCAAGCTGCTCAGCTCTAGAACTTTCCGAAAGCTACCGCACATGCGCGAAGATCCCAATGTGTGAGGGACAGAGACCACGAAGAAGAATGATTGCTTTCAAGCCAGATAATACTGCTCAGAAAAGTTACTCCACATACCAAAATGTTACCCTCCAATTAATGACAGTGCAATTTGGGACACATTTCATATGTAAGCCTCAACCTGTAAAATACAGTTGTGAGCATCTCCCATGGATCTTCAGTAAGCTTTTCTACTGATCTAGCCTCCCCAAACCAAGCAGTTTCCAGATGTGTGGTGAACTATAAATCCCATCATCTTCAGGCAACATTGAGTGGGTGCTCTACTGCATAGTTAAACACATTTCTTGACACATCAATCAGCCAAAAGAAATATTGAGACAAAACAGTTGAGAGCAGGTGTGGGGAAGAATGGCCTGTGGGCCCCTGAACCCCACACTGCAGTCCATAACATCCTTCACCAGTTCTCTGAACCTTACCTTTTTCAAAAAATGGTGTAATTTTCAGGCAATTTTTCTCCCTAGACTGCACCCAAATGCCCGAAACCATACATATATGCAGAACAATTGCCTCTGCCTCCTGTTAAGGCTGTCCAGGTTTAGAAAATTTCACCACTGAAGGAGCTGGCTCACAAAAAGGACATAAAAATCTACCCCCCACTCCCATTCTTCCAGGATATTGTCTTGGTCACTTGAAGGACCCAATACCTTGGAGGGACTTGCTGGCACTACCTTTTCATCCCCCTGCCCCAAGCAGCAGCAATCAGTAAGAATCAGAGACAGGTACTCACTAGATCCACGTTGGGCCATGTTTCTTTCCTTCTGTTCTCTATTTAGCAAATAGTAGCTTTACCCTAGATGTCCAAATACCCTAAGGATCCTGTGTGATCTTGAATGCTAAGCAGGGTTAGCTCTGGTTAGTACCTGCACAGGAGATTGCCAACAAAAACCAGGTGCTGCAGGCTATATTTCAGAGGAAGGAACTGACAAAACTACCTCTGAGTATTCCTTGCCTAAGAAAATCCTATGAAATTCATGGAGTCACCCTAAGTCGACAGATGCCTTGAAAGCACGTACACACACAGCTGTATCCTTCTGCTACAGCCATTTGCTTTCAATTCCTCAATTTGCCTTGGTCTGAAAACATTTTAACTCCACCTTCTTTCCCATAGTCCATTTCAAAATGCCTGTACATTACAATCCCCACACCCCACCCTTGTACAGCACACATACAATGAAAAAAAGGAAGAATAGAGTGCTCAGTAGGAAAGAAAACTGAAGGCCCAATATAGCTAAAAACAAATCTAGGCATTTCCCAGTAAACAGACTACATGAAGCTGTAAAAAACTCTACTTCACATGTTCAGCTGTGGCCCTCCCCTTTCTTGAAGATGTAGTGTTGCTTTAAATCTATTGCCCTTCAGTTTCGAGTAGAGTCAGCCCATTCAATCAATCACAGCTTTAAACCATCTGAAAAAAAAATCCTAATAGCAAACTTTGATTTCACTGTGTGCCAAATGCTACACTGATGTGTAGGCATATCCTGCTTTAGTCTCCCACCATTTCACAGATCCTCAGGATCTCTCTGACACTTGAGTTGTTTGCCATTTTTCATAAGGGACACTGTTTCACTATGCCACTATACATAACGGGACATGAGTATTAACAGATTTTGGTATCCATGAGTGTACCTAGAACCTAACTCCAGTGAATATGATTCACTGGAGGGGAAATGTGAAGAACCACACTACATAATCATATTTGTGGTTTTCAGGAGGTGAGCAGAGGTCTGGGTGGGGGTAGATGTTTTGTTGTTCAGAAGGTTTGTCTATTAGCCTGATTTAGCAAGGCTGAAGGTAAGTGATTGTGTTACAGTCCAAAATAGGTGGGGAGCCAAAGGTTCCATGCTTCTGAGGCAGAAGGTCTTGTCCATTAACAATCAGTATCCATTGTGCACTTCCCTTAGACAAAGATATTTTGGCAGAAATTTCTAAGTATAAGACAGAAAGGAAAACACTTCTGTTTTTGTCAATAGCGAACATCACATAATTGATGTACAGAATGTAATCAGATGTTGTTATGGGATGTAACACTTACATCAGTTTTAAGAAATATGGCTATCACCTCCAAATACTAGTCTGGAAATGTATTGCTATACTGTAAAAATGATCCATATCATTTGAAATCTTCAGTGGAGGGAGCATCCAATTGTTTTTGATAAAATGGGAGTTTCTTTATCAGAAGTGCCAGGCATTAGAGATGCCATGAAGAATCAAGATACACTAATTTTGCAAAAGGTAAAAAAAAAGTATAGAGGATAGCTTTGTTCAGCTTCATCTGACCAGTTCTCTTAGGTATTATCCACTACTAGTATTCCTAAAACTGTGGAGATTGCTCAGATAATAACAGACCCTAAACACTAGGTATTTTCACTGTGATTTCAGCATAAGATTAAGACTTGTTCAGCTGAAACTTTATGAGTGGGCAGTGACTCTGGTTAGACTGTGCATTTTCTCAGCTGACAGTTCCTTAATTGCATGTGGTGCTAATATAATCATTCTTCTTTAGTCCATTACGTAGTCCACTTGTGGATGTTGCTAACATAGGATGGAAAACAAAATCCTCAGGAAACTTTCATGAATACTCATTGTGTGCATGTGCCCTGAGTTTTCAAGCCCTTCCTACAAGAAAACTCTTTTCTACCTCTATATCCCACTGTGCACTGTTCCTGCTTCTATGAGTTTTCCCATGCAGGTTTGAGCTTGTAATAAAAGACTTCCCTTCACTTGATTCCTTCCACAGATCACATTGCAAGTAAAATAGGAATTGCAGCCCCAACAGGTGAGCAAGCATAAGAGGCTGTGCAACTGTTGCAGATGAAAGTATCCATGTAGGTCATCTTCAATCAGCTTTCTGCAATTGAGTGCTCTCCAATTACAACTCTCAGCATCCCTGACAATTGGCCATGCTGGCTGATGCAGTCAGGGGCTGAGTCCCAAGTACCAGTAGTGAAGGCTGAATTGGATGCTGGAATCAGTTCAATGCTGGAACTGATCTTTTCCAGATACAAGGTATATTGAAATTCAAGAATAAGGTGGTCATCGGATGAAAGAAAATGTTTTCTCACATACCCGTTCTTTTGGCATTTAAATGAAAGTGAGATTTCAATGAGCTAAATCCATTGTGAATCTTTCTGAATACATGCTCTAGGGGAAGAAAACCTTCATAATTGCCAGTCAGTCTAGAACTTGCTCACAAATGTATTAGGAGCTCTGTGGTAAAATGGTATATACAGAGGACTGCAGGGAAAATGTCTAACATTCCTCAGAAATGGCTTTAAATCTTCTGTTTGTGAAGAGTTCTAAACAGCATGAAATGTCTCCTAGATCTCAATCACCTTAATAACTTGTTAGACACAGCAGAACTACAGAAATGTTATGACACTAATCACTATTAGAAGACAACGCATAGAAGATGTAGATTTTATCCAAAGCTGTAGTATTTGCATACCAGATATTTTGTAACAGGAATGAAATGTAAGGTAGACCTATTTATATGTTCACTAAAGCTACTATATGGCTCTGGCTTGTACTTTTCTAGTACAGCAGTCAGAAAGTTAATGGTGTCAAGTCAGAGATGGGCAATTTTGATTGGTCTGGGAACCAAATTTCAGTACTAAGAACATTTTGTGGTTGTACAAACTGCCAAAGAATGTAAGCAAAAGTATTTCAAATCCATTTCTGATTTTTGAAACACAGTTGGGATTACTTTTTATTTGTTGGTTGGTATTAAATGGTAAGTGGGGGCCTGTAGGCTATATAAAAGGAGAATTGCTGTTCCTGGAATGTTCCAAGAACTAGGATTCACTTTTCCCACCCAGAAAAACGAAAACAAAGCCCACACATTTTTTGCAAGAGAGTCAGAGGGAGTCTGGGCAGGGAAAGGAATGTGCAGGATGGAAAAATGGCTTTGAGGAGAGCAACATGTTGCCCTCAAGACCACACTATGCCCAGTTTGTACTAAGTAGACAAGTTATTGGTACATTTCAAAAGAAGGATGTACAGAAGCCAGGTTTATGGTCTTTGGCAGAAAGGACAACCTCTGCATAGATCTCATGATAACAGTGAAGTAAGATGCAGTTGGAAGAAGAAGCAGGTAATTTACATATCACTGAATTTTAGGTGCTGTGGAATCATATATGACAACCTAATCAATACTCATCCTTTCCCCTGCCATCTTTATTCTGTGCTATACACTGCTTTCACCAACCTAAGTTAAAAGCTTGGGAAAATGCCTAAATCTAGAGGAAGCACCAGTTTATTTGGGGATTTAGGAGGATCCCCAGACACAATGAGCAGGCTGATGACATGTGTATGCAACGTCAAACCCAACTAAATGGATATGTGTATGTATGTGTGAACAAATGTATACTATTCCACTGTTAATTCCTTATTCTGAAATCCCATGAAGCTGTTTTACAATAAATACCTTTGTTTAGTCAGATGAACAACATCCAAGAATTATACCAGAATTAGTACAAACACAAGTATGAACAAGAAAAATTTCAAAATAACTTTATAAATTGTCACATTTCTGCTTTGTACATACTTCTGCCACATTCCTTGGCTTCACTATTGACAGCCTGCAACTTTGCACTTTTTCTACTCCCTCAGCAAATGACAGTCTGCCGAATGCAAAACCAGCCTTCACCCCACTATTTACAGGAGGTTTGATTCCCCCATCACCATGCCCCCACAAATCCCAAAGGAAATTAATCACTAAGATATTTAACAAAATGTGCCACTCCTGAAGCACAATTTCAGAAGAGAATTTGTACAGGTTAACACACATCTGCAACTCCCATATGGCAGACATGAGTCAACATTTCTCTCACAGAACAGGCTAAAAATACCACAATTCAAGTAGTAAACTGGCTTCTGAGAAATCTCTAAAGAATCCATATTCTGATAAATAAGAACACAAGGAGAGCAGCACAGATTGTTGTGTACTGCATATGAAAGTGTCTGCTTTAAACTGTAAAGACAGAATCACATAACCCCAAAAAAGTGTGATCAAAGTAAAACCATGACAATTGACAGGGTACATTCCAACACACCCAGAGTTTCTTTTGTCTAGAGTTTCTCCACAAGTTAAGAAGGACATATGGTTCTCAAATAATGATCAAATCCAAGTAGAGATCCCTACTTTTCTGTGAAAAGGATTCTCCCTTTAAAGAAGGTCCAACTGCGTCCAGTTTTTGAGGGAGAGGGTTGCAACATGCAATTGCACATCCCTGCCTCCCTCTAGAGGAAGAAAAAGTCCTTGTGTAGAAAAGCCCTTGCCTGTTTCACCCAGTTGCACATCTCAGTTTGCTGTTTCACGAGAATCTTCTTCAGCATCAGTCTTTTTATGCTTTCTTATATGCTTGTACTTCTCAACATAAGCCTTCACAAGATTAGCCACCTTCACAGGGTTGATTTCACCACTTTTGCTATGACAGATCTATGAACAGTAAAAAGAGATCAAGTCAGTCTCAATAATCTTAGTTAGAGAGATGCCCCAAATCACCCTGGATCACCTCACTTCTCACCACTAGAAACAGCAGAGTATTGCTGTCTCAGCAGCTAAAATCCAGCTCTTTTTAGAATGCTGCCTGGAATGGGCAGATTACTATATGTAACTCTTACCTTACACCACCTGCACTGGATACCAGTTTGAAAGCCTCAAACAGTTTAGAACCAGGGGATCTTCCTAATCCCTACAGTCTTTGACTTGAGTGTGCTGTGTTCCACTGCGAGAAGCAGAGTGGAAGGACACACAAGTGAAGGGGATTTTCCTGCAGTGCTTTAACTGTGGTGTAGCCTACTGAAAGAAATTTAGCTGTTTTGCCACTGTTAGCCTTTCAGTCAGCCCCAAAGATCCTTCTGAGCAGGGGTTTTTAGGCCTGTTCTGAAAATAATTTTCTGACTGATTTTTCTGATGTTGTTTTATTTTTATGTTTTTAGTTTTGGAAAGTTTTAATATTTAACACAGTTGGATCCAAAGTCTTTTATTCTACTGATGGTTGTATCTCTGAACAAAAGTCTGATCGCTCCTGCCTGTAGAAATGGGGAGGGGGTTGACTCCCCCTCCCTCTGTGGCCTCCAACCACCCTCTACTCACTGTTCCAGAAGTGTTCAGGTATGTAGACAGTCCTTCACATCTATCTACTCAAGGTTAAAATAAGATCTGCTCCCCCCCGCCCAACACCTTTTGCACTGCCTTCCGAAGAATCTCCTTGTATTCCTCCTTGGTGATCTCCCTTTTCTGGTAAAAGGGCTTAATTGCTAGTTTCACTTCTTCCACAGCCCTCTCTTGCATGTGAAGTTTCTTCATGTACTATAAAGATAAAAATAGGGTCAAGCAAATAACAACACGTATCAGGTAGCATATCAGATCAGAACATCAGAGCAAGAGTCCTCACACTGAAGGAGGTACATGCCATGCAGCCCCCATTACACAAGAACCACAGAAGTCAAATGGGATGTGGAGCTGTGATTTCATCCTGGCTAACCTCAGCAGGGGCCAGCTGTTCTCAGTTTAGTGCCAGAACTCAGCTCTGAGATTTTTCAAGTGTCTACACTGGGATTTATTTTGATCAAAACCTTATTTCTCACTGACACAAGATCAACAAAAAGTCCCAATGGCTCAAGGTATTAATATTTTTCCTCAATCCATAGTATGGTTGCTTCTAAGCCTCTGAAGTGTCTGATGAGGATTCACTGCCATGTCTTCTCCAAAATCAAGTCTTTCCTTGTTAGCTTGTCAGAATACACTGGGAGTATCTATACGATGTGCCCGCTGACCAAGATTACAGAGACAGTGTGGTATATTCCTTGGAATGTGAGACAAAGACAGAAGGGAGCCAAACTCAAAGCCTGTCTCCCAAAAATCTTTACTAAGACTGACACCAGTTATTTTGTTCATTTGACCTAGAGACCAGGATGGATAGTGAAATGGCATCACTAGAAACCTTAGCAAAGTTACTGAGGGCTGTAAAGCCCCACACTCCAAAAGAAGTTCTCCACTGGGCAAACTGGCACTCAGATGACAGAAAATTCAACATAAGCGAATGCAGCATTAGAATAAAGATTATCTAGTTTGTGATAAATATCTAGGAATATAATTTTGGGATCACAGTAGAAGTTGATCAAATTAGCAGCTTAGTCTGCTGCTGTATTAAAAGCTGGGTATGTTTGGAATTAACAGGGAATGGCTGAATGAATGCAACATAGCTAGTAATCAACTCTGTCACACAAGATCATGGAATGCACATATGGGAAGGTCTGAAACCTTATTTTCAAAAGGCTGTAATAAAGTTGGAAAAGGTGCAGAAGTCGCAAACAGAAAGCATAGAGCTTACAGAACACAACACAAGGTATGTGACACCTGCAGCATATATCAAACAACATTTCATGTATCTTTCTCTAAGACAGACACAGGACTTTTCTCAGAGGAGCCACATTTGCCTAGTCCCCTAGATCTTCATGCAACTCAGTCTATTTTCTATATACTCAGGAGGAAAGCCTGCAGATTAATATGATCTTCACCCAATCAAAACTTAAACAAGGACTTTAAAGATGCAGAAGAACCTGACATGCATTTAGGGGAAGACAATGACACATAATGGAACACTTCCACATCAGACAGCAAATTAGATTATCACTCTGGCATCAAAATATGGAACATCTTCCTTATGAAAAAAAGCTAAAGAAAACTGAGACTTGTTAGCTTAGGAAGAGAACAGTGGAGGAGGAACGTGATACCAGATCATACTATTATCAAATACGAGAACAAAATGGAGACATACATTCTCTTCTCCTCTATCAGAATGTTGGATCACCCAGCAAAACTGACTGGCAGGAGGTGTAAGACAAATGAAAAGGTGACACTTTTTCATAAAACACACCATATTTTTTTTAAAAGCAACTGCACAACCCATAAGCCAAAGCAAAAATAGATACAAGTAGTATCTTTTCCAAGGCCATTATAATGCTACAAAAGTAGTGCACAAGTGGCGCAAGCTTTCAGATTCTCTAGAACTCTTTATCAGGCACAATAATACAAATAAAGGAAAAAACAAATAGTCTCTGGAAAATAACACAGCTGCTTAGGTTTTGCTGGCATGAAAACTGTCTTGTGGATTTGTGTCTCTCTTATATAGCAGCTCAGGAATCTGTGAACTTTCTAAAAAGGCAATAAGCACTTCTCTCTGTACCAGCCAACTCTTTAATGGAAGGGGTAAAAGAAAACATTAGCCGTGCATGCAAACTAGCCAAGATATGTCATCTGAACAGCCTGCTCTATTCACTAAGCCTGCAGTAACCATGTTACAGCTATAGATATATAAAACAGTCAATCCACTAGGCCACATCTGTAGAAACTGTTTGTTCCCTACCCTCTAGTTTGGTACCATCATGCCTGATGAGAGTAACGAAGACTCTGAAAGCTCACACCACTTAACTAGTAGTTTTGTACCACTTTAACGGTTGTAATAAAAGGTATCACATCTCTCTCACAGTTATCACAATTTATGGAATTGCTGACCACAAAATATGGTTATGGCCACTACCTTAGATACACTTTAAAAAGGTTTAAATACATTCATGGAAACAAGGCCCATTAACGGCTGCTTCCCAGAACAGCTCAAAGTTCAGTGGCGTTATACATCTGCCAAGCAAAGACTGGGAGAATGCTTTCTCTAGGAGTCATTTGGACTGGGTGGTCTGATCTAATAGGTTCATTATTCGATTTTATGTCCCTAGAACTGTTGTGAGCTCAGCTTAAAAACACAACTAGCAGTCAGTCATATTCACCCACCTCTTCATTTTTCATTTTATCCACTGCAGATTTAGGTGCTTTGACTTTCTCCTCTGCCTCTCCTGTGGAAGCTGCCTGAATCCCTGGTTCTGAAGCTGTAGCCAAATTCCCAGGCTCTGGAGTCAGTCCCTGACTTGCCACACAGCTCAGCAGAGGAAGACTCCCCTGCATTATGAACTGGACAGTAGGCTGACTAACAGGGGCATAGGGAGGCAGGTTGGAGGGCAATGGTGCTGTCAAAGGCAGGTTTTGGTTGTAAACCTGAAGAAAAAGAACAGAAGTCAGAAACCACTCTTCCTGCCACAAACTATGATATCCATACAGATTCCAGTGACAGCTTCCATTAATCAGAACTTTGTGTGACTTTCTACCAGTTCAAAGGGCTAAAACTGGTATCAGTCCCACTCTCATCAATTGTGGTGTTATCAAAAACATGATTACCCTATTTGGTGGCATACAAGATGCACTTCTTTTCCTGAGAAATACTGTCTGAAAATGAGGTGTGTCTTATACGCCAGCGTACCTTATATGCTGGCAAATAATATTTGCTGTATAAATGAGGCACATCTTATATTCTGGTGCGTCTTATACGCCAGCAAATATGGTACATGCAGTTTAATAACTGTTCTGAAAATATCTCAAGAAGGTGTTTTTTCCCCTCCTTTTAAATGATAAAACCACTGAAAAATAGAAGTTACAAGTTTAAAGTGCAAAGTAGGGAAATATCAGAATCAGATTACTGAAGCATATGAGCTGTATGAAATGCACTGCATGTAGGGGAAGGAAAAGCATTCCACAATGGAAACCGGCAGGGCATGATTTCACAGATGGAGTGGAATGAAGTCCATGATACCCAACTTCTGGAGTGGGAACCAACCTGATTGGAATCTAGATCAGGAAACATAGGCTCAGGAATCATATAATTGGTTGGAGGAGGCTCAGTTAACTGCACCTGATTTAATGTTTGGGACAAATCCTCGGCTTTCCAGACCCCTTCTTTGGTTCTTTGCTGCTTACAGAATGCCACTCCTAAAATTCCCCAAAAGAAAAAGTATTTTAGTATAGTAATAAAACTAGGTAATGATCAATTAAACATTATGACTACATAAGGAAAAGTTCTCAGATTAAACCCGGATTTAGTAGACCCCTTGAGACTAATGGGACTATGGTCATGATTAACATAGGCCTAAATCCTATTGTTACTCACAAAATCAGTGAGATGAACCTGCATGGTGACTCACCATTCAACCACTGGCTGAATGTGTATACTCTACCTAGGACTAGCCAGCAAGACAGCAAACAGAAGCCCCCACCCTGATTTCAATGACTTTACTCAAACAGGCTAAATTCTGTGTCAGTCTCAAGTACAGGAGAACTACAGAAATGAATGAAAGTCTTCACTTGTCTAAGCTCCATGCATTTCGTAAGTAGTCTGTTTGAGACTTTCATTAGATTTAGCCCACCACAGCAAAATCTGCGTCCAACACAACATAGCTGACAAGCCATCTTCTACAACCTCTTTAAATGAATTCCCTGTTAAGTACAAACCCGTACGTACAATACATTTTTAAACTGTTGCATTCATAGCCGAAAGCTTCTTAAAATAGTGCAGATGTTTAGTATCTCCAGTGTGACTCAAGATGATAGCATGAGAACTGAGTCCCCAAGAGTAGACTGTTAGCAAATGGGCTTCACAGTCTGGGGATGTTTTGAAGAACTCACTGAGCAATGCATGTGTGCTTAGGAAACTCTATGGCTCATTTAACAAAAATTTTAAAAAGTGGGTGTAGTTTTCCAGTTGAGATGCCAAAGGAAAACTATGATTTCCCTCGTATAAGATGGTGCAAAAGAACGTAAAGTAAGGAGCGAGTACAGGAATCCAAGACTCACTTAAACACCAACAAACCATAGTTTGAATTATATCTGAACCAATTCTATATGACAAACTAGATTTCTCCTAGAACTGAAGAGACTGCAACATTAGGAATAGTTTTCTAGGATGAATATTCTCCATTTCTCTCTCTGAAACCCTCTGGCACACAAACCATCATGACTGCCTGCCAAGGATACAACCCCAGTTGAAATGAACATCCCTTAGGTATGTTCAAGTTTCTTTTAATTTTAAACATAGTTTAAATTAGTGGGAATCAGCAAAACCAACTTGGGCTTTATAGGCAGTTATATTCCTTCCCCTTTTTTGAAAAAAAAAAAAGCCTTCCAGCCTCCATTATCTTGCCTATTGCCATTTTGAAGGGGGGAAAAATCCCTCTTGTACTTACTTGGCGTTTTGTCTGCAGTTACAGTATTACTTTCTTCCTCTTGAAGATTCCAGGTAACTCTTTTCACTGATGCTTTAGATTTCAGCACAGGACCTTGAACTACTGCCTCCAGTTCAGTTTTATTTATATCACTTAGATTCTCATCTAACATAGGCCCCTCACATTTAGCCTCCACTAGTCTTTTGATTTCAGACAAAGCTTGAACTGGTGTAGCCTCGCCATGACCTGATACAGGTTTCTCCTTCTCTAGAAGAACAGAGTCTGATAAAAATGGGCACACATCATTATCTTCTTTTTTAATTTCAATCTCCTCCAGTTTCATGGTGGTTTGGCTATCAAGCTTTGGTGATTCACAGCCCATTGCCAATTCAATTTCAGCAGAAGAATCTGCATTATCAGGTACTACTTCAGAACTAGCATGATCTTGCTGGGTAGTAGTAGTTTCATGTTCAGTCTTCTCACAGACTTGCTCTGTTGCAATGTCCTCTTTTAAATCGGCTTTCATTATGTCATTCTCTGGAAGAACCTCCTGCACAGGGATCAAGTTTGGATGAACATTCAATGTTTCTGGTGTCATATCATCTAACTCTTGTCCCCAGGTTGAAGCATGTTCAAGAGAACTGTCTAGGTTGCCATCTGAAGATCTCTGATCCTCTTCTTTAAGAAGCACAGGTGACACCTCTTTTGATTTGTGTTTCCTTTCTTTGGAGCATGATCTGGATCGCAATCGTTTCTCCCTGGATTTACTCCCTTTGTAGTTCTGGGATCGTGATGAAGGTGATCTTGATTTCCTTCTTCTCTTCTCCCGAGACCTAGATCTCGACCTTTTTCTATCTCGTGACCTTGAGCTCCTCTCCTTCTCATATCTGTCATAGCTTCTCTCTCTTCTGTGTTTCTTTTTTTTAGTTCTCTCAGCACTATTTGATCGGGAACATTCTCGCCCCCTTGCTCTAGAAGCAGAGTGTTTTTTCTTTTTCCTGTTCTCATATAACTCAAAAGAGGAATTGTCAGGGCTAACAGATCGTGACCTTGATCTCTTGTGTTCTTTTGGCCAGGAACTTTTGGCTTTTTTGTCTTTAGTTTTGTCTTTTGCTTTCTTTTTTTTTGATCGCTCATGACTACTAGAGTGATCGCTTGAGGACTGCTGGGATTTGGATTTAATCCTGTAGCTTTTGCTGTATTTTTCTTCAAGTGAAGGGGAAGTAGATCTGGAGCTTCTGTCCCTTGAACATGTTCTTGACCTAGATCTTGACTGGGTATTTTTGTGTTCTTTCATGTCTGACATCTTTCTATTAATTTTCTTCTGGCTATGAGAACTGGAATTTGAGGGTGATCTTGAAAATGATCGCTTTTCTGCTTGCTCATTTCTAAGAATGTTTTGCTGCTCATTTTCTTTTATGCGACTGTCCAACTCTATTTTTACCTTAGGTTTACCTTGGTCATCATCAAAAACAAGACTAGGACTTTTGTTATCTTCAAGTATGTGTTCTTCCTTGATTGCAGATGAGGTACAGGGTGTAACTGACAGTTCTTCTTCCTCCTGTTTTACCTGCACTGCATCAGAGATCTGTTCCACAAGCCTCTCCTTTAGCATCACATTATCATAGGGCTCGGCGTTATTTGATGGCACGTCATTTGATTCAGCCTCTGATCCAAAGATATTTTCCAATGTGTAAGGTGTAATGCGGCGCACAGTTTGGAATGTCTGAACTTTGGGACTTGCTATGGATATTGTCCTGGTGATATTAGTGAAGGGCAACCTTTCAGGACTGCTATTTGTTGAACTTGAATCAGAGCCTGTTGGATCAAAAGGGTCATATATTTCACTTTTAACTGGTTTTGTTTTCTTCAGAGAAAACAGGGGTGAAGGAGTCTCCTTCTGTTGCACTTTATTGTCAACAGGTCGGAAAGTATTGCAAAATCCAGGATTAGATAGTCTGCTGGAAAGCCCAACATTTCCAGGGATGTTGATTTTAAAACTCTCAAAGGAAGAGCTGCCAACTTTTGCCCTTGTTGGAGGAAGTGTGGAACCACCATGGGCAACAGCAGAAGGAGAGCCTCCACTTGTTTGTCCTTGTCGATGACTGGCATTTTGTATGCTACTTTCCATTTTACTACTTCTGACTGGCTGGTTTGTGTTTTTTTTGCCAGTCAACTGTGTTATACAGGAGCTAGGGATGTCACCACTTCGGTCATTGGCAGACCGTGATCCCAGATGTCCATTTGTGGTTTCCTTTTTAATCTTTGGTATTCTGGGAAGTTCAGATATCTCAAGCCTTTTAGAGGAAGACTTTAGAGGTTGTCTGACAGGCATTGTTTTTGAGGCTGAAGAGGAGTTGCTGTACACTGATTTAGAAGATGCAAGAAGAGGAGTAACAGGTAGCTTAGAACCTCCATTAAATCTTGACACTTCACCCAGCTTGGGACCACATTTGTTCAGATTGGCTAAATTCTGGGTCTGAACAGATCTTGGAGTCATTGAGTATTCAAATCGAATAGGTGCCCTTCCAAAGGCTGTTTGAGGGGGACTCACAGCTCTGTTTGATACACTTAGTGATGTTGGTGATGAACAAGCATTAGAGGCAGGGGGTTTCAATTTTGAAGATTCAGTACCAGAACTACCAGTTGGGTTCCTCAAATGTGATACCGCAAGCTTGGTACTGTCGCCCAAACATTCCTCTGCTTTTGAATTGCCACACAGCAGTGGGACTGAAAGGTTGAAAAACAAGATTTTTCAATAATCTGCTCACACTAATTCATACACAATATTTTTTTAAAAAAATAACTGTAATGGGCAAATTATATGGAAGGAAATTAATCTTTATGAAAGAAAGCAACTAGTTAGCGTGGCTTCTAATGTGAAAATAAATTATCTCACCAAGCACACTAGCAATGTACAGCAATCAAATCTTTTAAAAATTATTAAGAAAAGGTTATTAGGATGTTGGTCACTGCATCCTAAGCTCTTCCATACAAATTTTGAAAACATTTTGATTCATACCCTCATATACTGCTTCCAGAATTAAGAGTGGACATTTGCTGTAATCTTATACAATTAATTCATGCAGTACATTCTAGGAAGCTCAACTGTGCAACAGTCATTTGACCTACAAAGTATCCTTCAACTGAGCCTCTGCTTCCAAAAGGATTTGCTCCGACACTACTACAAAACCAAAGATTACTATGATCAGGTGAAATGGTCACAACCAAATTAATTCATATTTATTTCTTCTGTCCTTGTAAAAACTGAAATGATCATGGGCATAAAGCACAGATACAATCACAGCATTAGGATCTGCCTAAGAATCACACTGGCAATTTTGGATCAAAGAAGCCAAAATCCTTACTTGCTTTCTTTGCTGTTAATGATCCATCTCTATTAATGACAACATCAGAACCACTCATCATAAGGAGGCTTTGCCCAGTCAGGATGCTGCCCAACAGGTCAGGCACTGGTGATGCTTCCACTTCTGGCTCAGGTGACAAGGCAGGCACACTTCTCCTGCAAAATAACACAAAGCAGGCCTCCTCTAATTTTTGCCTCTACACAAAATGCCAGGTACACCAGAGTGAACAGAGGATATTTTCCACCCATTTATTATCTGGGATCTCTGTATAGCTTCATGTTAAAGCTGCATTTTCATGAACACATGGCATCTACACCAGTTCTTCCCAAACTATCTATGGGGGGACTGGCAGTTACTGTTTTCCACTGTGCCAGGAACAGGCACTAAATTTCTGCCCACTGCTTCTTTCTGGAAAACTCTTCAGAGATCAGCGGCCAATGGCTTAGGGATTAGCACCAATCCAGGGACCATCACTGATTTACACGACTGAAAGCAGGCCATCAGCAATGACTGGGTGTGGACCCAGGGCTACAGCTGTCCTTGCTTTCAAAAAGAGTGGCCGAGCATTATGCTGGTGTCACAGCCCCAAATCCCATGTTGTTTGAGCTAATGTCTGTTTGCACAAAAGGGCTTCCCCATCTTCTTCCCATTACAGATGTCCTGTGTATCCCCACACTCTTCAGGAGGGTCTCACAACTTTCTGAAACAAATCTGGGGGACAAGTAATGGGAGCTACAAGGGGAGGTGGAAACTAGGAGTGGTTTTCTTTCTATTGGATCCAGGTCATACAAACTTGGTACAGCTCCTGAGGCATAGAAAGAAATGGTCAAATGCAACGTAGAGAAGTTTCATTTCATGGGCGGTAGGAGAGAGAGCACTGGTAAAAACTGTCAGTATTCCAAATTTCATGCAAGTGCAGAAAACCTACAGAACTGTATTTTTATTTTGTTTCATTTTTGTAATCAATTTCACCTCCAAAAGAGTGTCCAACTCATTATGATCTCAAAACAATATAAGAAAAAGAAACAAAATGTTAAAAATAAAAATTGTATAATAAAACAAAATATAATATAAAGTTTATAAACTTAAATTAATTACTACAATGATGTAACAAGGAAACGACTCACAATAAGCACACTATACTATCATAGGACCCTCTATTCAGGCACACACCCACTGATACAGTAACAATGTAAAATAATGAGAGCCACCATACTTATAGTAATAGGCATAAACTTAACCTTCCTTCCTTTTAAAAGGACAAGATATGCTTGAAAATAGGAGATAAATGTTCCAGGAAGTCTGAGAATTCAAAGGAGATGGATCCTTAATATTTCTAAGTGACTGGTAGGCGATGGGGTGGGACTTCAGTGTGCATGTGCACAATGAATATGATTTGCATAATCTGAACAAGTTGCAGAGCAGGGATTTTTTGGAATAGAATTGTCATAGTTCTTACAGAAGAAGTTTATAATTCTGATATAATAAGCTTCTCTCTAACAGCACTCATACATCTCATGAGAAGCACACTCTCTCACAGACTTCTCTTCTGTTGTGTTTCAAACAAAGGAAGATACTATAAAGAACACTGTGAGCAGATAGCTATGAAGCAGGTGCGTACAATCTGCGGGGCACAATACACTGTTCATCTAAAATGGGACAAAGCAATGATGTTATTTATACCAGATGGAGGCTACACATTCTCAAGACAAAGGTCTTTAGGGTATGCATTCAATGGGTATAACCCAGGATTTCTTAACCAGTGTTCCCCAGAACCCCAGGACTCCACAAAAGGTTGCTAAGGGTTCCACTAGAGAGCGTGACTGAGAAAAAAACAAACATTTTTGAGCTATATATATATATATATATATTAATTTTAGTCAGAAATCCTTGAAATCTGAAAATAATTTCAAGGGTTTTGTCAAGGTAAAGAGGCTGAGAAAAATTGTTGTAATTTATAATATACCCAGACCTGGTCTCAGTCACCTCCAGAGGGCTTTCAACAATGTACTCTTCCAGGTACCTGCTACTGGAAACAGGAGTCCAGAATGCTCTTCCTAGAATGTGCCTGGAATGGGCAGATTAGTGTATGTAACTCTTACCTTATACGACCTGCACTGGATACCAGTTTGAAAGCCTCAAACAGCTTAGTACCAGGAGATCTTCCTAACCCCTACAATCTTTGACTTGAGTCCTGCTCTGTGTTCTGCTGAGAGAAGCAGAGTGGAAGGACACACAAGTGAAAGGGATTCTCCTGCAGTGCTTTAACTGTGGTGTGGCCTACTGAAGGAAATTTGCTTGTTTTGCCACTGTTAGCCTTTCAATCAGCCCCAAAGACAGAGGTTTTTAGGCCTGTTTTGGAAGTCATTTTCTAACTGATTTTTCTGTTGTTTTATTTTTACATTTTTAGCTCTGGAAAGCTTTAAGAAAGGTTTAATATTAACATAGTTATTTGTATCCAGAATCTGAACAAGCTTCTTATCAGAAATGGGGGAGGGGTATTGATTGCTCCCACTCTGTGGCCTCTAACCACCCTCTACTCAACTGTTCCAGAAGTTCCCACCATCACTGAGAACAGGCTGAGGAAGGCTGAGGGAGGGGACAAAAAGGGATAGGTGAAGATCTGCTGGATTACAAGCCTCCTAGTGACATGTGAACTGTTCAATTTGTGGCATGCATCTTCTAGATCCACCCATGGTTTTACATTTTCCTGAAAGGTTGCTGCATTGAACAATTTTAAGAAAGAAAAAACAGAAACATTTAATAATAATACGCAAAATAATTAAGAGCTTAACAGAGAGAAGCAAAAACTTCAAAAGAAGTGGCACCTGAAACAGTTATTTTATTTTCAACACACACTGTCATCCTGACACATCTTATAGTGAAGGGCAGCCTATACATTTCTCAAACTAAATGTACCAACTAAAATTGAGATAAAACACTTTGAAAGGGTCAAACTGGTACATTTTGGAACTTCATTTTGGCATTCATTTTGGCATTTGGGGATGTAGCCTCCATCTGGTATAGCCTCCAGGTGCCATTAGTTGTGAGCCTTACCTGTAATAACTCACCTGCAACTTGCCTTCTTTGGAGGTTAACATTTGGCTGCATTCCTGCTCTTTGGTAGATTCTCCCCTAATTTTCAATGAGCTTTGGGCCTCTTAGCTCTAGAGGGAACATCTCAGTGTATTCAGCTTACACTTTGGCTCCTAATAAAAAGGAAGCAGAAAGCTCCCTAAAATTTAAAGTATTATTTTTTTTACTATTAAAAACCTACACAAGCATGGACCCACATGTGAGAAAGTTCATGTTTAGCTGTATCTGAGGGAGAGGAGCAGGAATCCAGCCAAATGACCTTTTTCAACCGTTAGAAAAGGAAACTTATTGCCTGGAAGGAAACCCTGTATCTACAACCATGGCCAACCACACTCTCTCTCGGCCTGGCCTAACTACCTACCAGCATTGTTGTAAGGATAAAATGGGGCTGGGGTTGTTTGAAGATAATGGGGATGATGAAACAGAAAGCCTTAAGCCTTCTAAACCCCAAACAAAGGCAATAAAACACGAATATAAAATTTTCTTCGATTCTATATATTTTATGAATTAGCAATTTTGACTGGACAACCGGAGGAAAAAAGAGCTGAACGCATGACTGTGTTAGTCCTGAAATATGTCACCCAGGTCCCCAATTCTGCTTGCAAGCTAGGCAATGAAGGCTGTTTCCCATCATGTCTTGTCTGCCTCTCATCTTTTACAGATATCAGGACTGGCCTGCTAGAAATAGAAAGACCTTCTGGAGAAAACTGGTACCTATTTAAAAAGAGGCAAAGCAAGATGCAGAGCCACCCACTGTGAGATGTCCTGTGCCCTCAATCATGAGCTGTCTTTTTAATTAGAATTAAGAAGACTCAAGTGAGTGGGATGGTGAAGGTCTATAGTCAACCTCTTTATCCAAGCAGCCTCAGACACATAATGAAGCAGCTGCTTTCCTCCTTTCTCTTACTTCTTTCCAAACCTTTCCAGAAACTGACCTTGGCACACACCATCACACCACTCCCGACTAAAGGAATGCCCTGAAAGGGTATCTTGAAAGTTATAAATTTAAGTCTATCAGTAAACAGGTTGCAAACACTGGACATTATCCCCATTAAGCTTCCTCATTTAGGCCCCTGCCTTCATTATCTTTGTCATGGCATTTCCTTATCCTGTCTTCTCAGCAAAACACGATGTGTGGGAATAAAGTTAATCATTTTCAAAACACAACAAGAACGTGGTTTTCCAGGTGATGAGGCAGGACTGAATCCCTGGCCTAAAACTCCACAGAACTCAAATAGTGAACTGTACTGCTCTTCCCCATACTCACTTTTGCCCAGGGACCTTTTTTTCTCTTAACTCACACTCACACTATCCAGTCAGCCTGGCCAAGGCCCTAGTCACCCTGCCTTTCCCTCCACTCTGCTCAGGACTCCCACTCCAACTGCAACAGAATCTCCCAGTCCCAGTATTCTGTCTCATGCCCCTCTTAAAGGGATCTTGCCTAAAAATGTTCTGCTAGCTACCTGAGGATTTATCTGCAGCCAATGTGGGGCCTTACTTTGAGACAGCATGCTACATTGGTTTGAGTGCTGGAGTAGGACTGCTGGAGACCAGGATTTAAATCCCTGTTCAGCTAAGGAAACCCACGGGATAAGCATGGTAAAGTCACACTCTCAGCCTAAGAGGAAGCCAACAGCAACAGCAAGCCTCTTCTGGATACATCTTACCTAGAAAACTCTAGGACAGTGTTGCTATAAGCTGACGTAGACTGGAAAGCACATAACGATGACAGCAATGGGGCATTTTAAAATTAAAAATAGAGCAAAATGTACTCAAACAAGCCATGACATGGACCTGTACGTAACTCACAAGTATGCTGGTGAATATGTGGAACCCAGCATGGCTGCTGTGGGTTTTTGAGGGGATACTCTTTTGTTTAAACAGGCTCAACAACTTGTAGATGAAGCCTGAATAAGCAAAGTGAAGAAGAAAATGAGGAATGGGAATGAGCATGCAGCAAAGTACTTTTCACAGAAGGCTAATATTAACAAATTCCATCCTCCCCCTTTGATATATTGGACAACTTATTCAAAAATTTTTGATACCCTTATGAGCAAGCGAGTCAACTTACGAGACAATGTGCTTACATACATGTGCATGTGCATGTATGTCTATAACTGTTAATGGTATCACTCTAAATATTCAAAAGATTAACATTTACTATTACTTATCACAAAGGCACATATTAAGAAGCTTCACACTGGCATCCTGCAATTTTGGGGAAAGTATTATTTTTGGCAGACTGGGAAATGAATGGAAAGGTTTGTCCAATGCCAACTAAAGACTGGCCAGGGTTTGAGCTTTCTCTCCATAACTGAAGAGATGGTTCAAATCATGTTCATGGAAAGAACTAAACATGAATTTACAAAGACTACAGAAAGAGTTTGGGCTTCAATGTGTGAGGCAAAGAAACAACAGGAGCCACAGGCTAAACTCTGCTACAGCAATTCTGACTTCTCTGATACTGTACAAGAAATGATCACCTGACTAGCCTTACCCAGGAATCCCCACAGCAATTGGCCGGGCAACCGGGCGATGCGATCTAAGTGCTGACTGAGAAAGACCTCTTCTTTTGGAGCTCACTGGTGAGTTTGCAACAGGAAGCTCTTCATTACTAAGGAGAGAGAAACACAGATCACTGCCAGCAACCATCTCATCTAAACCTTGTCTATTTTTGTAGCTGAAACCTTAAAAAAGAGACTGAGTTCAATTTTCAAATTTATTAGAAAAGTCTTTGACATGGGGATAAAGCTTGTATGCACAGAAGCTGATGCAGTTATGAAACAGACGGACTTCAGCTTAAATGACCTTCACAATACAATCTGACTGAAGTTCTGTTTTAGTGCTATTGCTTACAACAGGACAGGTTTTTCATTTAAAATGTAACAAGTGCTAGATTAGTAAGGAAGCAACCAGGTTTTTATAGCCCTTGTCCAAAATAATTCAGGATATTTACATTGGTTGCTGCAAATACAGTATAACCAATAAGCAGGATACAGTAGGATCACACCTGCACTAAAGTGTTTGAGAGGTGACAAATTTGACTTCCACATGCATAAGACCCTTTTTTGGGCAGTGCTTAGTGATCCCCCATTTCTGGGAAGCAGAATTATTGGCTTCCATGGGCACAGATCCCTTTCTGGTCAGTGTTGCCTGACTCCCCCCACCATCACTTCCAAGAAGCAGAGTTATTAACTTTCAAGTGTGCAAGTCCCTTTTTGGACAGTGCTTCATGACTTCCTGCTTCTGGTGGGTGCCAGGCAAGGACTAGTCATAGCCACCCAGCCAAGCAGCAGGAGAAGGAGGCCAAAGGCGAGGCCAGCAGCCCCCAGAAGCTGCTCTTGTCATTACAGTACAGTACTATCACCATCTACCCTGTAAGCAGCAGCTACAAACTTGTGAATAACGAAATCTGCAAAATTTGAGGGCTGACTGTATACCACTATTTTGTTCTGATCAGTTGTAGTCTTACCTGTTATATGGGTCCAACTCAAAAGGATCACCAAAGACTGAGAGAGAGGCTGCTCCAATATCTGCTCTCATGAGGCCAAGTGAGGGTTCCACTGGTTTGTACACAGAAGGGATTGAAGTGCCATGCACAGGTTTGCCAAGACGAAGAGTTTTTGCAATTCGGGAACGAGCGGTCACTTCAGTTTTCACCTGGGAAGAAGGGCAAGAGTCAGCTACATGTGAAAATTTGGGTTTCTACCAATCCCTTTATATTATATAGACCTGATGGAATTTATTTTCCATCCCCCAAATAAAAAGACTGCCATAGAAATTATTGTATTGTAAGAAAGGCACTGACTATATTAATTTCTGCATGAGAGAGAAATAATTTGGCAACATACTTTTACTTTCTTCCTTCTTCTGTGCTTTCGACGCTTGCGCCTTTTAATCCATGTTCCAGCACTCTTTTTTCCAACAGATGACTTTGCATGAGTTTTTTTACCTGCTGTTCTCTTTCTCCTCCCTAAATCAGACAAAAAATAAAAGACTGCAACATTTTCCCCAGAAAATATGGACTGCAACCTTACCCTTCTGTAATATGCACATACAAATGTTTTACAAAAGAAAACAAATACAACACTGCAGACATGAATTTAAAGTCTATAAAGTATCTATTGAAATTCTATTCAGAATAGAACAAATTAGAAATGCTCCAAAGGGTCTCACTCTCTGATTCAATTCCTAGTCTTTGAAAGTTAAATTGTTTGGTGTAGATGCAGTCAATCCTTCTGAGGCTATAAAGCTGTCCACAGATCAGTTTCTTTCTGATATGATAGCTGCTCACATAAAAGCCCTGGACATGTTATTTTCCATAATGAGCCCCTTTCCTGTCATGCATCCTGGGCCCAATACATTCAAAATGGCTGATTTATCAAATTAAAACCTAGATGCATTAATATGTCAAATTAACAATTACCTGAAATGTCTTGAGTACACACTAATTAATAAGCTCACATACATGACAGGTGCTGTTTTTCCAGGAGAGACTGACTGCCAACATGAGACTGCCTTAACTCATATGAACCTGCCCAAATCTTTCAGTCTTCCAAGCAAACACCTGGTGTGTGCTATCACCTTTGCTTGCCTGCTGTTTCAAAATGATTTATCAATACTGTTCTCCCCTTTACCCCCAATCCTTGATCTTTTCATTTTTGTTTCAAGTTTACATTTTTACCATGGAAATTGTTCAGCTGTGGGAAGGGAAAATTGTACTGAGACACATAAATATGGAATGCAAAAGTTTCATAAATAACTGCAATATGGCAGCCGGACAATAAAGTTCTTCCTGCCCCATAAAAGATGCAAGCAAGCCTGGCTTCAAATCACAACTCTGGCAAGAAGTTTATTGGGATTCCCTGAGCCAATCTCACATACACTCATTCACACTACAGATTTGGAAAATTGCTACTGTATGGATAAAACAGAGGGGAAACAGCCTCCTGAGAGGTCTAACTATTGCAAATTGTGAATTACCTCCTTTCCGTTTCTTCTTGGTTGTAGTTCGAGGAGCTAGTGGTCTCTGGTAAATTGCTGTGCTCAATCCTGCTGCAACTGCCTCAATTGTTTCATCAAGAAGGGAAGACATAAGGTATCTTGGTACATGCTAAAATCAAGGGCAACATTCACAATTACTAGTTTAACTACGAAAAACTAGTATAAAACTGCATTACATCCAAATGTATAGAACACTCCTTCCATCTTTCCTCTTCATCAAGAATAAGAAATTCCCTCTCATTCATTCAAAATCTTCCCACCCATCTTCCAGGAAAAGAGTCAGGTTGGTACAGTGGTTTGAGTGCTAGACTATGACTCTGGAGATGAGGGTTCAAATTCCCACTCAGCCATGGAGTCCCACTGGGTGAATCTGGACAAGTTACAATCTCTCAGCCTCAGACAAGGACAATGGCAAACCCCCTCTGAACAAATCTTGCCAACAAAATGCCATGACAGGTTCACCTTAGGGTTGCTATATATTGTAAATGACTTGAAGGTGCATGGTAGCAATGACAACACTTCTGGGAAACCATTTCTATTTCTAAACACATGAAGTTTGGAAGTTAAAATAATAAAAGGTGAACCAGATCAATGTATCCACTATCTTATCAAAAAAACAGAAGTCAATATAAATTCCTGTTGAAACAGCCTATAACTAGCCTACCACTTTGTGATACCTCTACCTAGATTAGGAATATCTGCACCTTGAACTTTCATATTTATCCACACAGCATGGCAATCTTTTCTTTAATGTTAGCTATTGAACAAAGTCAAATTTCTGTGTATATGTGACTTCAAGTCACCTGTTGACTTATGGTGACCCCATGAATTTCATAGTTTTCTCAAGCAATGAATACTCAGAAGTGGTTTGCCAATGCCTTCCTCTGAAATATAGCCACAGTACCTGGTATTTGCTGGTGGTCTCCCATCCAAATACTAACCAGGGCTGACCCTGCTTAGCTTCCAAAATCAGTTAGGATCTGGTGCTTTTAAAGTATTTAGTCAAATCTGTACAGCAAGAAACCAAGGCTGTGTTTGGCAACAATTCCTTGTTCTTAAATTTTAACATGCAACAGATTATAGATTTCTTTACAGCATGACTGAGCAGCTTTGCACTTCCAGTAGCGCTTTAGTATGCCACTGTTTGTTGAAGAAAGGATATATATTAAAAATGGTGGCACAGTAGTCTTGAGTGAACTAGGGAGGCAGACTTTATCACAACTATGCAGAACATGTCCACATAATACCCTGAGTTTCTGTGGGTGTTCATCTTATCCCAACAAGTCAGAGCATGCCTGTTGTTGCCCAAGCTCAATCCTGCCTGATGGAATCCCATGGGGCACTCATGCTGGTCCTCATAACATTATACGTCTGATTTAATTCCACAGAAGCATATCGCTTCACTATTCTCGTGAAATCCATCCCATGCCAAATCAGTGTATATGTTAAGTATACAGATAGGAGAAATGAATGTGAGCCAAGCAACATGTCCAGCAGCGCTCCTGTATAGCTTCCATACATTTGACTGGGACTGGCAAATAGCAACTTCTTGATAGATTCTGCCCCACTGTGATTACATATCACAGTGTTAACCGTCACATAAACTTGTTCTTTGTGCTCTGGCAAGCATTTATAATCTACATATGCAATGGGTAGGACAATAGTTAGATTTGTTTCACCCCTCAGATCACAGAATACCTGAATTCGCTGTGCAGTTGTTATCCGATTTCTGTTCACTGTTGCCCGCACACGCTCACTCTGACGTGTTCTAGCTATAGCTCGTGTTCGAACATTAGGACGCAGTCGACTGGTAGTAGGAATTACATCAGCTATGAGGGAAGCAACCTCTTCTTCACTCACACGATCTGTTTCTTAAAGGAAGATCTGTGTGTTAGTTGTCAATTGTGCTGCAATAAATATCTGAACATTTTTCTAACAAGCCAAATTTAGGCTTTCTCCTAAACCTCAAAAACAAACCTTGCAAAGATTCTGAAACCAAGAAATCCTTTCATTCTGAATTCTCCATAGAAAGCTCCAGATTACTATTTCAGCACAAACAGCCTGATCCAAAAGCCAGTTTAAATAAGGAACTTGAGATAAAGATATTTCCACTGATACAATGTACTGTGTTTGTTGGAGTATAAGATGCACCTTTTCCCCAAAAATACTGTTTGAAAATGGAGTGCATCTTATACATCAGTGTGTCTTATACATCGGCAAATAGTATTTGCCAATGTATAAACGGGATGCATCTTATACACTGGCAAATACTGTACTCGGTATGTTAATACTAGATTTAATTGGTCTGTGTAACGATTATCTGCACACTGAAGTGACAACATGAATAAAACTTTAGAATAAAACTTTTGTGGTACTACTCATTTTTATTACTGTCCCAGTAAAATGTCTTTAAACACCTGAAATGTTACCTAAACTTTAGGAAAGAAAGAGGAACAATTTTCTATTCTGCAAATATAAGCTTCAAAATATATTATGTATAAAATACTTGCCAGCATCAGCAGGTGTAGCATTTGCAGGTGCACATGGTGGACAGAACCATTCATCCACAGGTACCTCACTCAATGGTGGATTAAGGCATTCCATGTGGTATCTAAAAACACACACACAGAGACAATGTATTCTCAAGAAGAATGAGGGTGGAAGAAATGTAAAGCCTTCCTATATGCCAGTGTGATTGTATAATTACTGCCAAAGTCAAGTGTAGCACCATTTATATTTTTTTATAGCATTTTTATTCCCTCTCCTTACCCAAAAACACATCTGGGAGCAGCTTATGTACAGTCAATAAAAGAAAAGTTTACATTGTAAAAAGACAAAACATTAAAGGAAAAGTAGTGAGGAGGAAAGAGGAGGGGGGAAAGCACATTTTCTTTGAAAAGGGCAGGTAAGTGTCATTGTTTCACAATACATCTTCCTCTGTGACGGCTAAGGAAGAACACAGATACAGAATGACTTAAATTTAATTCTATACTACAGAATTAGCAGATATCCTTAGAGTTTTGGCACAAACTCCAATTTCCAACAAGTTCTTAATTTATTTTGGCACTAAAGGAAAGCAGTATTAAAACTAGCAAACGAACCTCTAAAGAATTAAGGTGTTCCAAAAGAACAAAATAAATCTTTAAAGAAGAATGGATAACTAGGGTTTTCTGAAGATACCAAATAGGTCAACCTGCAGAAGAGTTTGGCAAAGAGTGTTGCAAGGAAAGAGAAGAAACATGACCCTAAGCATCATGTAGCTGAGAACAGTCACTTTGTGGAATTATATGCAGTATATACAAGAAGAAAAAGCAGCTACAGGTCAAATTAAGAGTTCAAAGCATTTGGTAAAATGTAGGTATTGGGGGAATTTTCTGCAGCAAAGGCTTCTTACCCAGCATCGCAACCATCACACAGTAACAGACGATCTTCTCTGTCACTTCGGCCACATACTTCACAAAAGGTTGGATCATCCTCCACCTCACTTTCCTGAGACTTTGTATTTTGAACTGGAATCTGAGCAAAGTTGCATATTCTTAGGAAATTCTGTATTTTCATCTCAGTAGCAACAGATTATAGACCCTTAAGAAATTATATATTCAGCCTAATAACAGGGCTTTCCTGACTATCGGATGGCGGGGGGGGGGATGACTGTTATTTTTCTCCTTCCAGCACTAAATTTGTACCCATTGGATACAATTGTTCCTTTCTTTCCTGGAAACTCTGCAGGGACTGGCAGCCAATAGCTCATGGACTGACACTAGTTCAGGGACCATCCCTTTGAGTAGCATTGGTCTAAATTACTCTTAAGTTTGAACTTTGTTTTATATTTATTATATTACTAGGAACATGAAATTTAAGTAGAAACAATGTCACCAGTCACGCAACAGTTTTCATCAGATCATTCTGACCCACTTTATCTTAAAAAATGCTTGGAGTCAGAGTATAACATGAAAGCATAAATCATATGCAATCAGAGAAATGTAGGCCAAAGCATTTTCAGTGTGGCTGTCACAAATTGAACCCTGCTTTGCATCATCTCTATGGATACGCAGGCAGTTGATAACTTCCTCTTTCTACTTAACAGCATAGAAATCAATTAATGTAAACTGAAATAAAGACACATAACAAGGTTAAAGCTGTAAACAGAAAATTTAAGGTCCAGGACAATACTTCTCCAATCTCCAAGGCAAGACAGATGTAGTCACTGCCTATTAATATTTACTATCAAGCAAGTTTTATTGTATTCAGTTGAAAGTAGTCCCAAGAGCACCCAGGACTGCAACCCCAGATGTCTATCGACACCAGAACTACCAACTCACCGCAAGATTACACATACGTAGCAACCAATCTGTTCAGTCTTTAAAAAGATGTCTGAATAAAAACCTGAATCACCATCTCCCTTTACTCAGCATGACACAACACCATCATCTGCTATATTATTCACATCTGCCTAGGATCTGATATTGCTACCATAGTATAAGAAAAAATATATTTAGATGGCTAGGACAACTAGATCAATGATCCTACAGAAAGAATACAATGAGAGAAGAAACATGCAAAAAGTGCCCAAGTATAATTATCTCTGTATACAAAATCACTTGCATGTACATATATGTTTGCTAGGTTATCAGACACAGCCTACAAAGAATATCTTTAAAAAAACTGAACCTTGAAAAGATTAAGCGTTCCCAAGATTTATTAATCCATACAATTTGGTGATTCCTTTCAATAGTGCCTTTTAAGAAAGGTTTCAAAACAGAAACAGGAAGGCAACAGAAAGCCAAATCCAAAAAAAAAAAAAAATTGTGAAGGTAGAAAAGAGAAAGCATTTCAAAAAGTTCTGCATAAATTATATGAAATATGGATTCTGAATTTTGCTATCCTTAAGTCAACAGAAAACATACCTTCTTCAAGATTTCTCCACCTAAGTGTACTCTAACACAGATAGAATTGAAAATAATTCGATCTACCGGACAAGAGTTGGCATTCTGCAAAAAAAGAAATGAAAAGTATCTGCTCAGGAGAGGAAGCAGAGTTTGTAGCAACCATGTGTTTTAGCTATTTACTAAGATATAACAAAATCTGTGGATCCTGCCAGGAGTCACTAGTCCAGTTTTTATACCACCCAAATGCCTACACATGTAACTGTAACTGTAAACTTTGAGTCTCATTAGAGAGAAAGATGGGATACAAAGCAAATAAATAAACTAATACAAAATATAAAATGTACATATGGCATGAAAATAAAGGCAATTAATATACTACTATTGTAGGGGACGATTGGGAACATATGATAAGAACTACTGAAATACAGTTTGTGCCAAAACTAAAAATCCATTCCACCACTGACCTCAAGCAGTTTATTACAAGGGGCTTATGACTGTACATGTGCATTACTAACTTGATCTTGTATGATCACTGCAGGGTTTGTCCAATGACACAGTCAAGGCCTAAAATTGGAACTTTTGATTATTGATGCTTTCAGAAATGTAACATGTTCACTCCATTGCTCCACAATATCTGGTTTTCACCATTCTTGACCCCAAATATAGGCTACTAAACCACTACAAAAGCAACTTGACAGCAAACCCCTGGTTGTGGCCTTTCCATTTCACAAGTCTTCTAGGGGAAATTCTGGAGGATCATTCCTAATGCACTGTCCCCAGAGGATGTTAATACAGAGACAAGTGCAATAGACAGATAAGACACACAAGCTCTTTATTTAAAAAGAAAACAAAACCCTCTCTTACTTTAGACCACTCGACTATGCAATCCAAACAGAAGTAGTGGGCACAGTTCTCGGGTATTCCAACTGCCTGATCCCTGAATGTATTGAGGCATATTGGGCAGTTTTCAGCATCTTCATCAGAAGATGATGCAACTCCTCCATTAAACTGTGATTTTGCTTTAGCTGAATATGACAGTTTCTCAGTAGCCATTTCATCTTCTTCTTCTTCCTCCTCAGAATCTTACGAAACAATGAAAATTGGTTAGTATTTAAGAAAAATTGCTTAGTATTTACAATTTGGATTGGAATACTAGCATGCTGGAGAACTGTGAAGAGAAGTAAAAGCTGAATAAATTTTTGAAACAGGATGGACACGTACTTTCAACATTATATCCTTAGAGTAATATGATACCAATATCCACAAAAGACCCTGTAAAGCAGAAAACTAACCCATGGACCTCCACAACTTGCCCAGTCTCAATGTATAACTTGACCTGTACAAGAAGCTGCACAAATAAATATATAATGTTTATAAGAAACTACACAGTAAAAACCAGTTTGGTGTAAAGGTCAGAACTAAGGCTCAAGAGCTGCTCAGTCACAAATTTCACTGGCTGATCTGAGACCAGTCACTACATCTTAATTGAACCTTCCCCTCAACATTATTTGTAAGAGAGATTACCAATACCATGCTTGTAATCTTTGGAAGAATAATGAACCTCAGTCCCTGATACTATTACTACAAAGGTTTTACACCTATTAGCTGAGTTCTCTATCTTGCATCTGCTCTACAGTTCAACAAGTTGCTCAACCTCACTAAGGAATTGCAGAAGTCAACATTATGCCATTAAGTACCGACGAACAAAACTGAAAAGCTTATTATAATCACCTTCTAGATCTTCATCTTCACCTTCTTCATCTTCTTCACCTCCATCTTCATCAGTATCATCTTCTTCTCCACTGCCCGTCTCATCTGAATCTGCACTACTACCATCACTGCTTTCTTTTAAACAATGGGAACAAACAAGAGCAGAACAGGGCATGAGTATGCATCTCCAACTAGCATATGGAACAAAGAACAAGCAAATGGTAGCCATATTCTTTCTGAGGTCCCATAACCCATGAATAGTCAACATTTCCTCTCCCACAGTTGTACATATGACCATTATTAAATCAGCACAAATGATAACCAACACAAATTATACCACCACCAGCAATTGAACTACCATCAGATAATGACTACGGTCATTGTCCCTTATAAGAGTTGATATTAGAAATAATCAAGGGCAACAATAATCAAGGGCTACTTTTTCTTTATACATAACATGCACGCAGCTGTGTATTACTGGTGGATATGATCAGATTGCTCTAACATGAAATATGGCCTAAGAAATACAATTTACAATCCTGAGAATTGGTCTTTTTTCTTTTCAATTAGGAAGTCACAGTTCTTATGCCTGCAGAAATAAACTGGAAAATGTATGATCTGTTGCAGGGCTCAAAGAAAATGGAGTCCCACAGAAATGGTTCCTTGTCCTTACTCCATTAATAGTAGAAACAAAATAAAAGTAAGCAAAACAAATAAAAACATGCTGTTTGGAAAAATCATATAATAATTTCTAACACTTTATAGGACAGAAAGGTTATTATTCCCTTCCTTCCCCTGTCCAAAAGAGAGTATTGAGAACAGACATTATTACTTTCCTATGCAAGCAGTACAAAATTTCCAATAACTGCTGTAGTTTTTTTACTATATACATTCCAAATAAAGCTCAACTCATCTGAGAGGTGGCGCTGAAAGAAAGTTATATAAATACCACGGACTGCTAGGACAAATGAGTCTCAGAGCCTGAACTCTCCTTAGAAGCCAAAATGATTAACCTGAGACTATTGTACTTTGGGACTATCATAAGAAGACTCATTAGAAAAGACAACAATGCTTAATAAGCTGTAGAAAAAGAGGAAGAGTGCATTACAGGTGGATAGACTCAATCAAGGAAGCCACAGCCCTGAGCTCACAGGACTTGAAAAAGGCCAAAAGGGAGACTTAGAGGGTGCTCATTCATAGGGTTGCCATAAGCTGAAGCTGACTTCATGGCAATTAACAACAAATTAGCCCCATCAGTGTTGTCTATTTATAGTCACATATGAATCCTCAGATTACTAAAGATACACAGCATTGATTTGAATTTTTTTAAAAAACTATAGATAGAGATATTGTCAACGGCCACATTTCTTTTGTTGGGAGGCACATAGTGGCAGTGGTCAAGGGCAAGGCTGGTGATGGGTGAGGTCGGTGCCAGAAGTGGACAGGGTCACTTCTTTCTCTTCCTGTCTCTTTTACAACACTCCCTCTTCCCAACATACATCAGGGAAAACACAGATGAACACCTTAGGCTACTGGAAAAGCGGCTAGCTTTTCAAATTAGACTGAGGGTCATAAACCTGTATATTCCTGATGCTTAACTGAAAATCATTGACATTTCTGTAAGAATTCTCGGCTTCATTTAAGGTAAAGCTGCTGCTCTCACATTACATTGATGAGTTAGGAAGCACAGGCATTTAAAAAAACAACTCTGAACAGTTTCATTTACCTGCATCACTGAAGAGCAGTGCATTTGTTCTTTTGACCTTGCCTATTGCAGCATTCTTGTTTATGAGTTCATCCTGACTATCATCATCCATTGCAGGGCATTTGGAACTGGCTCCCTAAAATAAACAAGATAAAAGCAGAAGGCAAATATTTATAAAAAGCACAGAACTCAACATCTAAATAATTATGGTCCTACAGGTGCAAACAGAACAAGTGGACTAAGAATTTGGTCAAAGTCCTAAGACATATGCAGATATATGAAAAATGAAACTCTGAGAAGGCTCTTAGATCCAACATTGTCACTAGAAGCCCAGGCAACCTCACTGTCATGGTATACCCTTTACTAGCTTTGGCAGATTCACTAACTGGACCGATTTCTGGACCATGATACTGTGATCACAGAGATCCAACCTCTAGCAAAAAGGGCTCAAGATTTATGTCTGGGCTTAAGAGTTAAAAAAAAATCTACAAGCCAGGAACAGTACAGTAAAAGTGCTTCTGAACATATGTGGCATGGGTTTGCTTTCTGACAGAGCAAGTAACAGTCTGTTCTTCTTACAGAACACCTTATATAGCAGATAGCTCTGTTTAAGTAATCCTAAATCCTCTGTAGATTTCCTTCCAAAAAAATTAAACACTGCCTCCACTTCTTTGGCAAATCCAAGGACTACGAACATCTACTTTTAAAACTAAGATCACAGAACTAGGAGAGGTAGCCTTTCAATTTCCCCCAAATAAATTTCTTCCAGCATTTTTTCCTTCTCTCAGGCATCTCCCCTTTACAACTCTGCCTCTTCTTTTATTTCTTATTTTTAACCAGCTGCTAGAGGACAAAAGGGTGGGCTGTTCTTCCGCATCCTACTTCTCTGGTATGGAAAGAAGTAAAAATAGAAAGGCAGCTAGAAGCAGAGAGGCTTTAGTAGTAAGGTGGGCCCATCATATATGTGAGGGTTCCTTTCCAGGAACCCCTGCAAATACTAGAAATGATAAATGCTCACATCCCATTACATTCAATGGTGGGAATGTGCACACAGACACTTCATAGAATCATACTGCTGCGAGAGATCACAAGGGCCATCAAGTCCAACTTCCTGCCATGCAGAAATACACAATCAAAGTTTATGTATCCCATCTTAGGATCTTCTACAAATGTCGTATTCCAAGTGCCTTTCTCATTGGAAATGCACTGGGTAACGAGACAAGACTTTCTCTGTGGTGGCACCCTGGCTCTACAAAGTTCTTCCTAAAGAAGGAAAACTTCATTTATGTTCTTTTTGGAGTCAGGTTAGGATGGATTTTTTAAAAAAATCTGGGCGTACTAATTTAGATAACATCACTGTCTCCATTTGTATCTATTTTTTTTCAATTTGGATGTCATCTTTACTAATGAACTAGTTGGAGATTACTGATGTATGAAATGTTTTAAATTATATATTACTTGCATTTATGCTGCACCAGAATTTCAAGTGATGAAGGAAGCCTAGAAATATTTTAGGTTTAAAAATATAGTGATAAAAGTATTACAATGAAAAGAAAACAGCTCTAATGCACAATATACAAAGAACAAAAGAGAATCAACAGATTCTTGGATTTAGCGACTGCTAAATAATAAAGATCCACGAACAACAACATCTAATAGCACCTTTTCCCCTTGCTGTTGCGGTTGCTTATTTATATAGCACCACTAATATACATGGTGCTTTTCAAGTAAAGCAACAACAAAAAACAGCCACCATGCCCAAAGCAGTACAATCTAAAATACATATTTACATATACACACTCAGGGGAAAGAAGGAAGAAGAAATATAAAGTTACACAATATAATTGTATAGTTTTTCCTGTTAGTAATTGTAGAGTCCTACCATTTTTTTTGTTTTTGTTTATTTTTTGTATAGGTTTTTTTTCCATGTTGGAACTTGTAGATTACTATCACTACATAGAAAAAGAACTGATATTTTAAGTATTGGAATTTAACATTCCACTAAAATACTCGAAAAAATACTATTGCCACTGGATACTACTGGATACATGGCACTGAATGCTACTGGATACATGGGTTAATAATTACTGCAGGTAACATACACCAGTGTTCAAGAATTCTTCAAACCAATTTTTGTGCTGTGGATTTAGAAGCTGTTTCAAATTAGGTTACTGTGCCATTTCTTTTCTTATTTGCTTTTAAAAAGAAGCAATAGCAGTGATAATGGCATATGGCATAATAATGGCATAATAGCATAATATCCCATCCTAAAAGACACTGCAAGGATTTATTTTCACGTGCTTTTAAAAGATTTGCCTTTTCAATATCTTCAGGTTTGTTGCAAGGAGGAATTGCTTATCTGACAAAAGTTGCCACAAAGATTTGAAGGTCAAGAATTTACATGTCAATACTGTCATGGAACAGCAGCCTAAAGGTGTGCTTCTCAGGCCATCCGATGTGGGGGACCAACAGTCAGTTTTTTCCAGCATGCCGGGGACTGGCACTATATTTGTACCTGCTGAATACAGTTGTTTCTTTCTTAGGATTAGTGATTCTTCAAAAAAGAAACAAAGTGCCTCTGAACACCCAAACTTTTTAACATTTCAGTTTTACAGCCAAATATGATTAATGTGTGACACAATGCACATAATTTAAAGTAAAGCATACATAACAGGGGTAGGCAACTGCAAATAGGGCAGGGGCCATTCTTCCTTCCTGCATCTGCCCGGTAGGCCAAAGCAACGTATTTTAGGACACCTGAAGTCAGGTGTTGTTACTTCCAATTGCCATTTTGTCTGATTTTCAGCTGAATTTTTTTGTCTGTTTTTGGGAAAGCATGGGGGGCCAGGGGGATTATGGGAGCATAATAGAACTATTTTTTAGGCAGTTTTGGGAGTGGTCATCTGCTCATAATCTTCCCTAAGTGCGCTCATTTTAAAAGTCTCTTGTAGTATTCTATTTACGAAGCATTCTCCAAAGAGAGACATAGTTTTCATCTCTTTGTGTTTCTTCAGTGTTCAAGTTTTACTCACCCAGGTGATGTTTGTAAACTGTGTGAACTTGCTTAATTCTCTGGCTTGCTGTTCTGTTAATAACTCTTGTTAACAGGACTGAGAGTGGCTATTTTCAAGGACAGCATTAAAGAACAGGATATAAACGTTTTCTGAACAAATACAAGAAACATTTTATGTCTAACAACCAGTAGTATGAATTCTTTCCCATGTTATCATTTTTGTCACAGGAGTGGTGTGTGTGAATACACACCAGCAAAGTGAAACTAAGGCAGAAAACAGCCTTTGGAGAGAATGTCCTAAAGCATAACTTGGCAGCACACCCAGAAGAAAGCAAGGCAGAAGCGGTCAACTGACTTTGGCTTCTAACTCACCACCCTCCAAAGGATGGAGAAAACAGTAAAGCATTACAATGGTTTTTAAAAAAACAGTGGAATCTGCTGCCTCAGAGTGTGGTGGAGTCCCCTTCTTTGGAGGTTTTTAAGCGGAAGCTGGATGGCCATCTGTTGGGAATGCTTTGATGGGTGTTCCTGCATGGCAGGGGGTTGGACTGGATGGCCCCTGGGGTCTCTTCCAACTCTAGGATTCTATGAAAACAAAACGACAAGATCTACAGCAATCCCCAGCCAACTGTGTAGCTATAGGGAGGATCAAAACGAGGGCACCCTCCATTGCGTAGTCTACCCCCCCCAATGATTTTTTCTTTTAGCTCCTCAAATTTCTAACATTTCAGTAACTTAAAACTGCAGTTTAGCATTCAGAAATAAGAGGCCATTTCCGCACTAGCCTGGTATAGCGCGACGGTTCCACTTTCAACCTCCCTCCCGAAACCGCAAACCCCAGGATTCCAGAGGAGGTCGAAAGTGGAACCGTCGCGCTATAACAGGCTAGTGCGGAAATGGCCAGAGTTTAGGCATCCAAAGGGAAGGGGTAGGCAAAATTATCGAGAGAATGCAAACACACCACATGCAAGGTCTGAAAGACAGTCAGCCTCTCGCTCTCTGCAATGCTAGAAAACCTGGAGAGGAAAAGAAAATTACGTCTGCGAGGTGACGGTTCTCATCTGAACAGGGGAGGCCCGCGTTTTGCCTCCCCGTCGTTAACCACTCTCCCCAGCAAGGGACTTGAGCCATATCTGCACTGGAATGTTATAGCGCTCTTGTTCCACTTTCAACGTCCTATGGAGGCCCCTCCCTAAACTGTAAACCCCAGGGTTCCATAGGATGTTGAAAGTGGAATAACAGCGCTGTAACAGTCTAGGGCAGAAATGGCCCTGGTGGACATAGCAGTCGCAGAACATTTCCGCACGACGCTCTAATAGCGCGATGATTCCACTCTCAATCTCCTATGGAATCCTGGGGTTTGCAGTTCCGGGAGGGGCCGGCCGGACCCAGGATTCCATAGGAGATTGAGAGTGGAATCATCGCGCTATAAGAGTGCCGTGCGGAAGTGGCCGCAGTGGCCTCCCCGGGCCCAAGGCACTCCCGCGACCACTCTCAGCCCCAAGCCTCCGCGCCCGTCCACAGGGCCCCGGTCCTCGGCAGCGGCTGGTTCTGACAGAGCCTCCCCGAGATGGCGCCACCGCTGCTGCAACAACCACCAAGGGCCTTCCTCCTCCTCCCCCCGCCCCCGCCGTTTTCTGGTCGCCTCAACCGATTCCAGAGCAGCAGCAGCAACAACAACAAAAACAACACCCCCACAGACACGTCCTGTGGTCTCTTCCAACTCTACATTTCTATGATTCTATGACAGGCCGCCGCTCACCTCTCAGGAGGGGACCCCGCAAGGCAACGCCGAAGGTGCGAAAAGCAGGGCGAGAGTGCGCACGCGCGGCAGCCGCTTCCTCTCAAGGAAGCCTCCAGAACGGACGAAGATAGTCAAGCGAGGACGGAGCTCCCCGCGTCGCGAAGCCGGGCCACTGAGAAGGCCGAGAACGCCTCCTAGCCCGCCCCGGAAGAGAACGGAGTACCTCTTCCGGGTAACTCGAGGCAGTGGGCGGGGAGGAGGGAAGAGGAGGTGTTGAACGGTTCTATTTCTGTACCGCGGGGGGGAGGAGGGAAGAGGAGAAAATTGGGAGCAAGTCGTTATGTGGTTCGAGGAGCTTTCGGAGGCGGAGGCTGAGCTGAGCCTTCGGTCACACAAGTTCTTAAGAAAGGATCTGTGGCCATTTCCGCGCTAGACCTTTATAGTGCGGAAACCCCTCCTGAAACTGCCAGCCCCAGGATTCCATAAGATGTTGAAAGTGGAATAATAGCGCTATAACGAGAGAGTGCGGAAATGGCTTGTGTTGAAACTGACTGGACTAAACCCGCGACGAAGGCCATTTTCGCACCAGGCTGTTATAGCGCTATTATTCCACTTATATTATCCCATGGAATCCTGGGGTTTGCAGTTTCGGGAGGGACATGTGGAAAGTGGAATAATAGCGCTATTAACAGTCGAGTGCAGAAATGGTCGAAAACCAGCTCAGCTTCTTCCCGTATCTGCTGTGTCTCCCCATTCGAAGAACAGGGCGCTCAAATCAGTATGCATTCATAGGGCTGTTGCCCCTGGCCCTTTCTGCACTAGATTGTTATAGCGCTATTATTCCACTTTCACCATCCTGTGGGATTCTGGGGTTTGTAGTTTCCTGAGGCCAAAGAGCTCTCTGGCTGAGAATTCTAAAGGCCCCTCCCCTAAACTGCAAACCCCAGGATTCCATAGGATAGTGAAAGTGGAATAGCGCTATTACAGTCTAGTGCGGAAGGGGCCCCTGAAAAGTACAAGGCTGCTTCGGATTGAGTGGGGCTGTTAATTTAATCTGGCCCCTCCGGCTGCCTGTTCTGATTTGCAGCCACTCTCAAAGGAGTAGGAGGGTTATTTGAGGTCCTTCATGGAAGAGGCCGAAGATGGGATCCGGGTTTGTCTGCGCGTGGACGTGGCCTTGTCAAGTCTATTTGTGGTTGGACAGAAGCCGTTTCCGCACTAGACCGTTATAGCGCTATTATTCCACTTGCAACATCCTATGGAATCCGGGGGTTTGCAGTTTCGGGTTCCATAGGATGTTGTGAGTGGAATGATAGCGCTATAAAAGTCTAGTGCGGAAATGGCCTGAGTTAGGACCCTTCCACGAAGCATTTCACCGGTTGAGCAGGGTAGGTACCAGAGGCCATCCGTGTTCAGGCGAAAAAGAGGTGCTTCCTTGCCAGTTAGGGAAAAACACTCTACACATGCTCAGGTGCTCAGAAGGGCTGAGGAAGGTAGGACCTCCAAGTTTTTTTGCTATGCAACTCCTATCATTCCTTGTAATTGGCTTTTTCGTATAGGACTGACAAGAGTTGCATGCCCATGACTTAATGGAAAAGCAGTTGTCCCTCCCTCCCTTTTTTTTTCGTCCGTGGCCGGGTAGGAAGATGAACGCAGTTCCTGTTCCTTGAACATCCCCATCTCCTACGTGTTTATTCTGAAACTTGATTATATCGGGCCCTTTCCGCACTACACTGTTATAGCGCTATGATTCCACTTGCAACATCCTATGGAATCCTGGGATTTGCAGTTTAGGGAGAGGTCTTTGGAATTCTCAGCCAGAGAGCTCTTGGGCCTCAGGAAACTACAAACCCCAGAATTCCACAGGATGGTGAAAGTGGAATAATAGCGCTATAACAGGGTAGTGCAGAAATGCCCTGGGGTTCCCATTTTACTGAGCGCTGGACTTTGGAGGAAGGATTTCGCTTGGCAGCGAAGCAGGGAGGAGAAAAGGCACCCCTGGTCAAAGTCTCTCTTAAAGGGACACCAACCGGGGGTGCCTCCTCTATATACAGCCGCTGAATCTCCAAAGGAGAGACAGACATGAACCTCAATGTTTGAAGCTGATTATTATAGAGGAATGTCATGAATTTCCACCTCGACCACAAAATAAAAATCCGAGCTGTGTGCGTTAAGATAATGTAAATATTTTAGGTTCCATAGTATTGCAGTTGTGTACACACGGGCAGAAAGAAGAGCGGGAGCGGCGGCCTTCCTGCCTGATTGCCCCTTTGGAAGCCTTTCTGTAGCGGATCGGTTCCTTTGAACAGAGCGCGGGCAACCAGTCCATAGGGTCGCCGGAGGTTAAAGCGGTACAAATGCAGGGTAAACGTCATGCCTTTGGAGCCTGTAGTTCCGCACCTCCGCACTTCGAAAATACGGCACATTTTGGAATAGCCCAATTCAGGATCGTGCCCCCTGGGGCCATTTTCACACTAAACTGGTATAAGCTATTTCCGCACTAGCCTGTTACAGCGCGATGATTCCACCTTCAACATCCTATGGAATCCTGGGGTTTGCAGGTTACAAACTCCAGCGTCTTTCCGCACTAGCCTGTTACAGCGCGATGATTCCACTTGCAACATCCTATGGAATCCTGGGGTTTGCAGGTTACAAACTCCAGGCGTCTTTCCGCACTAGGCTGTTACAGCGCGATGCTTCCACTCGCAACATCCTATGGAATCCTGGGGTTTCCAGGTCACAAACTCCAGGCGTCTTTCCGCACTAGGCTGTTATAGTGCTATGATTCCACTTGCAACATCCTATGGAATCCTGGGGTTTCCAGGTCACAAACTCCAGGCATCTTTCCGCACTAGGCTGTTATAGCGTGATGATTCCACTTGCAACATCCTATGGAATCCGGGGGGTTCCAGGTTACAAACTCCAGGCGTCTTTCCGCACTAGGCTGTTATAGCGCTATGATTCCACTTGCAACATCCTATGGAATCCTGGGGTTTCCAGGTTACAAACTCCAGGCATCTTTCCGCACTAGGCTGTTATAGCGTGATGATTCCACTTGCAACATCCTATGGAATCCTGGGGTTTCCAGGTCACAAACTCCAGGCGTCTTTCCGCACTAGGCTGTTATAGCCCTATGCTTCCACTCGCAACATCCTATGGAATCCTGGGGGTTCCAGGTCACAAACTCCAGGCGTCTTTCCGCACTAGGCTGTTATAGTGCTATGATTCCACTTGCAACATCCTATGGAATCCTGGGGTTTCCAGGTTACAAACTCCAGGCGTCTTTCCGCACTAGGCTGTTATAGCGCTATGATTCCACTTGCAACATCCTATGGAATCCTGGGGGTTCCAGGTTACAAACTCCAGGCGTCTTTCCGCACTAGGCTGTTATAGTGCTATGATTCCACTTGCAACATCCTATGGAATCCTGGGGTTTCCAGGTTACAAACTCCAGGCATCTTTCCGCACTAGGCTGTTATAGCGCTATGATTCCACTTGCAACATCCTATGGAATCCTGGGGGTTCCAGGTCACAAACTCCAGGCGTCTTTCCGCACTAGGCTGTTATAGCGTGATGATTCCACTTGCAACATCCTATGGAATCCTGGGGTTTCCAGGTCACAAACTCCAGGCGTCTTTCCGCACTAGGCTGTTATAGCGCTATGCTTCCACTCGCAACATCCTATGGAATCCTGGGGTTTTCCAGGTCACAAACTCCAGGCGTCTTTCCGCACTAGGCTGTTATAGGCTATGTTCCACTGCAACATCCTATGGAATCCTGGGGTTTCCAGGTACAAACTCCAGGCGTCTTTCGCACTAGGCTGTTATAGCGCTATGTTCCACTTGCAACATCTATGGAATCCTGGGGTTTCCAGTACAAACTCCAGGCGCTTTCCGCACTAGGCTGTTATAGGTATGTTCCACTTGCAACATCCTATGGAATCCGGGGTTTCCAGGTACAAACTCCAGGCGTCTTTCCGCACTAGGCTGTTATAGTGCTATGATTCCACTTGCAACATCCTATGGAATCCTGGGGTTTCCAGGTACAAACTCCAGGCATCTTTCCGCACTAGGCTGTTATAGCGTATGATTCCACTTGCAACATCCTATGGAATCCTGGGGTTCCAGGTACAAACTCCAGGCGTCTTTCCGCACTAGGCTGTTATAGGCTATGATTCCACTTGCAACATCCTATGGAATCCTGGGGTTTCCAGGTTACAAACTCCAGGCATCTTTCCGCACTAGGCTGTTATAGCTATGATTCCACTTGCAACATCCTATGGAATCCTGGGGTTTCCAGGTCACAAACTCCAGGGTCTTTCCGCACTAGGCTGTTATAGGCTATTTCCACTGCAACATCCTATGGAATCCTGGGGTTTCCAGGTACAAACTCCAGGCGTCTTTCCGCACTAGGCTGTTATAGCGCTATGTTCCACTGCAACATCCTATGGAATCCTGGGGTTTCCAGGTCACAAACTCCAGGCTCTTTCCGCACTAGGCTGTTATAGCGCTATGCTTCCACTCGCAACATCCTATGGAATCCTGGGGTTCCAGGTTACAAACTCCAGGCGTCTTTCCGCACTAGGCTGTTATAGGCTATGATTCCACTGCAACATCCTATGGAATCCTGGGGTTTCCAGGTTACAAACTCCAGGCGTCTTTCCGCACTAGGCTGTTATAGCGCTATGATTCCACTTGCAACATCCTATGGAATCCTGGGGTTTCCAGGTCACAAACTCCAGGCGTCTTTCCGCACTAGGCTGTTATAGCGTGATGATTCCACTTGCAACATCCTATGGAATCCTGGGGTTTCCAGGTCACAAACTCCAGGCGTCTTTCCGCACTAGGCTGTTATAGCGCTATGCTTCCACTCGCAACATCCTATGGAATCCTGGGGTTTGTAGTTCCGGGAAGGGCCGGCCCCAGGATTCCATAGGATGTTGCAAGTGGAATCATCGCGCTATAACAGCCTACTGCGGAACTGGCCCAGGATTCCGTAGGATGTTGAAAGTGGAATCATAGCGCTATAGCAGGCTAGTGCGGAAATGGCCCTTTAGTTTTGCAAAGGCCGCTTGCTGAGCGTTTCCCTTGGCTTGCGTTTTCGCCCTTCCCGTGAAGCTGCAATGCGTGGGCGCTACAGCTAGAGGGCGCTCTACCACCCCGCTCCGGACACCACGCCCTGCAGCCTTTCTGCGAGCGAGCCGTGCGCGGCGAGCCCCGCTGAACTGCACGCCAGTATTATTCTCCCGCTAAAGGGTTCGGGATTATGAGGATTATGCAGCAGGCGCAAGCGGGAAGCCTCGCATTATTAAGGCTCCGAGTAACGCGGTGAGACGAAAGAAAACGCTCCCAGAGAAGCAAAGAGCAGGAACCGCACTGAGGAAGGTTAAAACTCCGATGGCTCCTTTCTGCGCTGCGTAAAATGTGCATTTGCAAATAATCATGTAATCGTATTTCCACACTAGCCTGTTATAGCGCGATGATTCCACTTTCAACCTCCTCTGGAATCCTGGGGTTTGCAGTTTCGGGAGGGGCCGGCCGGCCCCTCCCGAAACTGCAAACCCCAGGATTCCAGAGGAGGTTGAAAGTGGAATCATCGCGCTATAACAGGCTAGTGCGGAAACATGTAATTTGATATTTAAACCAACCGATCAGCCTGTGCCACGTGTCCTTTGAACAAGGAAGGGACCCATAACTGGAAAGTGTACTCCTCAGAAGGAGGTGGATGCCTTAAGGTACAGTTCTCACCAAATGCTTCTTATCCACAGACTTGACTATTTCGAAGAAAGAAATGCTATTAGACAACAATCCTGACCTATAGCTAAAGCGAAAGCCTCCAGACTACTTGCGGTGAGGCTGCTTTTGAAATCGATTTGACTATACTCAGAGCTGGGGAAGTTACTTGTTTGGATTACATCTCCCAGAATCCCCGAACTGGGAGAGCCACTAGAGGCCTTTCTGACATCCCAGCATGGCCACTGCTAGCTGGGAGATTCTGGAAATTGCCCTAGAAAAGGGAACTTGTCCAAGCTCTCTCTATACTTAAATGGGAGAAAAATTGCAGCCAATAGGTAAGTTTACACAGTTACCATAGGATTTGTGTCTTTCAGCACTTACCGTACTATTATTATTAAATTCTGTTAGTGATTTCTTTGAAAGAGCGATGCTTTAAGAAGAAAAAAAGGGAAACAGCATTCAAAGCAAAATGCACAGGATTCTAACATTCAGAACACTTAATATCTCAAGAAGTGTTGGCAGATGAATGCTCCCCCCCTTTAATATTTGTTTTATCAGTAGAAATGAATCAGATTGCATTTAGCCACATGTGTACTGCTGATAACAGTTTTCATCTGCTGAATTCCTGTTTGCCATGCAGGAGTTAAAGGTCTAGAAATGTTGCCAAGAAGCCGATATTGGCAATGTTAGGAGAGAAAGAAGATGTGACATAGTAGGCATAAGATTCTACTATCCTATACATTAAAAAAAAATTGCACTCACACACACACACAACCATTAGATTAGGATGGCAGAACTGGAGGAGAGGGTTTTGCCCTTACCATGCTAGCTCTATTCTCAATTAAAACTGTTCCTCAAAACCACACTTTTTCCTGTGGGAGAAAAGTACAGGTATTTAACCTTCCTGTTCAGACCAGCAACGGGGAAAGTGGTTTGGAGGAAAATTGTGAGGTGGCTATTAATTTAACAAGAAACTTGATACAGGAAATCTTCACATCTCCCTTGGCATTCTAGTTGTGTCCTTAGCTCCTGGACTGCATAACAACTGAAATGCCTGGATTGTTAGAAGGCAAGGCAGACACAGACCTGTGAGAAGCAGGAGATTAGACACAAGCTAGAAATCTTTCTCTCTCTCACACACACATCTGTGTATGGTGATCACACTAATTACACCCTCATATTTAAAGGACAACCAGGATTCCCCACTCACCACCCTTTCTAGATACTGCCAGGATTATTCTGGTGAGAACCAGGTTATCTGGATTGACAATAAACAGTGTAGGGACAATACAGTGAAGGCTATTGTGCTTTTTGGTGTCCTATCAGGACAGGGGTGGGAATTATGCAGCCCATGGGTTGCATGCAAGCCTTGGGGGGTCCAGCATGGTCCTTGAGACAGTGAAGTTTTCCCCCAAAGCCACAGCACCTCCTCAATTTTTATTTTATTTTTATTTATTTAGGGGAAAAAACTTGAACAGGCTTTAAAATGGTACCACAAGAGGTTTTGGAAGGTTCCAAAACAGCAAGAAACCCTTTGGGGACCTCCACTCATCCATCATTATGTCACCAGAGTTACCACCAACCTTGAATCACTGCTACCACCACAAATACCATTGTGTATCTGAACTACAGTCCTCCAATAACATTGTTGTAGTGTTCTCATAACTGTAGCCATGCAGAGGAGCTGAAAACTGGCTGATACAGCCATACCTGCATTCAAACTAAAGTCCTATATGCCATTAAGCTCTTTGGCAGGGATGGACAAAATCCAGCCTTCCAGATGATGGACCACAACTTCTGTCAACCTTCAGAATTTAGTATGCTGGCTGGGGCTACAGCCCAATAACATCTGGAAAACTGCACTTTGCTCATGCATGCTCCATTGAATTCAGTGAAGATTTTTTTTCTGGGATCAGAATTCATAGGATCATATGATTCATTCATAGAATTTTTCATAGGATCAGAATTCACACAGATTGTGTAAGTAAAAATGGTCTCAAAATTATTCTGAGAAAAGTAAACAATTTAAAGCAAAAATTAAAAACATGAACACAAGAAATATGAAGCTGTGTCTGTTTTTCCGCAACCTGAGGATGGTTCCTTGTCAAAACCCTTAGGAAAATGGAGTGCGTATTTTCCTGATGCCATCCAACACAGCTTAGCACAAGCCACACCAGTGTCAGCTGTCCCTTCCTGGCATCTCTGAGAAAAAAAACTGAAGCAAAAAAGGAGAGTGGAAACTGACTTTGCAACTATAATTCATGAGATGTTGGATGTTTAAGAGAACAACAAGGCCTCCACTATGAATGAAAACTCAAGGATATAATTTTAAACCATTTTCAAACAAAGCAGGATTTGTTGCTATCTTGGGTTTAAAAAAAAAAAAAGGACAGATCATTTGAGAGCCATAGATGGGGCCAGAGGGTTAAGGAAAGCAATCTATAACTCAAAAGCCCAAACTACATGTCATTGGTAGAATTCCCATATGATTACTGTAAGAGTCCCAGTTTTTAAAAAAATGTTCCAATACCTATAATAGTCTATGCATATGAAGAATTTCCTGTGACAGAGATCAGCAAGCACTGCTTGTGAAATTTCAGTCTGTTTGATTGATGTTAAGAATACAGAAGCAGGTCTAGTTTTTAAAAGCTGGTGCTAAATATAGTATCAAAACAGAAGGCTCACAAGAGTTGGAAAAATATGTTCTTTAGCAAAAGAGGAATGTTATTCTGTTATACTCAGCTTTGAGCAAGAAAACATCACAACTGGCTAGCTGAGATAGTATCAGAGGCAAACAAGGACTGTACAGTGCTGTGGTATTCATTTGAGCACCAGATGACAGATTTGGAGTACATTCTTTGTGAAGTTGCTATATAAATGTATATTTGGCACTCCAGTCCTAAAACAGTAGGAATCCAAAACATGCAATCTGCCAAACAGATTATTTGGGAATTCAGCTGAAAGCACAAGCTGGGCCTATTTGATTTCACTGACTTATTTGAGTTTAATTACATATTACATAATTTATCTATTATTTGTGGTATTGTTGTATGCCTTTGAGTTACTTTTGACTTAAGCAGTCCTAAGGCAAACCTGTTACAGGGCTTTCTTGGCAAGATTTGTTCAGAGGGGCTTTCCCTTTGTCTTCTTCTCAGGCTGAAAGAGAGTTTATAGTCCAACACTCAAAACGATGACTCGTGTTACATATGCATATACAAGATAAACAGCTACAGAATCAAATGGAACTAACATCAATAATAGGTGACAACAGCAGTACAAAGAACTAAAAATCAGAAGCACCATTAAAAAAAACACACATGGACTAAAAAAGCTAGAGGAATTTTTAAAGAGTCTTGCCTGCTGTTGGAGAAAGAAAGCAGAACACATGCACCAGGTGAGCCTTTCTGGGGTGGGAATTCTGTAACTCAGATGCCACTACTAAAAGACCTCTTTTTCTTAGCAGTCAACTGCCTCTGGGGGCCCTTTCACACTATAATGCGCCCTCCACTCCTGCGACCCCCCCCCACACACAAATGTGAGCTTGCGTGAAGCCTTGTGCCCCATTATCACAAATGGACATGCCAGGCATGCACCCAGGCAGGTGCATGCACGTTGCGTCCATTGACAATAACAGGACAGAGCATTTGCATTTTTTTGTCTTATGTGGAATAGAACCCATGTATTTATGAAGGGTGCACTACACACAGATATAACACTCTGATTCCACTTTAACTGCCATGGTTTCATCCCAGATTCCTTCTGTCCTGAGATTTGCAGTTTAAGGAGGGATATTCAGAATTCTCAGCCAGAGTGCCCTAGTGACCTGCCAAGCTGCAAACCTGAGAACTACATAGGATGCAACCATGGCAGTAAAAGTGGTATCATAGTATAATAGTATCATAGCCCTATGAGGATAGACTTAGAGAGCTGGGTATGTTTAGTCTGCAGAAGAGAAGGTTAAGAGGGGACATGATAGCCATGTTTAAATATTTGAAGGGATGCCACGTAGAGGAAGGAGAGGGCTTGTTTTCTGCTGCTCCAGAGACCAGGACAAGGAGCAATGGATTCAAGCTGCAGGAAAGGAGATTCCACCTGAACCTCAAGGAGAACTTCCTGACAGTCAGGGCTGTCCGGCAGTGGAATCTGCTGCCTCGGAGTGTAGTGGAGGCTCCTTCCTTGGAGGTTTTTAAGCAGAGGCTTGATGGCCATCTGTCGGGATTGCTTTGAGGGTGTTCCTGCATGGCAGGGGGTTGGACTGGATGGCCTGTGTGGTCTCTTCCAACTCTAGATTTCTATAATAAATGGGTGGAAGGACCACAGGTCTTTTTAAAACTGTTACAGCCTAGGGCAGACTATCTGTTTGAGGCTTCTTCCCTGGGGTCAATGTAAAGTAATGGTTAAGAGTGTAAGACTGAGACTTAGAAATCCAGTTTCTAGTTACCATTCAGTCTTTAGATGACTGTGGTCTAGTCACTGACTGTTAGGCTAACTTGCCTCATAGGATTGTTGTGAGAATAAATGGAGTGAAGGAGGAGTATTGTATAAGTCACTTTGAAGGGGAAAAGAAGGATATAATTATATTCTCCCCACCCACTTCCCAAAAAGTCTGAGCATGGCTTGGACTGAGTTGCTACCTGTGTAACTACCCTGTCCTTGTTGTTAAGAGAATACTGTCATCAGTAGAGCTTGGTGTGTGGGTGGGTGTTTGCCCATTAGATTTATGGCTAAACTGAGTCTATGCTAAGATGACTAAATTGAGGTCAGTGTACTTTGGACATCACATGAAACATTTTGATTCATTGGAAAAGACAAGGATACTTGGTAAATTGTACAACAGTAGGAAAGGAGGAAGATCAATTTACAGGTGGATTGATTCAGTCAAGAAGGCATAGCCTCGGGTTTGCAAGACTTGAGCAGAGCTACAGGTGACCACAGAGTCACCACAAGTCATTCACAGAGTCACCACAAGTCAAAGCTGACTTGACAGCAAATAACAACAGATTTATGGAGCTTGCATTAGGGAGATCCTGAAAGAAATGAAGTGGCAGCAATGCCAAGGTTGATGTACCCCCTTTGCCATATGATCCCTTCCATATGTGAAGTCTAAGGCAATTTTCCCCACCTCCTTTAAAAGGCTATGATTGCCTTGCCTTATAGGGGGGATGATCTGAATACTCTGGGCAAGTATGTATGAGAGGAAAAATACCATGAGGCTACTTGGTTCCAACCCATATAAAGCTTTAATACCAGCAGTTTTAACTGGGCCTGGAAACAATCAATGATTGCAAAGTACTAGCATAATACAGTTGCATTGGCTAGTACTGGTTGATAAACTAGCCACTCTATTTTGGGCCAGCTGAAGTTTCAGAGTCATTTTCCAAGGTCTAAATACAACACACTGGAGTAAGCCAAACAAGAGATTAGCTGTGCACGGGTAATTGTTTATCTTGGAGTTACAGTTGGCAAACTGGGCTAAGTTTATGAAAGTCATTCTGTGCCACCAAGATTACCAGTTTTTCTAGTGTCAGAGTTGGATCCAACAGCGCTCCCCAACTATTAACTTGATCCTTTAAAGCAGGTTGGGCAAAGTGTCTCTGCGTGCAACATTTCAAGACTACAGACCATAATTTCTCACCACTGCCTTGCTGGCTACAGCTCCTGGAAGTTGTAAGCCAAAAAAAATCTGACAGACCACAAGTTGCCCACCCCTTCTCTAGAGGGAGTGCAACCTCCTTCAAAACAGGTTGAACACCACTTGACCAGGCAGAGGAATCACCCATGAACAGAGGCCATTTCCGCACAAGTCTGTTATAGCGCGATGATTCCACTTTCAACCTCCTATGGAATCCTGGGGTTTGCAGTTTAAGGAGGGGCCAGATGGCCCCTCCCGAAACTGCAAACCCCAGGATTCCATAGGAGATTGAAAGTGGAATCATTGCGCTATAACAGACTCGTGCGGAAATGGCCAGAGTTTCCACTTGTCTGGACTTTCTCTTTATTGGCTGTATTGACTCACAGCACCCACTGCCTCACCTCAGTTTGATGAAAAGGAAGGAGATGGGGTGTCATTCACATATTGGTGAACCCTTTCTGTAAAACTCGAGGTAGCATCTCCCAGTGGTTTCATGCAGATGCTTAACATTAGAGGAGATGAAACAGAACATAAGGCTCAGAGAAATAATCTCCTGTCAACTTCCATAAGTGGTATTGCAAGCAGGAGCAGAACCACTCTACACAATACCTGCAACATTTAAGCCTGGTAAGCCTAAGCTTGAGGATACCATGGTTGCTTGCAATGAAAACCACTGAGATTCCAAGAGAACCAACAGTGTCATCTCTCAGATAGATACTGCAATGTTTTCCATTCATTTCTATGAGAGTTCTGCCAAAAGCTCCACATGGAGACTGTGAGACATCCATGCCTTTGGAAAATCACATTTGCATAGCCCTTCTGCCTCAGCACAATATATCCTTCCCAGCACCAGCCTTGAATAAGAGAAGCAAATTGTTGAAGAGTTCATTGCTCTGTTTTACTTAGGTTATTTTGATACTACTGCACTTCTATGCTGCTTTTACAGATTTGACTGTCTTTAACTTAACTATTATTTTATGTTGTTTTTAATATTTTATTGTAAGTGACCTTGATCATTTGCTTAAAGGGCAGGTAATAAATCTTAATAAATAAGATGACAACTCTTGGTCACAGTCCAGCTCCAATCATATGAGTTGTTTGCGATTATATCCCATCAGGAACGCATTTCTCCATCTATATCACCAGACGCATCCATCATATTCATTTGGGCCTGAGCAAACATCCTAAGGAGGACACTCATTAATCAAGCACACAGATCTCTCTTTTGGGCAACATCATTATACAGAATAAATGGATCAGATCCCACTGACACTTGTTGTATGCCTTCAAACTTAACAGCAACCCTAAGGCAAATCTGTCATAGGGTTTTCTTGGCAAGATTTGTTCAGAGGGTAGTTGCCTTTGCACTCCTCTGAGGTTGAGAGAGTGTGACTTCTCTAAGGTCATCCAGTGGGTGGACATTCATTTGACATCCCAGGAAGCATAGAAAGTCATGGCTGTTATGCACCATAGAGCCACAAAGCATGTTCTTGTGATGAACTCTAAAAACTCACTAGATTAATGATACGATTGACCTAGTCCTAGATAGATTATTAGATACACCTAGCAAGATACCATATTTGCCAGTGTATAAGATGCGCCAGTGTATAAGACGCACCCCTTTTATATGTCAGTAAATACTATTTGTTGTTGTATAAGACACACTGGCGTATAAGATGCACCTCATATACAAACAGCATTTTTCAGGAAAAAAAAGTGAGCCTTATACGCCAGCAAATAGGGTATGTCCATATTCCAGATTTGTATTGTTTTCCCACAGTTTTCCTTTGGGAGAAAAAAGGAGTTTTCTAGTTTCTGTCTAAAAGGCAATAAGGAGAACATGATCAAACTCTGGAAAATTCCACCAAATCTTGCTGAAGGAATTTATTGATATATTGTTTTATATCTTACTAAAATAAATGTAACCTAGCAAAGAATATATTTCCACCTCATCAGAAAATTGTGGACATTTATTTATTGGATTGATGTCTGTAGCCTGTAACTGTAAGATATACACTGGCTTTGACCAAGAACCACCCCATTGTCTTCACACAGAGGATTTGAATCTGCTCCAAACCCTGATGTGCTCGTCAGTGTATGTCACGCACAGCTAAACACTGGAATAATTAGAACTACAGACACATTCCCCACGTAAACTCAGTCAGTGAGCATTCACTCTTATTGCCAGGCTGTAAAGTTTTTTTTCTGAGTCACATAGAGGCAAATAAAGTCTTTGCCAGTTGAAATTATAATTGCAACCTCAATACTAATTCTGTCTGAAATTCAAAGAACACACAATTAAAAACTTATCACTGTTCTCTTAGGCTTCAGTCTTCCCAAGACGCAACTCCTCTAGAGGGTTTTTTGTCAGTCACTGTCACACACCCTTTAATGTACCTTACAAGTTCATTGTCTGGGTAAATGAGAAAGGAGCTGGAACCCATCTTGAAAAACAGAAAGTATTCCAAACATGGTTGATGCAAGGGGCAGCGAATAGGAGCAGGAAAGCAACTAACAAATCTCAGATTGGGATGTGGGGTGAGGCTGTTGCTGTTTTTGTTTTGGGTTTTTTTGTTGTTGTGTGCCTTCAAGTTATTTTGGACTTATGGCAACTCTAAGGTAAGCCTGTACCAGGGTTTCTTGATATAGGCAAGATCTGGTAAGAGGGGATTTTTCATTGCATTCCTGAGGCTGAGAGAGTGTGACTTGCCCAAGGTTACCCAGGGGGTTTCCAGGACCAAGTGGGGATGTGAACCTTGGTCTCCAGAGTTGTAGTCCAATGCTGAAACTACTACACTACACTGACTCTCATGAGGGTATGACTATGTATAAACAAACCAGGGAGTCTGCAAAATATTCTGGTGAGTGAAATATTCTCATTTCTCGTTTCCCAGAACATACTTGATGGACACTCTAGTTTTATGACTAAGTTTTCAGCCAATTCTACCTGCAGAAAGGACGAGAGCTAGGTGTTACGTTACATGCGCTGAATACAGAAGGTTCTGAGTTGTGTTCCCTGACAATCCCCACTAAACAAAATGAGAGAGATGCTGACAGCCAAAGTAAGATGCTTCTGAACTAGATGAACTACTGACTAAACTTAATGTAAGGCAGCTTTGGACATACACTCCATTCTCGTTCATTTCAGTTTTTAACCAGACTGTCAACTTGGCAAACCTCCGTGTATGCCTGGGAACGGTAAATTGATAGGATCTTACTGAATAGCTCCACTTGCAATACAGCCTTTATATAACCCGTATCTTCAGTGCTAAGCTACTAACCAGGATGGGAATCCTTTTAAAAAGGCAATCAGTTAATGCTAAACATGGTGTGAACTTCTATTTTTAAGAGATAAATGCCACTGTGCCCTTTTCTGTAGTTGAATGTGGTGGCCCAAACCTTATCCTTAGTCCTATGGATACAACCATTGAATCCATGAGACTTACCAACAAGTTCATTCACTCATTTCAACAATGTATTTGCCTTTTTTTTCCCAGGTGGGACTAACCAATAGGATCAGACCTGTTCTCCCCCTCCTTCTCATGATTCTTTTCAAGGTGCTTCTTTCTTTTCTCCCAAACCAGCAGGGCTGTCCTGCCAATTGAAACTAAAACATTGCCCCTCTAGATCTCCCTATTTGGAAACCAATTCCCAGTGACTTCCATGAACTTCAATTCACATTAGTGTGCATTAATGTGTAGTAGTCCAGCAAAAGAGCACTGAGAGCAATTGTCCTTAGCTAACACTTCTTGTCCCGTGATGGCACAAGGGCAGTTGCCTGCTTTCTAGGAAATAAATAGCATGGCCTGCCTTAGAACCACAGAACTGGAAAGGGCCACGGGGGCCATCTCATCCAACTTCTGTCATGCAAGAATACACAGCTAAAACCCTCCTGAAAGATGCTTATCCAATCTCTGTTTAAGGACCTCCAAAGATGTCCACCACCCTCTGATGCAATCTATTCCACTGCCAAACAGCTCTTATAGTAAAAGTTCTTCCTCATATTTAAGAGGAATTTTCTTGTAATTTGAACCTATTGGTTCACCTTCTAATTTGCGGAGCAGCAGAAAACGAGCTCATTCCTCATCTCTGTGACCTCCCTTCAAATATGAAGAGATGGCTATCATGTCACCTCTCACTTGTCTCTTCTTCAGGCTAAACATACCCAGCTCTGTAAATCATTCCTCATAAGACTTTAATCCACGTGCAGTCTTGACCAAAAGGGAACATAGTAACTCTACTACTTCCCTTGAACACTATACTCCTGCTGATTCAGCCTAGAATCGCACTGGCTTTTTTGGCTGCTTCATCACACCATTGACTCATGTTCAGCTGGTGGTCTACAGGGACATTTTGATACTTTTCACATGTCTTGCTTTCAAGCTGGGGGAAGCACTCATTCTATGTTCCTGCATTTCATTTTTCCTGCCTATGTGTCCTAATATGAATACCCTTTTATGCCTTAATCAACAGCTTGATATACAAAAACTAGCCTGTTCTTCTCACATATGAACATTACAACCCCATAACATATCCATAGGTCGTGTTGCAGTTAAGCATAGGTACAAGGGCCACCAGAAAAAGGTTTCCTCACCTTCACTGTCTTTTGGAAAAGCTGTACCCCTTCTTTATTATATTAATTCGTCTGTTCAGTTTATATCCTGCCTTTTTCCCAGAAATGGGACTCCAGGCTGATCATAGCATTATTGAATAAGTAAAACACAAAACAATATCAAATTAAATTAAAGGCACAATTTTAAACTATTGAAAATACAATTTAACAACAAATTACTCAGAGAAATTACAGCACCCCACCACTTGCTCAGCAGCCAAATGCCTTCCTAAATACAAAAGGCATTGCTTGTTGAATCTTCCTTGGTCAGGAATTCCAGTATCTGGGAGCGCTCACTGAGAAAGCCAGTGGGAAGATCTTATTTGTATATGTATTAAACTTTGTTAATGCATGCAAAGAGATCTAAGTCTTTTGGGCTTAGTTACTGCAAAATCCTTGCAAAAGACAATTAGCCCGAGTTTAATCTCATTTACAGTGGTTTTAAAACACTGTAATTCCATGAGTTCAGTGGTATTACTCTACATGCATGCCAGCAGGACTGGATTAAGCAATAAGCTTACCACACGCTTGCAAAGGGGGTAAGTCCATACTTTTTTGTACAAGTGTTGTGAGGGGGAGAGAAAGAGAGTTTACTGGTCTAATAATTTCTAGTCCCCTCCAAATAAATGTTGCCCCCAAACAGACAATTTTATATTTTAAATAGGATGATTCTCTTTGGACTATTTTAAATGGGAGGGGGGTAGAACTTCATTTCCAAGACCCACAAGTATTTTACTCCAATGGAATTGCCATATTGAGTAAAATTTGCAAGTGGGCAAGAAGTCATAAAAGAGGCAGAAAGCAGTTTTTGCCAGTACTGTTACGAGACAGGAAGAATAATGGATTCAAATTCTACAAAACCAAGATGGAAGAGATATCCAGAAAAATATCTCTACTGTAAGAATACGTGGGCAATATGGAACAAGACTCTCAGGAGAGTTCTGGAGACCCTTTCTCACACGGTTTTAAAGTGGAAACTAGATAAGGTATTGCCAACTTTTTTTGGGGGGTGGGGAGAGTCTCTTATGACACCAGTGTTTGCTAAGATGCCTAACTCTCCTTTCAGAAGCAGAAGAGATGCTTTGATATATACTCCATGTGCATATTTTATCTTGTTTGCACAATCCCACTTCCTCTGGCACTAAATCTACATTTCGTTGGCAGTGAGTACATCAGACGACCACTAAAGTATACAGCATTGAAAAGTAATGTGTTTGTAAATATAGGGAAGGATATATGTTAAAAGCAGCTGATTAACTGGCTCAGAGGGGCAAACACGAAGCTTAGAAAGCAGTGAGCGAGTGAGGAATTAATCAAGTAATCCAGAGCAAGAGAGCAGAGAATGTAGAGTAGAACAAAGCTAATGCACTTTGCCTCTTGTATAGATGCCTGTCAGAGAGCAAATTGAGGAATTAACCCTGTCCAGATGCTCCTACAGTATTCAGTAGCCCACTAGAATTGTTACAGTGAGAAGAAAAGCCTGTGCCTGGTAGACATTGCAAGTCTTCTATAACTTTTTGTCACACAGTCTGAATATGGAAAGCATAATGATGTGTACCTGCTGACAGAGGTGCAGAGAGAGGGCTGAAGTGACAACTGTAGCCCTCCACACAGTTAGACTGCAGTTCCCATTATCCCTCACTACTGGCTATGCTGATGGGAGATGCAGTCCAAAGGCACCTGGAGGATCGTAGTTGCTCTTCCTTGTCTTACATACAGCAGCTAAGTAAGAGGAGTAACAGGCTTGTGTTGCTTCAGCCAGCGCCTTTAATTAGCCCAGCTCAAGAGACAGAGCAGGGGAGAGATGCCAAATGCCCTAGGAAGCGGTTCTGGGACTTAGAAAAAAGCCTGAGTCACTTTTGGGCTCCTCTTTTCCTGTTGCACTCTCTGCAAACTCTCCCACCAATTGCCCATGGGGCTTCAGAACGACTAGGAAGTCACTCCTTTCTATAAAGGAAGAGAGAAGGCAGGGTTTCCTTTTGGCTTCCTCCTCAAATGGAGCACAGTTCGAATGCTGAACTCGAGCAAGCAGAGTCAGCTCTCTTAGGCATGGTGGCAGGAGAGCAGAACACCACCTAAGGAAGAACTGAGCAGGGCCGGGAAATGGCGCAGCAAGGAGCTCCAAGAAGGAAGCCTGTGTATGTGGCAGGGATGGAGGGCGGTCTGTGTGTGAATGAATGGAATGAGACAGAAGAAGGGAGAAAAGAGCTGGAGAGGAATGTCAAGAAATGGAAAAGGCAAGAGGGCAGAAGGGCAAGGCGTGGAACCGCCAGCTTTTAAAAAACCAGAAGTACCCCAGCAACCCTATTCAGCATTGCTACCCTCCACCTCCATTCCTGTGAGGTGAGGTAAGGGGCCATTCCACTCCAGGACTGCATACGTTCTACACAAATCCCTTTACGCCTCACTGAGCTCTTGGCCTGAAAGCTTCCTGCCATGCGCTTCTGTCCTCTGGAACGCAGCAGCCCACCACTCCGCTCTGTGCGCAGCCACCTCGTGCCTCCTCTTACGTAACACAGTTTGCCACACGGTGTTCTCAAGCTGAGCCCGGAGAAGCAGCGCCATTGGCATTCACCACCCTCCTCCCAAGGATTTCTACATTTCTGCGCGGACAGCCAACGCAAGGCTAAGACAATGGATTTTAGCCGACCCCAATTCTGAAAACCTCATCCTAGAATGGTAAAGCAGAGCAGGAGTGAGAGATTTTATCCATTCACTCAAGGGGATGGTGACAGCCTACTACCAGTTGTTGGTTCCACACTTCAGCTTCTCTCCACATACATCAGCTCCCTTGTTTCTGATGTGCGGGAGGGGTGGTGCATTCAAGGCTATGAATCACATAGGTAACACATGCCAGTATGTTTGACAATATTATCTCCTCCAACAGATTACATTGTGCTCTTTCCGCCACACCACTGGATACAATCGCTGGAGCGTTAACTGGGGAAACGATTGCTCAAAGGAGCGTTTAGACTCGCTGACACCCTGCTATAATGCAGCCTTCTAAGGGCCTGGAACACACACGTTAAGGCCATTTCCGCACTAGCCTGTTATAGCGCGATGGTTCCACTTTCAACCTCCTCTGGAATCCTGGGGTTTGCAGTTTCGGGAGGGGCCGGCCGGCCCCTCCCGAAACTGCAAACCCCAGGATTCCAGAGGAGGTTGAAAGTGGAACCATCGCGCTATAACAGGCTAGTGCGGAAGACAGTCCAGAAATTCGTATTTGTACATTCTTGAGCATTCTTCCAAAGAATCAGGCTAAACTCCCTCCAGCGGGCGATCCCGCGATCGGGCTCCCTAAACTACTGTCCCTTAACATTTTCACGTGCACCTCCCCGGCCTGGGTTCTGCTCTGCACTCCCGAGAAGACAAGCAACGCTACCGGGAAGGTCCCAGACAGGGCCCGTGAGGCTGCAGCCTCTTGAGCTTACACGAGGCTCAGGTGCACCATCATCATCATTATTATTATTATTATTATTATTATTATTATTATTATTATTATTATTATTATTTATTATTTTTAATGTGCACCTTCCCCGGCGGCGTGCAAGATTTGCAACGCTTGCCGCACCGTCTTGAATGTACTGTTCCCGGGCTAAAGATAACCAGGTCCCCTGGGCTTTTTGCACGCACACATACCCACATAACAGAGCCATGCATCCCTGAAAGAAGCAAATGAGGTAAAAGAGCAGGGAGAGACTCCTCGCGCAGGAAGAAGCGTTGGGCGGCGGCGGCGGCGGCGGCAGGGGCCTCTGCCGCGCCGGGGTCTCTCAAAGAGCTTCTGAGGACAGCGCGCGCGCGCGAGGCGCGGGCGCGCGCCCTCCAGCTGCAAACCGCAGCTGCCCCGCCGGCCGTGCGGAGGAGGTCTCAGCGGCGCGCGCCCGCCCGCCCTGCCGACACCGCGCGCGCGCGCGCGCCGCTTGGGACCCGTCCTTCTGTTGCTTCTGCGCTTGCTACGTGCGCATTGACACTGTCCTCATGGCAAAGCCCGGGATGGGCTATACCACTGACAGCCCCCGGAGAGGGGGGAGGAGGAGGAGGAGGAAGGGAGCCCAACCGCACCGATTCAAAAAGCGTAGCGAGCCGGGGACCCGAGGCTCGGCCTGGCGTGAATGCTTCTCCCCAATAGCCGCGTTCCTGGAAGGGAGCCTGACTGGCGGCAACCATTCCGGGCGAGGGAGGGGGGGAGGTGGCGTCGACGCTCGGGCAAGTACAGTTGGTTCCTCCCTAAAAGTAAGGACGTGCAGAACCGAACGCGCCGCACCCCGCACTGTAACTCGCGGGGAAGGGAAGGCGGGCGCTCGCCTGGTCCTCGGCGAAGGAGGGGATTCCCGCCGATTGGCGAGAGCGGCGGGGGGCGTGGCCACCCAGGAGCCGGGCGCGGCCGCCATTGGCGGGTTCGCCGAGCGCGTCACAATCCTCGATTTTCATGAAAGTCAGGGCGGGGCGGGCGGCAGGGAGCGAAAGGGAAGGCAGGTCGCGCGGCGTGGGCTGGGGAGCGGCTGGCGGGAAGGCGCGAAGAAGTTGCCGTTGCCGCGCTCGCGCTCTCCAACCGTCTCCTGCGGGGGGCGGCCCGGGCTCGAGGCGAGCGGGCAGCGCGGGCGGTAGCGAGCCCTGGAAGCGCGGCGGCGCCTCCCCACGCGGAGAAGCGCAGGGAAAAGTTCGCAGGTAAACAGGGCAGACGGGGCCGGGAGGGAGCGTCCGTGTGTGCGGTGGTGGGACGCGGTTATAGGAAAAGGCGTCTCTGAAACCACGGGGTGAGGGAAGGGGAGAGTGAGGGCGCTGTGCCCGACTTTCGCTTCGGGAGGCGAACTTCCTTCGAAAGTGGGAGATACGGGGGTCGCACGGAGACGCTGAGGGCAGAAACACCCCTCGGTCCCCCCTGGCCGGGAAAGGACCGCTGGGCAGCCATTTAACTTTTTTGGGTCTTGTTTATTCCTGTCCCTCGCGTTATGAAACCGCCCCTGAGTCACGGAGGAGAAGCAAGTAGTTTCACTTTTCTGACAGGAAAAGTCACCCGGTTCCTTCAGTATATTGTGTCCACTGGGATGGGACACCTGAATTTCTTAGGCCATTTCCGCACTGGGCTGTTATAGCGCGATGATTCCACTTTCAACCTCCTCTGGAATCCTGGGGTTTGCAGTTTCGGGAGGGGCCGGCCGGCCCCTCCCGAAACTGCAAACCCCAGGATTCCAGAGGAGGTTGAAAGTGGAATCATCGCGCTATAACAGCCCAGTGCGGAAATGGCCTTAATGTCCTGAAGAAGAAATTAAAACTTTTCTGTCTCTGATTTTTGTGGGAAAGTTGCCGGGTAAACATTGTGTGCTTCAACGATAATGAAAGTTGCCTTAAACGTCCCAGAAAAATGTCATGTATTGAGGAAATCTGTGAGTTGACCAAGGATGCAGTTCGCCTGTATGAAAATAAATGGGAGTTTTGGTATTAAAGGTAGTAGAAACAGAACAGAACCCAAGTACAAACAGAACTTTCTCTCTCTTTAGGAGCTCTCCAACAGCTGCATCTCTTGCCATTTCTTTTTAAAATAGTGGGTGGTCTCTGACTGCACCAATGAGCTGGCTTACTTAGAGATCCTTAGGATTTCTCCCTTATTTGCTTGTTGTTTTCATACGGGGGAAGCGGGTGGAGAGGGTTGCTGTGAAATGAAGCAGAAGGTGATCTAGGAAACATTTCAGTAGAATAGTTAACCAGTTTTTAAAAATTACTTCTTTAAGAGAGTGCTCTGCTCTGTGTTGTAGCCAGTCTCCTTGGGGTCTGCCTGGGCATATGTGTGGCATACATTCTAATGGACTGGGGTGCTGAAAAAGCAGAGTTCTAAACTTGTTTAAATAATGATCTAAACTGAGAGATAAATCCAGATGTGAATGTATATTGAGGCTCAGTGAATGATAATGGGGACTCTGCTGCTGACTCGTCCGTTGTATGTTTCAGGTCTTTGTTGATCAGAGGCTGCTGTAGGGGTGGGGGGCACAGATGAGTTGTCTACTTCGGGCATCACAGAACTCCCAAGTCTGTCTGTGTTGGGTTCAATTCTCCAGAAGCAGGTGAGCCACTGACTAACGCACATTGTGCTTCTAGTGTCCCCACTGTGCGTGTGACAGCGGCTAACCTGCTTTTCGGACATCATCGCTGTGTCTCCTCCCGTTACCTCCTGCCCCCCCTCCCCCCAGAAGCAGCAACAGCAACGCGTTAGAGCCTGGTGGCTGGTCTTCCCATTTGAGTGCAGTAGGAGAAAGGACCTCCTGTAAGACCCGAACATCAGCTACCAGCAAGCTTGCACGTCCGTGATGACTGCAGAAAAGCAGAGTTGACATCTGTGTGCGCGCTTCCCCTTGAGGATGTGTGGAACACATGAGCTTAAGTTTTAAGTAGGCTTTTGTTTTGTTTTTACTGGGAACTCGGGATAAAGGGATGGGGTGTAATTAGCAAAGACCTGCTTGGAGTGTTAAATTAATTCCGCAAGACCAGCCTGGTGACATTGACAAGTGAAAAGGCCCCAGGATCTCTCTGGGAAGATCATAAATGCATGCCACCCAAGCTTAGGACCTGAAAATCTTTGCCAGCACTACCCCACCATCTTTTAAAACACACACACACACACACACTGAAGATTGTACTAAATGATAACAAAAAGATCAGCCTCCTATGCTGGAGCACAGTTGTAAGTGAGTAAAGTGACTGAGACTTGGCAAGAAGAAAAATAGAGAAAAGTCTCCAACATTTTGAATATCAAGGGCAGCCATTCTCCTTTATTTCTTTTCTTTTCTTTTTTTTTTAAGCAAACAAATAGCTGAAGCTTCCAGTGCTTCTCTTCCCCACAGGGGCAAACCAGGATAGTGCATACTCTCCTTAAAAGCAAGGGAGAAAGAAATGTTCTGTGATCTTAGATTTCACCTCTACCACTGAAAGCACATTTGAGCCTCTCTCCTGCTGATGTTGCACATGTACAAAAGATATAAATGCAGATTACAAAATGCTATCAGTTGTCTTAAAACCAGTTGACAGCCATGTAGGAATGGAGGTTCGCAGCTGCCCTTTAGTTTTCCTGCATTCTTTTTGTATTACGTGTGAAGAGACACATTTAATTTTTCTTTTTCTTTTTTTTTTGGTTGTGAATTCTTCTGTCAGCCTTTTTTCTCCCTGCAGAGTAATAGACTTTTGGGGTTAGGTTTTCTTCATATTTATCTCTTTCTATACAAATGTGTTAGGAAGAAAAGTTTTACTGTCTTCTCAAACTCTGGGAAAGCTTAATCTATCCCTTTTCTCCTGCCCTCATGCTTGAAGCAAGGGAAAGGCCTAGGGGTCCCACACAGTAATATTGGAACAGAACTGAAAAGACTTTCCCCCAAATTTGTCATTTTCCCTGGACAGCAAACAAGAGAACAGTAAAAAACATAGTGGTGGGATAAGGAAGAAGGACATACACTGGCATCCACATCCAACATAAAACTTTGTGGACCATGATTATAGTGGTAGGTGGGTGGAGGACTGTCTTCCCCCCTTCAGTGGCTGTACTGGGTGTAGTAGTATTTAAGTGGGAAATGCATAACTCCTGGTCACATTCATTAGTAGCAGTGGGAGAAGACTGGAGTGATAATTCATGTTCTGAAATGTAGGTGTCACTTTGGTCTTAGAGATGTGTGAATGACTTCACAGCTTGTATCCTGCGGAAAGTAATTCTCTTAGCATTCAGGAAGTCTTTCATGTACTTCATCAAGTAAAAAAATTACTTAATCCACTTTCATTTGTTCTGTAGAGTACCTCTTAGTATGTTGTACACTCATTATTGTGTTCATCACAGTGTTAGCAAACGGGTTGTGGTGTTTTTGCTTTACAGATGGGAAGCTGAATCCAAGAAGATGATACTGCCTTTCCCTACCTCCAAGACACCTAATGGTTAAGCAGGAATATGAATCCAAATTCCCCAGGGTAGTCACACCATCCAGTCAAGTGTGTTGGATCATTGCTCAAATGATTTTATTTCCACAGTGAAGTTAACACTTCAGGAAGACACGGTTGAAGATGTAGATATTGACACCAGTGTTGTATGTAAGCATCAGAGCAGATGTTGTGTGTGTATACTTCCCACACTTTGATGCAGTCAGACAAAAACTGTGTTTTAAATAGGTGAAGTAGAACTCTATACCTGCCTGAGCAGTCATATGATGCTAAAGATATGTAGTGTGTGTGCAATGCCTACATATAACTTCCTTACATTTAACTTCTGCATTTTTAAAACCATAACATTGCTCTTTCTAGCCTGAGCTGGCTAAGTTATTAGCAAAGCTGTTTTACTTTAACCCTTACCTTTTATTTTAAAGCAGTGTTGACAGCTGCTGGGAGACAGGTCTTCCTAGGTTACTTTTCACAAGACTGAGCATACTTGAGCCACCAAACACTGTTCCAGTGCAACTTTAAACATCTGTGGAGGTTACTGCAGTCCAACTGGGTGAGTTTCCCATTGGAACCCGCACACATCTTCCTGTGCGTTAAGGGCTTTCTCAGCCATGGATGAATATCACTTGACTACTGCAGGTTCACTTTTGTGTGTGAATGAGGTTAAACACAGAAAATATTTTTTGTATCTAGTAGTTTTCCCCCAAACAAGTCAGCTCACATACTCACCTGCTAGTAATCAAGTGATATCTTTGGTTGTATCATCTGTTCTGCAGCAGTGATGAAATTTGAATGACTATGTAGATGAGTTTAATCTTATCTTAATAATGAACCTGTAAATGAAAGTGAGTGGCTTCTCTGAACATATAAGATAACAAAACTTGTGTGTGACTCTTCATTTGTGAGGAATATTTCCCATCAATATATTTCTATCTTTTTTTTTTTTTTTGCACTTATGTGTGAAGTGGAATAATTACAACCTGGTGTAAGTTTGCTGCAAGGCTGAATGAGAGGAGGTTGTAGATCATAGTAGTACTTGAAGATTATGTGTTAAAAAGCAGTGGAAGCTGGGAAATTGGGTAGACTTGTTTCCACTTGAAAAAAGTTCACCTCCCTTGCCCAAAAGTACAGAGGTCTATAATGACTGAACAGAATGAATTAGCTGCCTTGAGTCTCAGTTTTGGGAAAAGAAATAAAGTTAATAGTAATGATGCACTGTTTGAAATAAAAAAGATTTTTTTCAGAAAGTATGTTCATGAAAAGTGTGCATATGTAGGATGTAAATCTATTTGTCATTTTGTTACATCATCAAATAAATATTTTGCAATATAAACTGTGTACTTATTGCTTCAGGAAAAACACAACTCCTAGATTATAGTGCTTTGTTTTATTATGTTTTGTTTGTATACCCTATTTTTTTAATCTTAGGTGACAGAAAATGGGAATAGAAGAATATGATTTCAAATTCTTACATCACTTCTTGTTCTTGTTGTTGCGTTTGTACTCCCCTTTGATGGCTTGTTGAGCTGCCACTTAGCAGATGTGAACAATAAGGGATACTAATATTAATAGACAGTGCTGTGAACATCCGTGTAGAACTATGCATTGCTAACTGCTGCTGTAAATGGTAGACGTTTCTGAGTATGACTACATGAAGCATAAAGCTTAAGGGTACTGTTCAGGTAGCTTTCTGATTGACACAAGATTGTCATTGGTTAAAAGTCTAATAATCCTCCTATTTTGCTACCAGCACACCAGTACTTAGCATTGAGATTATCAGTAGATTTTCTGTGTAAAAGCAATGGTACCCCTAGCAATACATGTAGCAATCTTTTAGGATGGGAATGCAAGCAATTTCAACAAAACAGGAAGACTTAATATAGTTACTTAATCACAGAAGCAAGCACAATAATGCCTTAATATAGTGGAAGCATTAACGATTCTGGTAGTTTAATTTTCTTATGAATAAAGGTCCTCTGATGTTATTCCTTTCCTCTTTATGAAGAAGTCCAATGCAGGTCTGTCCAAGGACAAGTGAGACACTTTGCTTTGCATCAGACATACCCCAGACTCAGAGTATGCCAGCAGGATCCTAGAGGAATGCAAATAGCACTTGGGGTTGAAGGCTGAAAAGCACACGTTACTTCCATATAAATGCTAGCAGAGGCTTACATAATACCTTCTCTTAAAATCAGTTGGCAGGAAATTCCACTGGGAGAGAGAGAGAGAACTTGCTCATCCAGAAGCAACCAGAATCTTCTGATACAGACTGAGAACCACTAAAAAAATAATCAGGCAAGTTCTGAATTGTGTCTTCCTGCTAGAAAGTGGGTTTTGCACAGCGATTGGCATATTTTATCCAATCATTATATTGTACAAATTTAAATTGAAAACTCTTTTGCGTGATACTGTTCAGTGACATTTTCCTTGTGTGGTGTATGTGTAAGGTTCTGTTGTCATAAGGGAGAGGCAGAGATAACAAAGGTTTGCATTGTATGACTGATTAGATTTACTGATCAAAAAGCTGCCATTGAGTTTGCTTGCAAGTTGCCTGCCCCTTGTTTGCTAAAACAGCTCCTCCTGTTGCTTTTGCATGTTTGAGGAATATATCACCTGAAAAGATGTTGGGGTTAGCAGCGTTCTGCCCATACTATAGCACTAATTTGAATTAATTTAAAATACAATTCCTCAGAAAAGTAGGCCTAGAAAAAAACAGATTCTTTCAAGAATCCGTATTAGGAACAAATACATGTTCTGTAGCTATTGTTGTTACAGTACAAACTGGATGGCAGAATATGCCTTGCATATTTTGCTCATGACAGATATTCTTGGCTTTGCTGTTCCGATGTGTTAGCAATTTTTCAGCTGCATTTTCTTGAGGTGTGAACAGAAGCTTTGTGCTTTGCTCAAGACAAAAGGATGTAATGCATCAAGTTCTCTGTCAGGAGGTATCCAGAAAGAAACTGCAGTGCCTCCATGGCACAGTGGACTGGAAACCTGCATGGAGAACCCAAAGGCATCCCATAAGCAGAGTCTTAATTCCTCTAGAAAATACTGCTTTCAGGAAGATACATTCCATACCATGGCACATCTGTATCAATACATCTGTATGCAGAAAGCTTTTTTCTTTCTTTCTGATGTAGCAATCTTGTTTTTCTTTTTCTAGTATGCCTCTGCATGTAAACTTGATGTTTCTTCTTTTCACAATCTGATTCTTCCATTTTTGCCCTTAGTTTTGCATTTTAAACTTTCCAAAAGGATTCTGCGTTGGTTTCTCATATTGTTATTTTATATTTCTCCCTCATTGGCTTACTTGAGTTTCTTGTAATTGCTCTTCATTTAATCTTTTCTTTCGTTTTATTTAGAGTTGTTTATCTCTTTTCTTCTAAATATTTTTTTGCAGTTTCTTCCTATCTCTCCTTGCTTTTTGCATCTTGACTGGCTCTTTTGTCAGACTCCAAACTCTCTGTGCATTCTTATCTGTTGTGTCAAAGTTGTCTGAAGCCCTTCCTTTCCCTTCATATCATTCTTTCTGCAAACATCTTATAGGAGCCACGGGGAAATGTTTTGATAATTTGAGGATTTATTTTGTCTGTTTGTTCTTGAGCTGTTTCCACAATTTCTTTAACATAGGGCTGGGTAGCTGTGTTTTCAAGATGTTTTCTAGTGTGTAGCTCCCATAATCCCTGACTATTGGTTATGCTGGCTAGGCTAGGGATGCTGGGAATGGTAGGCCAAAAACATCTGGAGAGCCACAATTGCCCAGTTCTGCTACCGTATTTACTGTTTACATAAACTGTGTTCAGTGATAAAACAGATCCTCAAAACATATTGTCTTACTTCAGTATAAGTCGTTCATGATATAGTTAAAATCCCACCATTGCAAATATATTAGTCCTAAATCCAGTTGCTAGCTCCAGTTTAGAATTAGACCCGTTAGATGAATAGAATGTACATAACTATTAATTCACCAAGTTCCCATTGATTCAGTGGCTTTACTTTGGCTGGGACTAACGATTGGAAGTAGGCCACAGAGCAGACAATATTAAATACTAAAGTTCACATATTTACAGAAACTTTTCTTTTTAAATCAATAACTATTAAAATGTTGTAGTAATTTCTCCAAAACAAGGACAAAATAAGACAAAAGTGCCCCCTGTAGCTCTGTGGGGCTATTGGTGATCATTTGGAGACAAAAAGTTTTTTTTTTTTAAAAAAAGGGGGCTCAGAAGTCTTGAAAAAATCTTTGTAGGCCACCGTGGACTGCACTTTCCACATCTACCTTCCCAATTCAGCCAACCTCAGCGTTAGAATAGCTAGTCTGTTGGGTCACAATAATAATGATTTTTGTTAGCAACGTACTATAACAAATGTGTCTCATAGTAGTCTGTATTCAGATCAGTAAATGCTGCTGAAATGCAGTTCTTACTCTATTGAAACCCAGAGAGGCTATTAAAGAAAATACTGGCTAAAGATATAACACAAGATTAAGCGGTCAGCCTGTCCTTTCATGTCATTGATAATTCTGTGAAGTATTTGAGGACCAGCCACAAGTTCGGTCATCCTACAGCATCAAGAAAATCACAGGTAGGTTAAGAGCCAGTGTTAGTGACCACAAAACACATGTCATGGACAGCTGAAAGGACTGTAGGGCCACAGAGTTGGAAGAAGCTTCATAGGCTGTCAAATCCAACTCCATGCTCAGTGTAGGACACCCAGAGCTACAGCATCCCTGACAACAAATAAGCTGTTTGTTTTGTACCGGTAAGTATCTCAGGCCATTGCTAAACTGCTTTTATCATCAAGACGTTCCATTGCTCAGTTGCCACTGAATCCTTAGCAAGTTGAGCCCAATGTCCATTGTGATGGATGGTCAAATAGGCAGAACTTGAAAAAAGGTCCTTTTGTGGACTACAGCTTCCAGAATCCTGTGGCCACCATGGTCACTGGACATGCCGGTGGGGGGATTCTGGAAGATGTAGTCCACAAAATCTTTTTCACGTTCTGGAAATAAATGAAGGATCCACATGAAACGGATCAATGGCAACTGCCTTTCTACCTATTGCTACCACTGAAGATTTCTTTATACACCTTTGTATACACATTTATAAACTACACTTTTACTTAGCATTGATTTGACCAATTTAGGAAGGTACTTGGCTATCTTAATATCCTGGTGTTCTTCTGGAGAAGTTGGGTGTTGCCTTTGCGCTGAATTCCAAAGAAGAGGCAGTCTGGTTCTTTGCTAGTTTGGTTCTTTGCCCAGTACGCCTGAAGAACTATATGAAAGAAGCAGTAATCGGTCTAGAGTATTAGGCTGTTCCTCATACCATTTTTATCTGAGCTCAGTAAGGAAAGGTGACAGATGATAGGAAAGCTTTCTCAAGAAGGGAACAAATAGTTTTTGCATACTTTTCTCATGACTAGTAGTGAGTAAAATGGTTCTAGTGGTTTTGCCCCTCTCTCATATGTGATCAATGGAAGCAAACAACCAGGTACATTATGCTCACATCTAACCCGGGGCAGCCAAGCTTTAAACCAGGGGTAGGGCTGGCTGTCTTTTAAGCCTAGCTACAGTGTAGATCTCAGGCAAGTACCTGGTAAGCTGAATGCTTACAGTAGAGTGGGGGCCCCACTGCTAGTATGTGTCTCCAGTGTAATTTCTTCAACACCATTAATCCACATCCACATGGAAGCACAAAAATTATTGCATCCGTCTGAAAATGACCCTTCTATTTGACACAAATGGGTTCTTTTAAAAAGCCTAATTAAATTGCAAAGGCTGATTTTTCTGCAACATCTGAGGAAGTGAAGGTTAGCCCTTCTGCACTTGACAGTGGTACCTCTTGGCTGTCTACATGTTAGTTCTTTTGAAAGTCTGCATTGCAGCATGGGAAAGTGTGTGGGGGGGTGCTGTCTGGGGATGGGGAATTGAAGTTTTGGTCAATTCAGTTCTCTCCTTTAGGTCTTTATACAGGCTCAGCCCTACCGCAAGGGTCTGTGAGTGATTTGTCTCAGGTGGTGGATTGGAAGGGGTGACAAAGCCAACTTATCTCTGTTTCTGTGCTCTTGCTGTTGCCCACCTCCATTCTGCTAAGGAGCCAACCTCCTTTTGGTCAGTTCCAGAGCATCATCAAGAGGCAGCCTCCATTTTAAAATAGCCCACATACAATGTGTCATGAGGTGAGGCATTGCATTTGAAGGATTTAACATGGTAGATGCCTGCTGCTGAGACAAATGCTCACAGCCAAGCAGACACCAGCTCCTTCCTTTAAGATTCTGCCACTGGAAACAGATGAGGTGTGTTTCCTGGGAGGTGTGAGTGATTGGGGGTATTGGCCATGGCAGCTGCAGAAGGTTCAGTGGTGGCTAGTGACCTTCATATTGGTGGATGTTGCATTTCCTTTAAGCTGTAAGCCGTTTCTGCACTACACTGTTACACTGCTGTTATTCCACTTTCAACATACAGTGGAACTCTGGGATTTGTAGTTTACTGAGGCCAAAGAGCTCTCTGGCTGAGAATTCTAGATGTCCTTCCCTGAACTGCAAACCCCAGGATTCCATAGGATGTTGAAAGTGGATTAATAGCACTATCACAGTGTAGTGCGGAAATGGCCTTAGTCTGAACTTGAAAGGTGCTATCCAAAGTGCCTATCCTCAAAATAGATTCAGCACTTTGGATAGTTCCTACTAGAATCTGCTCAGTTTCACTGCTCCACTCACAGGGGAGCTGCCAGCCAACACTGAGTAACTTAAGGGCCATGTGCAAGCTTTCCTTCATTGCTGGCAAAGTTTTTAAAATCTGTCTGTTGTCATGACCAGGAAAGCTGCTTGGGCAGGGAGAGAGTGTGACTGACAGCAAATCTCAAGATAGTGGTTCAATAATGCAGGTAGGGGAGGCATATGTACTCCATCTTAAGTTCTTGACACTCATATATAATTTGTTGAAAGGATATTTTCACTAGTATATCCAGAGTAGATGAAATCCAGGATCTTTTCTGTCTGTGGTAGATATTAATTTGAGAGGATTGCCCACCAGAGCCAATGGAAGAGTAGCACAAATGATCAGGGTCCAGAAATCCAGGACTTGATTATGTTACATATATTTTTGAGACTCTCAATATTATCATTATTTATTGTTTTTAACATCCATTGCAAGATTGGTGAATCCAAGATTGGTGAATCTCATGGAAAATAATGATAGACAAAATTCTGTATTACAGAATCCTAAAGATTTTTAGCCAGTCTTCTCTTGCTGCAAGAGAGAGGAGAAATTGGGTCCAACTGAGGAAGAAGCCATGGGTGAGATAAAGTAGTGCCAGTGAATGGTAAGAAGGGAATGAGAGGGGCAAATGGGCAGATAGTTATTGGAAGAAGCCATGGGTAAAGTATAAGACCTCTGATGATGGCAGAGGGAGGACTGGAAACAGAGATCCGGTGATGATGATCAGTCTGCTGCAGCCTCAGCTCCCCAAAGGAGTAGGAGGAAGAGGAAAAGCAGCAGTAGTTCTTATGCTTCTATGGCCCAGGCAATCAGCTGTCCCAGTTCTTTACCAGCTCCTCTGCCTCCAAGAGAAGCTCATGAATGTCTCTTGGCTGCCTCAGATTGGCCACTGAGGAGGAGGCAACTTCTGGGAGTGGGTTGGGCAAGTGGCTGGAGGGAGGGATGGTGCTGGCTGTGGATGACAGAAACTGTGTGTCTCTTCTCAGCACAAAGACCTGAAGGGTTTTGAGGAAATGAGCAAAATTTGAGGCCCCAATGCCTTTTCACTGGGGTCCCAAACCACTCAGCAGTTCTCTTCCCCACTACCACGGAGAGGAACAATTTGGTCAGTTCTTGCTGCAGCCCCAGGACTGTCTCCCCATTGTTTTGCAGGATTCTCTGAGTCTCTGTAACAAATTGTAGAAGGCTTAGGCAAATGCACTGGACTTTTTGCTTCCCCAAATCTGAGTATGGCTTGGGCTGGTTGCTACCTATATCTGTAACAATTTTGCCCATGTTATGATGACAAAAGGACACTGTCATCGATACAGTTTGTTTCATGTTTTTTTCCGCATCAGATTTATGGCTAAACTAAATCTATGCTAAGATGACTAAATCAAGGCTGGTGTACTTTGGACATATCATGAGCAACATGGCTCGTTGGTAAAGACAATAATGCTTGAAAAAGAGGACAATAGTGGGAAAGGAGAGAAACCACAGTACTAAAGGATTGATTTAGTCATGAAAACCATGGCCTTGAGTTTGCAAGACTTGAGCAGGGCTATTGATAACCAGAACTCTTAGTGGTCTCTCATTCATAGTGTTGACATAAGTAGAAGCTGAGTTGATGGTAATTAATAACAGTCCAACAACAACACAGGGGAATTGAGAGAGAGAAGGAAAGAGACAGTAATTTTCCCACCTCATTTTACAAGCAGAATGCCCCCATTGGGACAGAAGCATCTTGCAGTTGGAAAGAAGTAGATTCTAGGTTGAACCCACCATCTGGAGAGTGATGCCCTAATTAGTGTATAACTTACACAGAACTTGGGAAAATTTCCTTTGTGGGGACTAAAGCTCTCTGCTTGCTAAGGGGTGTGGGAAGCTGTAGTAAAAAGGGAGATGGACTTACTGCAAATAAAGCTTCTTTAGATCCAGTTAATTTCCCTGGTGCACCTGACTGCAGCTGCAGTGGCAGAATTCCTCCAGTTCTCTGTTGACAAAGAGATCAGCAGCCAGAGGAGTTAGGCTTATGGAGGGAGCTCTCCGAGGTATTGAAATGTTCCAGCTCTTGCTCCAAACCCTGCCTTCCCATGGTTCTGCTCTTCCTCTTCCACACCATGCTTAAGTAATAGCTTGCTGTACAGTGGCCAGAAATCCCCTTCCTATTCTTCTGCGGCTGTCTAAGAAAGAATAGCAACATTCCCCTATAGTGAGAAGCTTTCTCCTGGGACATTAAATTTTAATTAGAAACAACCAGGCAGCCTTGAAATGTTAATGGTAAGTCAAATCATCAATAAAATATTCAATAGTAGAAATGTATTATTGACGTAGCTTCTGTGCTAGCTTGGAAGGGGAAAAATGCCAAAACACACAGGGATGTGAACATGGAGGCATTTCATTGGTTTGGTCAGATCTACAGGAAGTATTGAAGGAAAGCAAATGCCCAGCCTTCCTTGGTCTTCAAGTGCAGTCGCCACCCATCTGTCCAGCCAACAGCTTTCTAAGATCTAGAGACTGGTGACATTTCCTGGCCAATGAGAATATGTTTAACTGACTCAGGGAATGTCACAAGCAGTGTAACTCTGACAAAATATGGTGCTTTCACATCTTTCATACATAGCAGTGCTTGGTGGCCTCAGATGGCTAAAGTGATTTACCTCTGCAAGGTGAAGGCACTGTGTTTAAAGGGGATATTTGACAGTCACAAGATAATATTCTTTAATTCTACAGAGAACAGCTGAAGTAGTTTCCCTGTTCACATATATTTTTCACCTTCATCAAGAGGGTGGTCAGTCATTAAGGAACTCTACTGTAGGTACACAGAAGTGATGTCACCTTTCCTCCTTAAGACAGATCCCAGAGTATGTGAATTAAAGGATCTCATTCAGGACTTAGAAAAATATTTTGGGATTGCAATTCCCAGCATCACTCCCACCAGCATGGCTATCAGGATTCTGGGAGTTCTAAAATAAATAAATAAATAAATAAATATGTAATTAAATTCAGATAAATAATGTTTTTAGATAGATAGATAGATAGATAGATAGATAGATAGATAGATAGATAGATAGACAGACAGACAGACAGACAGACAGACAGACAGACAGACAGACAGACAGATAGAGATAGAGATATATAAAAAAATCTCCCCAAGTACTGATCTTGCCCTTCTGAACATTATTTATCTGAATTTAAGAATCTCAATACTGTCTTCCCCAAACATTTTTGTGCAGCTCATTAACCCATGCTCAAGAAAATGTTGGTTCTCTCTGCTGAAACCATGAAACATTTTTACACTCACCTTGTAAATGCCACTTGGTATGGAAGGGGGGGTGACAGGGAGGGGAAAAGTAACTATGGATATATTCTCATAGTATACTTTTGATATATCTCTTGAGCCAACTTTGCAAATCTCTGTAGAATTTGCAGTGCTGTTATCTGCATAATGAGTGAACTCCTGAGCTCTGTGAAATTCATGATGTAAATATGAGGCAAGGTTTTCCAGTGGATTTCTCCTTCCCACTTCTTTCTCTTCCAGTAACAGTCTATATCCCAAATTGCTAAAGAGAGGACCTAGATAACACTGTGAACTGTTGGCGGAATCCTGTACAAATATGATTCTACATAGTGGCTTCCAGAAAGACCCCTCAACCCCACTTACTGGTTAGCAGCCATTGGGATTGATGGAGATCCTTTGTCAGTTGAGAAGTGACTTTCTGATTTTCCCACCCTCTCCCATGAGCGATCTCTGGTGCAGCAGGAAGAAACAGTGTCACTGTTGCAAATCCCTCTTGTCTTAGAGGTCACTTGTGGGGTGTGTGTGGGAGAGTCAAGCAGCCACTTCTTCCTTGACAGGTGAATGGATCACCATCGATTCCAGTGACTGCTTACTGGTAGGTCTGGTTTTGAGGACTTTCATGGTCTCTACATAGCCTGTAAACTTAAAGGCTATGTAAGGATTGTAGATATGTGACAATTATGAATTTATAACTGTAGGTTACACATTTGTAACTGCCCAACAGGATTCCAGTGTCCTTGGTAAGCTTCAGCATGAGGAGGAGTAATGGCCTGTAATTAGTCAGGGTCTCTTACACCCCCAGTTCTGACAAGTGTCTTCTAACTGCAGGGCCACCATCTTGGCATGACACAGTTCTCAATGTTCTTTAGATCTCCCTCCATCCCACTATAGAGTCTTTGTGAGGGGCAGAGACAGCTGCAAGGGGAGGAAGGGGACAGGAAACATCAGGTAGTCAAGCTTACTTTTTATTGGATTTCACCTGATTTACTTATTTTTACTAAAACTGGTTAGCTTTGAATCTGGTATTTTCTGCTAACCAGTTGCTCTTCCTTATTTTCCTCATACTGATGTGTTAATTTAGTGTAGTTGGTAATTACTAGACAAGTTAAAGGAGCCGTTTTTATTATGTAGTTCTTCTGTGCAACCTAGTTGCCTTGCTTCTCTATACCCTTCCAGGCTTATCTTGCATTTAAACAGCTTAATAAAATAACTTGCATTTTAAAGGTGCCCTGTGTGTGATTGTTATAATAGCAAAGAGGAACTGGTTATGAAAAGCTGGAGTATGCAAGTGTAGTCCCTGGACTGCATACAACCTGCCAGGACCACCAGTGCAGACTCCTACATCCACTTTGAACCCCTTCACTGAAAGAAAAAATTAGATCCAAAAAGAGCGGGGGAATAGTACCCTCAGAAGCCTTTGGGAAGAGACTTGGTTTGCCAGTTAAAGGCATTTTCCCAGGCCTGTTTTAGGTCTGAACCAACCTTATTTTACAGGATACATAAATAATAAATATCCTACTAAGATGTCTGGGAGCAATGTTTCTTGTGCTGGTTGGTGGTGTGTTAGCTATTTTTCTTCCCACTGTGGGTTTGTACAATTTGCCAAGATCCAGAGGAGGATGTAAATGCCTCCCAGTTCTTTAGAAGCTGCCCACCCTACTGTAAAGAAAAAGGGGAAATATAGGATTGTAAAATGACATAGTTCTTCGAGCATAATTCTGTGGTTAGTGTCTGCATAACACTAGCCAATAGATGGTTTGGGAACGAAGCGATGTTCTATATAGCAATTACAATTACCATTAATGGGATAAGATAGGCTAAGTTTCATTATTAAATTGCAAAATATTGCAATTTTAAGTGCTGTGAAAATATGAGTTTGCCCTGTTTCCAGAAGTGAAATGTTTAGGTGAACAGAATCCAGGCATTGCAATGATTGGGCAGCAAGAGATGCCAGTATTCCAGTTTTCTGGAGAAACAAATATTCTTCTGCACTCAAATCAAACACTGCTATTCTGCCTTCATTTTAAGCTCTGACAAGCTCATAAGCCACACTGTTTGAACTATGTGTGGCCATCCAGATGTTATCAGGACTATCAATCCAAACAGGTCACTGGTGAGAGAGATTCATAGGAACTGTAGTCCAATCCTCCCACAGGATGAAGTCACCTGCTTTTCTAGAGAAATCCTTATCCATGGTCTGATCTTACATTAGAGATAAAAGCAAGATATGGTAAAGTTGGCTGCTTGAAGAAATGAAGCATAATCACCTTAACTTATGCACCAGTGATAATTATGAAATGTACTCATATACTAATGTCTTTCAGTACATATATGAAAGAAATAGCCAACAGTGACACACTACTGATCAGCTACAGCTATAAGAAAAGCAAAGAGTAGACAGTGTCTTGGAGAAATCAATGTGTAGTGAAGGGATGCAAACTACTAGTGACACAGAGTTCTTTGTAAACAGCTAGAACAAGGGTGGAAATAGCGTTATGTCCACAACTTCCAGCCTTCCTCACTACTAGCTATACTGGCTAAGGCTCGTGGACATTGCACTTCAACGTCTGGGGTTCTGTACATTTCCAATTTGAGCTAGAGTCAACCAGAGATTTCATACAGCACCTGCTTCAGAAGGGTGACTGGTTAACTTTAAGTGCATCAGTCCAGGGATTTAGTTAAAGGGATGCAATATCTGTTGCTGAAGGCAAGCAAAACTAAACCCAACCAGCATCCCCTCCACAGAAACAATGATCTGATTTTCAAGCACCATTTGGTGGAAAGATGAGGTATAAGGGAAGAAATGAAGCAGGCAAAGAAAGAAGAAAGTTCAGCCAACCACCCACAGACATAGACACACCAGCCTTCCTCAGCCAATAGATGTGTTGCACTACAAGGTCTACCAATTCTCAGCCATATTGTGGGAATTGTAGTCCTAACATATCTGGGAGCTGACAGGTGAGAAAGGCTGATAAAGAGGGTTCACCAACCAGGACCACTGTTGCTCCTGTTACTGGGAGGGGAAGATTGTCACGCCCCTTTTTGTAGGCTCAATTAACACTATGACTTTTAGGCTATTGCGTTAAGAGGCCTGTTGCCTCTTCAAAACCTACAAGGAAATAAAGGAAAGGTCACTTCCAGGAAATCAAGACAGTTCAGTTCTTGAATTCTGCTTGGCCCTGCACTGATATTTCTTCCACCAGATGTCTGAAAGCCTCAGTAGCTATTAATCTGAGGCTTTTATTATATTAAACTTGACTTGTTTTCACAGCTACTGGGCTGTGGTTTATAGCTAACACACAAAACCTCCCAGACAGCTGCAAGAGTGAAATATCAAGTAGCTGGCATAAGTGTAAACACCACTTTGTCATTTTTAGACATCCCTTATAAAAGGTGCTTCAAAAAGGCAAAATAATAGGCATGGTATACTTAACAGAGAGCTTCTCTAGTTCTTCCCCATAAAACAGAGCTGTAGTTGCCTTTCAGTGGGAATTGTGGCACACAGGAAATACCTTCTACTTGGCTACCTGAAAGAGGTTCACAGATTGCTCTTTGACCAATGTTATTATTGCTATATCAAAACACCACAATGGAAAGAAAGAAGAATCTGGTGTTTCCTTGGCATTTCCATATTATAGTGGGTCCAAGGCCAAGATCATAACTTGAGTTCTGGTAGCGCATGAGATTCAAGCTTTATCTCCATTGTACTTATGCTTCTGGTCCAGAAGGTGATGGCTGTGGGTCCTTTCCAGTCTATTCTAGACAGCTCCCAGGCACCACTCTGCTGCCCCCAGCCACTGATTAGCTACAAGGGTTCATCCAGCTGCTGTTGCTCTTCCAGTGTAAAGCTGCTCTTTCCCAATGTAAAATGGTGACTGGACTTTGCTCAGACATATCTCCCTGGCCAATTGTCGGCTGGGGGGTGGAAGTTGCACTCGAGATATCCAGCTGCCACTGTGCACCCATGATGAATGTATTGCTCACGAAGGTACAGGAGACCTGCTTCTGCAAAGTTTTAAGAAGTATTTATGCTGGTGTTAACAGGATGTTAAAAGAGTGAAAGTCACCAACAGGATGCTGGCTCAATTGTGTCATTGAGAGTAAGACATTCAGCCATTAATGAAAACATTTTAAAACTACCCTTCATGTTTATTGGCCATGTTCTCTTAGTATGATTATAAATATTCATATTTAGTATAAAAGTCATCCGCAAAATTACATTAATAATAGTAACTACAGGAAACTACTCCAAAGTAACTACAGCAGCCTGTTTGATCTCAGCTCCTGCCACCCCTAGCTAACATGGCTATGTTTCCTGATCATGCTGGAAGTAGTAATCCAGCATATCTGGAGGGTACCAACCTCGAGAAAGCTGATACGTGGCATGTAACATTTGGAATCCAGCGGCCTGAGCAACCTGAATGCCAGGTACAATGCAAATATATACCTGAGGAAAGCACAAGGAGGGAGGACAGCTGCGTGTGCATGTGTATAAGCTTGCAAGATTTCTTGTGACACTTTGTACAAGGAATGATAGAGTTTTGTTTCTCACTGCAATAATGAATGGTACGTGTGAAATAAGATGGTTTCATTGCTAGAACACTCTGATATGCTGAGTCAATAGCCATGCAGGAATTTCCAGCATTTTAACTGCCTTGTGTAGACAAAGCAAACAATGCCTGTCCATTGATGTCATTGAAAGTGGGGTGGTTTGGTGGTACAGTTCTTACACAGTGTCTTATCTCTCAAAGTTACAAAAGAAATTATTTTTTAGCCCTATTTTAAACTAGAAAACTGACACAGATCACAAAAGGGTGCTCCTAAAGGCACATTGCAAGATACTATGGAATTTGGGCAGCTCGCTGTAGCCTAGAAACAGTCCAAGTCAGATACCTGCAACTGAAGCCAGGGGCAGGGGACTGAGGCAGTGCCAGAAGGAACATCTCTAACCTTCAGTGATTTCTGATGAATTCTACATTTATCAGCTGTAACCCAGATGCTGCTGCCAGGGGTCTCTGCATATACATACCTTCTGTCCTCAGTTATTCAATACATGTTATTAGGAACTTTCTTGTTTCTTGAGGTGCAAAAAGTAGGGATTGAATCTGGGCCCCTTTGCGTTGGGGTGGGCGAAGTGTGATCTGCAGATTGCACACAGTCCTCAGGATCATTTTGTGCCCCCCTCAGTGCTCAAATAAAAAAAAATCCAGAATGTTCCCAAATGCATTATAAAATGTGTGGAGGGCATTCCTACCATGTCTGGAGCCCCACAGACCCACGAGGGCTCAAAAACAAATTTTCAAAGAAATGTTTTCTGCCTCAAATACCCTAAAACTTCTACTTGGGGTCATGGAACATATTTCCACCATATGTTGTGCCCCTTGGGGTAAGTCCCAGAAGAGGCCTTTCTGAAATAGGAAGTGAACAGGAACTTATTTCTGCCCACTTCCTATTGTTAAAAAAGGCCTCTCCTGGAACTAAAATGGTCCAGGAAGGTCCCAAAACATGGTGAAAATGCAACCATACTTCCTAAAGGGTGTTCAAGGTCAAATTTTTATTTTATTTTGTGAGAGCAGGTACAGTGGAGAGGTGAGCCCACCCAAGGTACCCTGGAGAGCTAATGTGGCTCCCTAGCCTGCAACTGTAGTCCACCACGGCTTTACATCAAAAGCATCTCCTTCACCACCAATCTATGCTCCTTTCTTTGTTTTCCAAAGATGTCTCCAAAATAATCAAATCACTTGTTCATTTAATCTCACATATATATGTGCAAAAGAAATGTTGTCTTCTGTACCCATCCTCAGTAAACACAGCTGAGTTGTTTTCATTTTACAAATGGGGTACTAAGGCTGAGATCAGTTTTAGAGTGCAATCCTATACATGTTTCTGTGGATATTTAAGTCTCATAATGTTCACTAGCACTTACCCTATGGCAAACTGCAGCCCTCCAGATGTTTTGGGACTTCAGCTCCCAACAGCCCTGCTATCATTGCCAATAGGAATGCTGGGAGTTATAGTCCAGCAACATGTAGAAGGTCACACTTTTTGCCCACCACTCCTCTGCAGTAAGTTTGCATACTCAAAACTTGCCACTGTCTCACTTGAGCAGCAATCTGAGCCCAAGCCAGAACCTTGGCAATGTGCTGCCCAAGCAGCATCACTGATTGTCCAAAAGGCGACTAAATTCTGGCACCATGGGAAATGGCAATTCAGATCTCCCCCCATTAATTTGATACTAGACTTCTGTTCAGTCCCATAGGGATATCTCTCACAGAGAGCTACCAGAGAAACACCTCTCTGTTCAGACTGAACTAAATTGTAAAGCTAAGAAAGTGCTTTCACTCCAAGGGAGCAGTATCTTTTTTAATAGTTAGCCCATACTTCAAGGATGATCTTTCTATGGGTGTAATATTTCTTTTCTTGGGGAAGTAAGTAAGAAGCTGCATGCAGTGATGCAAAAGCAGTCCTTTTGAGGGAACAGGGCTTAGGTCCTGTAAGACTGACCATACACCTGCCTGGCTTCTACCCCCAGGTGTTGAGGAAAAGGTGATCAGGCTGTTCCTTATGGATTGGAGCAGTTCCTGCCTGAAGATTTCACCTGATCATAAGCCATTTATTATTCTCCTTTCCTTGATGCAACTGTAGGAAGCTGAGGGGTCTTCAGGAGTCTCTCCCTCTCAGCCTTAATCTTTCTCTGGTGAAAAATATCACTAAAAATCCTTGGAACTATTTGTAAAGGGAGCCCCTTTGGAGGACCTATGATAACTTTACCTTGGCTGGAATGAACACCACTGCAGTAGGAAAACCCAAGCTATTTCTTGTATTCATCTTTGGTACTCTGGTTCCTGTGGAGTGAAGACATCTGTATTCTACATGTGGATGCCAACCAGAAGTCATGGGACACCCAAGTCATCAGAGGTGAGGCTATGTGGCTTGGGCCTGTATGAGGCTTCTTTGGTCCCCATTGCTTGTTTTGTTGAATGCTCAAAATAGGGCTAATATCCTGATATTTCAGTTTCGTGTCATTTCCTTCAATACACATATATGTGTCTGGGACATTAGTATTCCAATGAATGCATTGGGTTTCACCATTGTTCCAGCTAATGTACAGTACTGAGCTTTAAAAAAAAGGAGTGTTTTCCTCACATCTAATCCAGGGGAACAGACTTCAACCCTGCTCTTCTAGCACCACACAATTTCATCTGAAACATTTTACTTCCCCAAGACACACATTGACATAGCTGCCAAAGCTGATGGCTTTAACAGCTGATAAAGCTATCAGTGGTTGCTAGTCAGGATGGCTATATAGTAGATATAACTCAACAGAAAAATGGCTATCCAGAGCTGGCCAGACCCCAAATGTTTTGCACTGAGGGATCCTCAGACCAAGGTGCTGTGAGTTGGGATTGCTAGTGCTGGGCTGCATTGGCACTGCCATTGTTCCAGGACATTCTGCCCACAATACTTGGCTTGAGGAAGAACACCTCATAGTCAGGCATTCATCCCTCTGCGAAGAAGTTTTGCTGTCTGTACATCCAATCTCTTTCTTGCTCACAGGGTGAGACAAAGGGTTGGTAGTAGTGAGAGGGGAGCAAAACTGCTGCCAGTGGAAGAGCTTGGCTTTCCCTGGGCTGGAAACACACACACCTGAGGATGCAATTGCATTCATGGGCTTCCCAGAGTCATTTGGTTGTCCACTATGTAAACAGGATGCTTGATTAAGCAAGCCTTGGTCCGAGCCAGTGAGATTTTTCTTGTACTCTTTGCCTGTAATGTCACCTGGAGCAATACAAAGCTGATGTGTACGTTGGGGAGCTGCCTATTGGATGCGGGGGTAGCTCTTTGAGACTTCTAAGTTCTATGACTTCCACCTCCTGGCTAGCTCCACAGACTACTGCCAGATGCCTCCCCATATACTCTAGCAGACTTATCTCCAAGGCCTTGCTTGTGTTTATTTAATATTTACATATATTTGGTTTCCCACAAGATAGAATATAATTTCAAATTAATCTGCAGCTTTGCCAATGTAGAAGTCACTGTTTGAGATCTTGCTAAGTGGAGAGTAATCCTCCTTCTATTCAGTTTTGGCCAAGATACTGCTGCCCAAGCATGCAAGCCTGCTTGAAAAGGCTGGCATGTGCTTCCTTAGCCATTTAGCAGCTAAGAGATTATGGGGGGTGACCTACCAGCCCAGAAAAGACAGAAACTGTCCTCCTCCTGAATCCCTGGCAAGCAAGCTGAAGATTTGGGGAAGAGATGGCTGCTCTTTTCACATAGCTGCTGCCTGGACACCCTGCACACTCCCCTGGCCACTAAATGGTAGAGAGAGCATGTTTGCCCTTTGTGACAGGCTTGAGAGTGAAGGGGGCATTCTACAAAATGCTACTGGATAGATCCTTATGAAACAGTTGTGAAAGAACATACGTAGGTTATGAATGCTTTATGTCATACGCAGAATTCTAGCCATTGTGATTACTTCTGCTATTTGCCTCACAAGAAAGCCATGGGCATGAAAAACCCAAGTAACAATTAGGTTTTATTTTAAAACGGGAAGCAGCTGTGACTGCTTCTTAGTTCTAGGTCTCTTTAAAACGACCTAATATTTTCTGCCTTTCATCATAAGACTCTTGTAAGCTGTAGACTTTTGGGCATCAACACAAGGTTCAGCTTTTTCTTATTCCGTGTATTCTGTAGCATTAAGGCTGAAGAAGAGCGCTCTACAACTCAAAAGCTTGCTCACTATTCTGATATTTTAGTTTGTGCTAACAGACAAAAGTATTATCTTACCATGGATGTTGGACTTCTTCTGGTACATGGCTTGTTCCTCAGTAGCACAGCAAGTGAAATAATGTTGTGTATGAAATGTGGTTGTGTGAAGAGCATATGAACCTAGTGACCAGACTAAATCTGTTGTTATGTGCCTTCAAGTTGACTTTGACTTATGGCAACCCAATCAGAGGGGGTTTTTTTTGGCCATTTTATATTGGAGGTTGCCACTTACTTCCTCCAAGGTTGAAAGTATGTGACTTAGCCAAGGTTTCCATGGATGAACAGAGGATTCAAACTTCAGACTCTCAGAGTACTAGTCACAGTATGCCATAGTGCCATTGTTCACATTTTTAATGTAGTTCTTTACAGGTTCAAGTATTTTCTTCGAACCAGTGATCAGAAAGCATTTAAGACTCATCTGCTAGAACCTAAGTGGGCATGACCCTTTTTATCCTTCGGTAAGAAAATGGACCTGACAACTGGAGTATGAGACATTTTAAGTACCTTGAGGAAGTTCAGATATATATAGATAAAATGTCCAGTACAATTTGTTAAGGTCCAAATACCAAAAAAAATGTGATCTGTCCAAAACAACATTTTCAGTGATTACTTCTGAACTAGCCCAACTGTGAACTTGTTTGGCTATAAGCTAATAGTTTGACTCTCTCCACCCAAATACGCAACTGAGGTCATTTCCGCACTAGCCTGTTATAGCACGATGATTACACTTTCAACATCCTCTGGAATCCTGGGGTTTGTAGTTTAGGGAGAGGCTGGACGCCCCCCCCGAAATTGCAAACCCCAGGATTCCAGAGGATGTTGAAAGTGGAATCATCGCGCTATAACAGGCTAGCGCGGAAATGGCCTGAGTAATCGGAACATTGACTGAGTCACTGATAGTGTAAGGTAAGGGGTGCATACATGTAGCTGCCTGAGGTGAAGGCCAAGATGGCATCTCCTCTGTGCCATGTGCAGAAGCAAGCAGAACTTTAACAGTGGTGATCAAACAGCATCCTCTACTGCAAACCTATGGCAGCAGCCGTGGCATACACAGCTCAGTTCTCTCTCAATCCCACCACCTTCACAGGCAGTCGATAGGAACATGGCAGGCGGCCTACTCTGTGGCTGCTCCCACACTGTGGAACTCCCTCCCAAAGGAAGCAAGGATAGCTCTTTGTTTACTGTCCTTTCGGCAGCAGGATAAAGATTTCCTTTTCCAGCAAACCTTTGGAAAGTGACATTTAACAAAACAAGGGCTTTCTACGGTGCTGTACCATTTTCAATCTTTGTTTTAAGGTAAGATTTTAAATGGTTTTCATTCTGTTGTTTTAATTTTGATTATGTATATTTTAATTTTGATTATGTATATTACTGTTGTTGTGTGTCTTCAAATTGCTTCCAACTTATGGTGAGCTTCAGGTGACCCTGTCATGGGGTTTTCTTGGCAAGATTTGTTCAGAAGGGGTTTCCCTTTGCTTTCTTCAGAAGCTGAGACAGTGTGATTTGCCCAAGTGGGTTTCCATGGGTAAGTGGAGATCTGATTGGATCTGACTGGAGATCTGACTTGGATGAGGCCTTCCTGGAGGAGATGACCACACATTCGAAAAGGAGAGATGCCGTGTTAATGGGAGATTTCAATTATCCTGATATTTGTTGGCAGTCAAATTCTGCAAAGACCGCAAGGTCCAACAGGTTCCTTGCTTGCTTTGCAGACAATTTCATGGTCCAGAAGGTGGAAGAGACGACAAGGGAATCGGCTATTTTAGATCTGATCCTGACCAACAGGGATGACCTAGTTGATGAGGTGGAGGTGGTGGGATCCTTGGGAGGGAGTGACCATGCTCTTTTGGAGCTTGTCATTCAGTGGGAAGGAGAAGCCAAGTGTAGCCAGACACACATCCTAAACTTTAAGAAAGCTGATTTCTCTAAACTTAGGGAGTTACTTGCTGAAATCCCATAGTCAAGAATATTAAAAGAGAAAGGAGTTCATGACGGATGGGAGTTTCTTAAAAGTGAGATACTGAAGGCACAATTGAAAACTGTGCCAATAAGGAGGAAAAATGACAGGTGTCTAAATAAACCGGAATGGTTGACTGAAGAACTCTCAGCTGAGCTAAGTGTTAAAAGAAACATGTACAGGAAATGGAAAAATGGTGAAACCACCAAAGAGGAATTCAAGCAAATAGCCAGGAGATGTAGGGAGAAGGTCAGAAAAGCTAAAGTGCAGAATGAACTCAGGCTTGCTAGAGACATCAAAAACCATAAAAAGGGTTTTTTTAGATATGTCCACAGCAAAAGGAAAAACAAGGAAATGATAGGATCACTGCACGGAGACGGTAACCGATTAATAACGGGGGGAAGAGAGAAGGCAGAACTACTCAATACCTTCTTTGCCTCAGTTGTCTCCCAGAAGGATAGAAGTACCCAACCCGGGGCATGGAGAGCAGGTGAGGAAGTGAGGGAAATGCAGCACAGCCAGGAGTGCCTGCTATCAGCTTCGGCTGATACGCCAGCTGTGCCCCTTCCTGGACTTGGAACACCTAAAAACAGTGGTACATGCGCTGGTAACTTCACGGCTTGACTTCTGCAATGCGCTCTACATAGGGCTACCCATGTGCTTAGTCCAGAAACTTCAATTAATTCAGAACATGGCAGCCAGGTTGGTCACCGGAAGATCTAAAACTGACCATATAACACCTATTCTGAAGTCTTTACACTGGCTGCCTATTAGTTTCCGGGCACAGTACAAGGTGTTGGTTTTTACCTTTAAAGCCCTTCATGGCTTGGGGCCAGCCTACCTGCGGGATCGCCTTCTCCCATATAATCCGCCCCGCACACTAAGGTCCTCTGGGAGGAATTTACTGCAGCCAATCAGAACTAGGTTGGCTGCGGTTACCCAGAGGACCTTTTATTCTGTCGCTCCCAAGTTATGGAATGGCCTGCCGGAGGAGACCCGGCACATTACCAGTCTTGACTATTTTAAAAAAGCAGTCAAGACTGTTCTCTTCCGACAGGCCTTCCCAGACTAGTGTTCCACTGCCTCTCATCAATTGTCCTTTTGTTTTTAATTTTGTTTTAATTTGTTTTTATTAATGTGTTTTAGGGGGATAGAAGGGTTGGTGGGTGGGGAGGATGGGGTACATTTTAATGTTTTAATGTATTTATATATTCCTGTAATGCCGCCTCGATCCACTGGGAGAGGCAGGATATAAATTATTAATTATTATTATTATTATTATTATTATTATTATTATTATTATTATTAAGCAGAGAAGTAGTACAGGAATATCTGGCTAAACTAGATGAATTCAAGTCCCCAGGGCCAGATGAATTACATCCAAGGATATTAAAAGAACTGGCAGAAATCATTTCTGAAGCACTTGCAATAATCTTTGAGAACTCTTGGAGAACAGGAGAAGTGCCAGCAGACTGGAGGAGGGCAAATGTCATCCCCATCTTCAAGAAGGGGGAAAAGGAGGACCCTAATAATTATTGTCCAGTCAGCCTGACATCAATTCCAGGAAAGATCCTAGAGCAGATCATTAAACAGTCAGTTTGTAATTACTTAGAAAGCAATGCCGTAATCAATAGAAGCCAGCATGGATTTCTCAGAAATAAGTCATGCCAAACTAATCCTATCTCTTTTTATGATAGGGTTACAAGTTTGATAGATGAAGGGAATGCTGTAGATGTAGCATATCTTGACCTCAGTAAGGCCTTTGACAAAGTTCCCCACACATTCTTGCAAAGAAGCTAGTAAAATGTGGGCTGGACAGGGCTACTGTTAGGTGGATTTGGAATTGGTTGACCGACAGAACCCAGAGGGTGATCACCAATGGCTGCTTTTCATCCTGGAGAGAAGTGACTAGTGGGGTGCCACAGGGTTCTGTCCTGGGCCCAGTGCTATTCAACATCTTCATCAATGACTTGGACGAAGGAGTGGAGGGCGTGCTGATCAAATTTGCAGATGATACCAAATTGGGGGGGGTTTCTAATACACCAGAGGACAGGATCAAATTTCAAAAAGACCTTGACAGATTGGCGAGCTGGGTCAAAGCTAACAAAATGAATTTCAACAGCGAGAAATGTAAGATCCTACACTTAGGCAGAAAAAAATGGAAGGCACAAATACAGGATGGGGGACACTTGGCTGGATAGCAGTACGTGTGAAAGGGAATTAGGAGTCTTGGTAGATCACAAGCTGAACATGAGTCAGCAGTGTGATGCGGCAGCTAAGAAAGCCAATGCGATTCTTGGTTGCATCAATAGGAGTATGGTGTCCAGATGAAGGGAGGTAATGGTACCACTCTATTCTGCATTGGTTAGGCCTCATTTGGAATACTGTGTACAGTTCTGGGCACCTCAATTCAAGAAGGATATCGACAAGCTGGAATGTGTCCAGAGGAGGGCAACCAAAATGGTGAAGGGACTGGAAGCCATGCTCTATGAAGAAAGGATTAGGGAGCTGGGTATGTTTAGTCTGCAGAAGAGAAGGTTAAGAGGGGACATGACAGCCATGTTTAAACATTTGAAGGGATGTCATGTTGAGGAGGGAGCAGAGTTGTTCTCTGCCGCTCCAGAGACCAGGACAAGGAGCAATGGATTCAAGCTGCAGGAAAGGAGATTCCACTTGAACCTCAGGAAGAACTTCCTGATGGTCAGAGCTGTCCAGCAGTGGAATATGCTGCCTCGGAGTGTGGTGGAGTCTCCTTCTTTGGAGGTTTTTAAGCGGAAGCTGAATAGGAACAGGTTGCTTACCTGTAACTGTAGTTCTTCGAGTGGTCATCTGTGCCTCATACAATAGGAGCTTTCGTGCCTGTGCGGTAGCGTTCAGAAGATTCTAGAGCTCGTTGGCTTGGCGGGGAGCCCCTCCCCCTCAGTCGTACTGCGCATGCTCCTCCCGCCGAGCCACGGTCCCTCTCAGTTCTGGTCCGCCGAAGAACATGGGACCTGAAAGAGAGGGGAAGGCAGGGCGGGTGTGTATGAGGCACAGATGACCACTCGAAGAACTACAGTTACAGGTAAGCAACCTGTTCTTCTTCTTTGTGGTCTCTGTGCCTCATACAATAGGAGACTGAATAGCTCACCTGTAGGATGGTGGATCAGGTCCCAGACCCTAGAGGACAGAGGCCAGCACCGCACGACCAAACCGGGCATCTTGCCTGGAACGGCAGTCAAGCCTGTAGTGGCGGATGAAGGTCGACGGTTGGGCCCAGGTCGCCACACGACACAGCTCCAGCAGGTCGACCCCTCGCAGAAGGGCCGCGGACGTGGACACGGCCCTGGTGGAATGGGCCCGAAGCAGGTTCGGCGGAGGCTTCTTGGCCAGTTGGTAGGACAAGTGGATGGTCTGCGCGACCCACTTGGAGAGTCGCTGGGATGATACCTTGTGACCTCTTTTGCGCCTGCCATAGCAGACGAAGAGGTGAGGTGTCTGTCGGTAGGATGCCGTCCTATCCGTGTAGAACGCCAGGGCCCGACGGACGTCCAGGGAGTGCAGGGCCCGCTCCAGGGGCGAGGTGGGCTCGGGGTAGAAGGCCGGAGCACGATGTCCTGGTTGAGATGGAAGGTGGAGACCACCTTCGGCAGGAACGAGACGTCGGGTCGGAGGATGACCTTGTCGCGGTGGAAGACCAGGAAGGGGTCGTCGCAGCGCAGCGCCGCCAGCTCTCCGGCTCGCCTGGCAGAGGTGATCGCCACGAGGAACGCCGTCTTCATCGCCAGGAGCCTGTCATCCGCTGTCGCCATCGGCTCGAAGGGCAGCCTCGTGAGCTGCGATAGCACCGGCGATAGCGACCATGACGGTAGCGGGGGCGATACCGGCGGGTAGAGGTGTTGGAGGCCCTTCAGGAACCGCTTGACGGTATCGTCCCGGAAGAACGCCGCGGAGGGTGATCTCGGCGGTTGGTACGCCACGATCGCGGCGAGGTAGACTTTGATGGAGGTGAAGGGAAGGCCTTGCTGCCGCAGGTGGAGGAGGAAGTGAAGAATGGTCCGGAGGCCGGCCGGGGACGTCGGCTCCCGCCGCTCCTCTGCGAAGGCGACAAACCGCTGCCATTTGTAGTGGTAGTTCCTCCGTGTCGATTCCTTCCTCGCCGCCGTTAAGACGGTACCGATGGCCGGGTCGCCTACGGCGATATCCTCCAGGCATGGAGGGCCAATACTGGAAGGTCCCGGTGTAGCACCTGGCCGTTGGAGTGGGAGAGCAGGTCCGGCGCCAGCAGGAACTTGAGGGTCCTCCCCCGGGAGGCCTCGATCAGGGGGCCGAACCAGTGCTGCCTCGGCCAGTACGGTGCCACCAGAATCGCGTCTGCTCCGTCCGCGATGATCTTCGATACGACGCGGCCGAGGAGCGGGAACGGCGGGAAGGCGTACAGGAGCCCCTCGTCCCACAGTATCTGGAACGCGTCGCCGATGGAGCGGGGATCGTGCCCCGCCCTGGAGCAGAAGCGTCGGCATTTCGCGTTCTGGCTGGTCGCGAAGAGGTCGACGGTCGGCTCGCCCCACTGGTGTCGGAGCATCCGGAAGGCGTCGTCGGCCAGGGACCACTCGTGGTAGGAGGAGGTGTCCCTGCTGAGGGCATCCGCCATGGTGTTCTCCTGCCCCGCCAGGTGAACCGCCAGCGGGTGGATCCTCAGGGAGGCGCACCAGTCCCAGAGGGCGAGCGCGATGGTCAGCAGGGTGGTGGAGTGGGTTCCCCCCTGTCTGTTCACGTAACACATGGCGGTCGTGTTGTCCGTGAGGATCAGCACGGAGCGGCCCACCACCAGGTACCGGAACGCCATCAGGGCTTTGTGGATGGCCAGGAGTTCCAGAGCGTTGATGTGGAGGGACGTCTCGCCGTCCATCCAGGCGCCTTTGACCCGTAGATCTCCGGTGTGGGCTCCCCAGCCCAGTAGGGACGCGTCCGTTGTTATCGTGACCGTGGGTCTGGGCTGGCGGAACGGCATTCCCGACATCAGGTTCCGGTGGGACTGCCACCACAAGAGAGTCTGCCGGATCTCGGGGGGAATGCGGTATCGACGGGACTGCTCGTCCCGGAGCGGGTCGAAGACTCTGACGAACCAGTGCTGCAGGGGCCGCGCTCGGAGCCTGGAGAGGTAGGTGACGGCCGTGGTCGCCGCCATGTAGCCGAGCAGCTGCTGCAGCGTCTTGGCCGATACTGTCGGGGCCTGGGAGGCCGCCCGCGCCGCGCGGGTGAGCGTCCGAGCCCTCCCCGTCGGTAGGTAGGCTCTTCCCGACACGGTATCGAGGGTCGCCCCGATGAAGTCGAGGAGGCGGGTAGGCTCGAGGTGGGACTTCTTGGGGTTTACCTTGAGTCCGAGCCGGGTGAGCCACGTCAAGGTGAGGTGAATGTCTTTGTAAAGTTTGTCTTTGCAGGACGCCACCAATAGCCAGTCGTCGAGATAGGGATAGACCGAGACGCCTCTCGTCCGCAGGAAGGAGACGACGGGAGCCATGCACTTCGTGAACACGCGGGGTGCGGTGGAGAGTCCAAAGGGCAGGACACAGTACTGGTAGCTGGTACCGTCGATCGCGAAGCGCAGGTACCGCCTGTGCTGGGGCGGATCGAGATGTGGAAGTAGGCGTCCTTGAGGTCTATGGATGCCAGCCAGTCCCCTCGTCGGAGAAAGGGGAGGATCAATGGCAGCGTGACCATCTTGAACCTCTTGGGGGGGATGTATTCGTTCACTCCCCGAAGGTCCAGGATGGGGCGAAGGGACCCGTCCGCTTTCGGTACGGCGAAGTACCTCGAGTAGAAGCCGGTGGTCCTGGCCGAGGGTGGAAGCCTCTCGATCGCTCCTTTGTCGAGCAGGGACTGGATCTCCTCCAGCAGAGCCGGGTTGGCCGGGGTGGAGTAGTAAACGCCCCGTGGTGGAATATCCCGGAACTCGATGGCGTACCCCAGGCGGACGATGGTAAGTACCCAGGAGTCCGTGGTGATCTCGCACCATCGGTCGAGGTGCCTGGCCAGGTCCGGACGATGAATGAGGTCTGCTGGAGGGGCGACGGACGGCATCGGTGGTGTCCTGCGGGAGGCATCAAAAGCGCGCCTTCCCACCCGAGGAAGACTTCTTGGACGGTGGAGGCTGCCGCCGGTGGGGCCTCCTCTGTGCTGACGCCGCGGACGGTCTGGAGGCAGTCAAGCGCGGGGACCGAGGTTGGTAGGCCAAGGACGAGGAGGACCTCCGCCACGAAGACCTGGACTGGGACAACCGGCGAGCCTGGGGAGGCTGGTTGATCCCGATCTTCCTCGCCGTCAGCCGGGCCTTGACGAGGTGGTCCATGGCATCGTCTGTGGACGTGTGGAAGAGCCCCTGCCCGTCAAAGGGGAGGTCTTCTATCCTCCGGCAGCTGTCCTCCTGGAGGCTGGAGGAACGGAGTCACGCGTGGCGTCGGAGGGCCACAGCACCGACCATGACCCTCGAGGTGGCCTCCACGGCGTGCCTCGAGGTGGCAAGTTGTTGGGTGGCCACGGCCACGGCCTCCCCGAAGATCTGCGTGGCGGACGCGCGGGACTCTTCCGGGAGGTCAGCCAGGAGAGGGCCTAGGCGATCGAAGAGGTTCCGGTGGTAGGCCGCCAGGCAAGCCATGGTGTTGGCGGTCCTGGACACCAGGGACGCCGCCAAGTAGAACCTCCTCCCGAAGCCGTCGAGTTTCCGGCCTTCCCAATCAGACGAGGTGGTGTGGGCCCGGTTGCCACCCCGCGTCTGGGATGACTCCACCACCACTGAGTTCGGGACGGGGTGGTTGAACAGGAACTCCGCTCCTTCCCTCTGGGTCCTGTACAGATGTTCAAGCCTATGTGGGATAGGCTTTGCGGACGCCGGCTTGGCCCAGGGTTGCTTCAGCGCATCCGCCAGGGTCGGCAGGAACGAGAGCGGCGCGGCCGATGGAGGTCGGGTCTCCAGGTATTGGAAGACCGGGTCCTGCGCCTGCGGGGCGGGCTCCGTTACCTTGAGGCCGAGCGCCATCGCCATCCAAAGGAGGACTGCGGAGAACTGGCGCACGTCCTCTGGGGCCGATTCCGGGAGCGGGTCCCCGAAGCCCAGCGGCGGTGACTCGTGGGAAGACGGCGTAGATTCCGCAGAGTCAGAGTCCGATTCGTAGGAGTCATTGGACGGGGATGGCAAACACTCCGCAGCCTTCTCCTCCGCTCTCGGCGGTTGCGGCGCTGGCTGCATCGGCGGAGCGGCGGGCGGTACCGCCGGGGCCGGCACGGTCTCCGGGGGCGGTATCGATAGCTTCGGGTGTACCACCGCCTGGGTCGTCGACGTGGCCAAGGTTCCCGCTCGAGCCGGGGTGGCCTGCGGGGACGGTCTGGTCGCCGTGGCCGTGGTCCGTGGCAGCGGGGAGACCGGTCTGCGGCGGGGTGACGGTTCCCGGGCCGCGTGGGAACTCGGAGACCTGCCCTGGCGATCGCCCTGGGCGATCGCCCATGGCGAGAGTAGCAGCGCTCCCGTGGTGGCGAGCGGGAGCGTGGTCGTGGCGACCAGAACCTCGGGTCCGGGTGGTAGCGGTCCCGGTAGGAGGGCGAGTAGGAATAGTAGGAGCCCGGGGGCTCGTGCCATCCTTGGTCCAGCGCATATCTCCCCAAGTAGCCGGGGGAGTGCGCGCTCTCGCCCGCACGCACGCTCTCCAGGCGCATCTCCCGATACCGCGGGGATGGAGGCCTGGCCCAGTGGTCCGGAGATCGGGATTCGCCATGCCGGGGAGGAACGTCTCCGGCCCGGGGTGTCCACGTGGCGCTCCAGAGATGGACGGCGGCTCGGCAGCACAGTCTCCACGACTAGCTTCGGAGGCTGGGAGGGGGTGGCTTCGACGGGCTGGTCGTCGTCCGAGAGCGCCAGGATCTCCTGGGCCTGCGGCGTTTCTTCCTCCGGGACGTCGGAGAGGGCCGGCTCTCCCGCGGGCTGGGTAGGCGGCGGGGTCAGTGGCTGGGTGGTCTCTGGAGGGTGCCGCTTCTCCTTCCTCTTCTTTTTCTTCTCCCTCGGTACCTCCTCGGTAGCTGGGCGCTTCTTCTGGGCAGAAGTCAGTGGTTTCGAGGAGGAGGCAGCGGGGTCGTCTCGTGACCGACCCGTTGAGATCTTCGGGATCCTCGGTAGCTTCATCACCGGTACCGGGGGCTTCGACACCGACGGTACCGAGGTCCCGGCGGCCGTCGGAGAAGAGGAGGAGGGCGAAGAAAGGCCTTTTTCCATCGGAATGGACTCGGTCTTTGGGCGCGGAGAGACTGCTCCCAGCAAAAAGACTTCAACCTCGCCGCCCGGTTCCGAAGTGTCTGGTGGGTGAACTCCCTACACACGGGGCAAGTTTGGACATTATGCCCTTCACCCAAACAAAAAAGACACTTTGAGTGTCGGTCAGAAAGGGCGACCTTCCTTCCACAGGAGGCGCAGGACTTAAACAACGCCGACATAAAACGCGGGGCAAGGGCGAGGAGAAGGGGAGAGTCGGAGGACGCCGCACCGAGCTGAAAAAACAAGCCGAGGGAAAGGCGAAAAAAGATCGAAAAAGATCGAAAAAACGTACCAAAATCCAAGGGAAGTCCGTAGGGAGAGTCGAGAGACGGTCCGAGGTCGATTTCCAAATCCGAAAAAACTACGCAGCAAGAAAAACGCAAGCCAACAAGAAGAACCTTCTGTACGCTGAGGCGGACAAGAAAGAACTGAGGAGGGACCGTGGCTCGGCGGGAGGAGCATGCGCAGTACGACCGAGGGGGAGGGGCTCCCCGCCAAGCCAACGAGCTCTAGAATCTTCCGAACGCTACCGCGCAGGCGCGAAAGCTCCTATTGTATGAGGCACAGAAACCACGAAGAAGAACCATCTGTTGGAAATGCTTTGATGGGTGTTCCTATATGGAGGGGGGTTGGACTGGATGGCCCCTGGGGTCTCTTCCAACTCTATGATTCTATGAATCCTTGTCTCCAGAGCACTCAACCACTAAATTACTCTGGCCTTCATTTTAAGTTGTATTTTCTGCCTTTCTGTAGTCTGGGGTAAAGTCAGGATAGAAATAAAGGGATGAATGGAGACTGTGTCTACTACCTGCCGCCCGCCATATTCTGCCTGAGACAGGGCCAAGCTAAGATGATTTCCAAGGCATTTGGTTCAACTGCCTGGAGAATGTGCAATGATCACTGGATTCCCAGGGAAGGTTTCTCATTTTATTTTTCTGCTCAGGATACGTTGCAATGATCATTCACTTCCTTTTTTTGGCACCAGTTCAGATCATCACCTGCCCCAGCTGGAGCAGAGGCTAGGCTGCTGGTGATCACTTGATGACAAAGAGATAGCCCAGCCCAGTTGGTTCATCTGATGAAGTAGACTTTGGTCTACAATGCTTGTGTCGTAATAAATTTTAGACTTTCAGGTGTCACAAGATCTGCCATTGCTCTCCTCTACAAACTAACCTCAGAAACTGAAATAGTAAGATGCAGTCTCTCTATATAAAACTTGGAATATTACTTTCAAAGATTTATTAGCTACATTTATACTTCCAAGGACCCAAAAGGCAATTCACTGCTGTCATAGTTAACAATTTTTAAAATGTAGTATGTTTCTCAAAAAAATAACTGAAAGTTGCTTTCAGTTACTTCGGAGGGGGGAAAACACATTGGAATGCTACAAGCTGTAAGTCTGTTGCGCACAACAAATTTTCTTCCTCCTTCGTTGTCACTTCAATATCCACAACAGAGTACAATGCAGCTGCAGGACAGAAAAGATGAGTTAGGATGTGAACCATGTAGCTTTCCTCCTCCATCACAATGAGGCCAAACCTTGATAATTATAAAGGCATCTTAGAAGTTAAAGTTAGATCATGAAATGAGAGAAGTTATTCTTCATCAAGTTACAATAGTTATGTAACACAGTTATTGGTGTAGTTATTGGTGAAACGAATTCATTATAAACAACTTGTTACTTTTCAGTATGGACTTCTAAGTTTTGCCCCGGACAAAAGTGTGGCATTTGCAAATGCTAACTACATGGGTGCCACTGATATGCACTTGAAATGTAAATTAAAGCAAGGATGGCTGTTTGATTGGTCTTTAAAAACTAAATTAAATTTCTTCTCTGTTGTAGGTACAGTGGTCCTTTGGTATCCACTAGGGTTTGATTCCAAGACCCCATGTGGATACCAAAATTCATGGCTGCTCAAGTCTCATTACGTACAATAGTGTACATAATATGGCACTCCTTATATAAAATGGCAAAATCAAATTTGCTTTTTGGATTTTCTTTGAGAGGAGGCAATATTTTCAAGCTGTGGTTAGTTGAATTTGTGGATACAGAATCCATAGATATGGAGGGCCAACTGCAATATTCAATATCTTTTGATGTCTTCTCAATTCCTGTCATTAATATTAAACATGAGAAATGGGGAGTTTCATCCATTGTCATTAACATCAAAAATGGAAATAGTTTAATTCCTCTATTTCTTTTAATTAACCAATTGCTTGATTTGTATGGTTTGTTCTGGAAACTAATAATTTGCAAAGAATGGTATGTCATTTGTCACCATGTCTCTTAGCAGCACATTCTGCTACAGGCTCCATGAGAAGTAGTGTATTTTCTGGGGTATAAGGCTCACTTTTCCCCCCAAAAGATACTGTTTGAAAATGGGGTGCATCTTATATAAGTCAGTGTGTCTTATATGCCAATGAATAGTATTTGCCAGTGTATAAATGGAGTGCGTCTTATACACAGGTGCATCTTATATGCCAGTAAATATGGTACTCTTTGTAGTAAAGTTGCCTTCCCCAACTTGGCACTTTCCAGATGTGTTGGAAATGGCTGGAATTGGTGGAAACTTAGGAATTGCTGGGTTGGGAAAGCAGTCTTGAAGTACAGGATATAACAACCTGTTACATTTTTATTACTCATCTTCATCTCTCGTCTCTCCAATCCCACTAGCATTTATGCTATTTACTCATAAACAAACAGTATAGAAAATCCAGATTGGGAAAGGTAAATAAAATGTGTTCATTCCAATTACATGAGACTGTTTTCACTGCAAAGTACAGCCATAAGTGTCTTACAAAATCAGCTAGTCAATCAGGGGCAGAGACTTCTTTAATCTCTGACCACGTGCAGAAAAGAGAACTGTGTCCTCTGACTACCCACTCAAGAGTCAAGAAGTGTGATCTGCAAAAATCCATGCTATAGCGCATGTTTGGCATACAAAGGTCAAAGCTCCAAGTCCAATCCCTGCAATCTCCTGTTCTTACAAACCTAGTGCTTTCCAACTATCCTTCTTGAGACCTCCCTAGCAACAAATAAAAGAAGCAAAACCTCTTCATCATTGCAGTACAGGAACAGTGAGTACTATTAACGAACAGATTTATTTGTTAAGCATTCTTGAGAGGGGGTGGGGGTGACAGATCCGTTTATAGCTAATTAAATCTAACTAGATGTGTGTAAGTTCTGATAGTGAGTGTGTATTAACCAACAAACTCCCCATGTTGGGAAAGGTGGTAACTAATTATTTCTAAGCATTTGGCATGAATGGGATCACGGCTGCGGTTTCTTTTGTGCTTAGAACACAACCACTTTTACTGGGCAGCTGGAAAAGGCCTGAGAGGTCTTTCTATTCCAATCATTGTCTACTCATCAGCCTTTAAGTTGTCAGGGTTTTAGAAGCAGATCTAGTTTCATTGTTGTTAGGGTTTGTGAAGAGGATATAATCACTTTAGGAAGGGAAATGTATGCTTTAACCATAAATGATGGCTGGTCATTTTGCTAAAACAGGCCGGCATGATTTGATTATTTTCAAAAGGAGTCTGCAGAGGTTATTAGCTTTGCTTGTGAAAATGGCATACAAAGTGCTCTACAGAGGGCAAAGAAGAGGCTGTCATCAGCTACAGGACAGCAGTGAAGTTGTTTTGTTGGAACGGACTTAAAACACAGCATCTCTGAGTGTGGCGAATCTGTATTGTTTCTCAATGAACTCAGGAAAATCTCACACAGGGGTTCTTGCCCTCTGTTTCCTGCACTTTAAGTAGACAGGACTCCATGGCTGGTTGGCCCAAGCTTGGACTTGATGGCTGGAACAAGTGAAGCAACGGCACCTTTGATAATGTACAGGGTGCATTCTCTCATGCTGAATAGATGTAACCATTCTCCATATACCCGACTAAATTCTTCTAGGATAAAATGGGGCACCCTACAGCAATACATTTCTTGTTTTAGAAAGGAAAGCACTGGAGGTAGAGGCTTCATGAAACAGCAAAAGCAACCCATCTCTTTTAGGTTGCTACTATTAGTACTCCTAGACCAGAGCTTTCCAACTTTTTATGTTGGTGACATACTTTTTAGACAGGCATCGTTTTGCGACGAGATAATTTAGTTTTACTAGCAAACCGGAGATTAAACTAACCCCTTGTAAGAGATACAGATACATACGTAAATATAATAAGGAAATGTATGGAGACACAACATATTTCATGAAAATCTTTCATATATTTTTAAAAATATATTATTTATAAATAATAACATACCTTTCCAAGATTGTTGCATTTATGAGTAAAATATGTAAACATGTGCAAGAATTTAAAAAACTGAATAAAACCAATAATTATCATTTTAATAAGATGTATGAGGTTGATAAGATGAACACAGCTTTTCAACATTTGAGGAATATTAGACAAAGACATTTGTGTTTTGTCATCAAGCATTTTTAAGCTTCCACGTTTCAGCAAGGAAAGACCCCAGTGAGGGTGGCAGCAGCAGCCCAGGCTTGGGTGGGTGGGGAATCTTTCTTGGCGTGGGGAGGCAACACACTTTGGAAAGCCCTGTCCTAAAACAATGCTCTGAGCAGGAGAGGGGCTGTACTTCTCCCCAACTCATTGGCTTCTACCTATTATAAAAAGGGCCACATCCTAGTTATGCCTGAGGCACTCTTCCCTGTTTTTCTTTAAAAGAGGAGTGATAGGTTGACTTGTGTTGAGAATGCTGTTACCATTATGAGGTGTATACATGTGTACTAAGTACCTGGTGCTGCCCAGGTCTATAGCTATTATCTTGTTCCTAAAAGGTTCATAGAAGCTGTTTCCCTATATTTATTTTTTTTAACCTTGGGAACCTTACCAGGAGGACCTCAGAAATCTCTCTCCCATTTTGCTACTCTTTAGAAAACCTCATAAATTTTAACAGCTCTGCCTCAGAAAACCCCTCTGTTTCCTAGCCTTCTTAAAAATAATTCTCCTAAGAGCTATGTTAACCTCATTCCTTTTGCTTCTCTGAAGCCTGATGCCTGGAATTTCAGCCTAAAACTGAGCACTGCAATTTGGAGGACAACCAAAAACACAGAGAAATTTTGAGGCATCCAGCATAATGTCCTCATGAGTTATGATTGTCATAGAGAAGTACTCATTTGAAGTTTAATCTAGATCTTTAAGCCTAATGCTCCTCCCAAAGATTCCAGGGCAATCCCAACATGCCGTCATTAAGAGGAAAGAAAAGGCATACTTTCTCCCTAATATGCATCTGGGCAACTACTTCATTTCTTGATCCCAGAAAAATTATGCATTGATTGGATGAGGTGGATGCTATGGAGAAGTGTGATCACCACTAATGTTGTAGGATGTTTTTATTTTTGAGTCTTAAAGAGGACTAATCTTATGACACAGGTTAACACATAAAACAGGTTGCAGGATCAATGTCTTTAAGGTCTGTTTTTTTTTTCTTTTTAGTCACAAGGGATACTGCTTTTATTCTTTAGCTTTAGCAAGTATGTCATGAACATTACAAATGTTTCATAAGGACCAGTGTTTTCTAATATGAAATAAGTAATAAAGTAAACTTTTGAGTAACATTGCCAAGTTTGGCCCTCAAACAGGCATTTCAAAACAGGAATCCTCTGAAACAGGTGTCTTCCGCAAGTGCCGCAGCTGAAACACTCAAATATACAGTCAGCCTTCTACATTTGCGGGTTTCACTTTCATGGATTTGATTATTTGTGAGTTTCTCCAATCCCTGTCCCCCACCTCAAATGCTTCTTTTCCAGGAGAACCTTCCCTCTCAGCAGATCTGATCTGGCTATGCAACCTTTTTTGAACAGCCCTGGTTCTACTCCACCAGCTGCTGCATGGCCAGCTAAGGACTGCTTGCAGCCCAGTTTCTCAGTAAAACAAACCTTTTCCCAATGCCTCCACACACCCAAAGAAAGAGATGGATGAGAGAGAGGCAGTACAGGGCCACAATGCTGACCCACTCCCTTTCCCTCTCCTTTTTCCTGACCCGGTTTGGACCCTCCTCTCCCCATCATGCCTCCCCCTCCCAGCTTCCATAGACATACACACACTTTTTATGATTTATGTTTTTTCCACTTTTGCAGGGGCCCTGTGCCCCCGTAACCTAGTAAATGTGGAGGGCCAGCTGTAGTACCACTTTGAAGAGGTAACACATGGATGGGCTGTCTGTCAATTTGTGTCATAGAAAAGCCATTCTAGTGACAATGTAGAATTCAGTGGATAATGCCTGGAAGAAAGAACTTGTATATAGTGGCAGACATAGGATGTAGAAAAAGTTGCACTGAGGGTGTACACCATAGGGTGGCAGTATTACTCCTCTAATTCAGTAAGTTTTATCACAAATGAAAAAAAGACCCACCTTTATGTAAATTATTTTTAGGAATTTTATTACAATTTGAAACCAGAAATTGCAAAGGATATATACATTCATACATGGAACATGATTTTTTTCCTAGCTGGAGAACAAGGGAAATAATATTTCATATTCATGATATACAAAAGAACATTAAAAAAGAGAGACCAGGGCTTCCAGAGCTATTTATGGCCTCCCAACCACTCATTCAATCCTCCCACACCTAGATTTGCCTCTCTTGGTTTCACAATAAGAACACAGTCAGCTTTGGATAACATAAATACAGGAGCAAAATGCTGTTTTATTGGTCAAATCAAGAGTTTAGGAAAAATCCTATTAGTAAATATTATTTCATTTTCTCTTATCATATGCCAGAAAAATTCACCTATGAAAAAAAAAGCCACCACAAAGTTTGAAAACGCCTTTTCTTTATCCTCACCAATTGTAAATCAAATAAGCCTAGTTTAAACAGAACCAAGCTTCCAAAGATGGCAGGGATTCTATTTGATCTTGGGGTCTCTTCCCAGCCCATCAGAGTCTAGGACAGGGCTTGGCAAGCTGCAACCAGCAAACAATTTTGCCCCAGGTGAGCCTCTGAGGACTACAGCACCTCCCAAAATGCAATTCTCTGCATTGATTCAAAACTAGAAGTGACCAGAAATTTATTTCTGGTTTTGAAAAACTAAAGCCAGGCCTTCAGCTTGTTCTAGAAGAGTATCACCACTCCAGGAGGCTTTCAGGGGAGTGATTCTCCTTTTTGGGATTTTTTTTTTTAAGTGTGGACAAATGTAGCAGGGGAGAGTAATCACAACTCCCTCCCCTGCTCTAGGATGTTCTTTGTGGCTGTCCTAAGAAAAGTAGCATCTGCTGCTCAATATTTGGAAACAAGTTGAGGCTATAAGTTAAGGGGTTTCATTCAGACCTGGTAAAATGAACAACACCTGCCTTTTTAAAATGTTAACCACCAGATCCTAAAATGCTTCCTCCCAATAAACAGCACACATGCACAAGGAAAGGAAAACATGTTGGAATTTTTTTCACCTAATTTTTACTAAAGCTGGGTCCTCTTTTTTTGCTGAAAGATATAGAGACTTAGCTAAGGGAAAGTATCACCATTTTTAATTCATAATTTTGTGCTTATGCATAAGCCTCACGTGGCATGTACAGCATCTGCTGGAAAAGGCTGAATGACTGCATGTCTGAAGCAGGAGACCAAATTGCCTGCCTCACTGAAGAGGAGTAGCTTAAATTCTTGGTCCTTCTGTGCTTCCTAGTACAGTAATGGGAACTTCTGTACAAGGGCCCTTGCTATTTGTTGGGTTGATTCCAGGACCTTCCATGGAAACCAAAATGCATGGATGATCAAGTTCTGCTACATACAATGACATAGTAAAATGGTGTCCCTTATATAAAATGGCAAACAACTCAAATGTGTGCTGGAGAGAGCCTGGGGGTTCTCTGAAATGGTAGGAGGCTACAGCAGGGTATGCCTACACATCAGTGTAGTGCTCAGTGCATGGCAAAATCAAGGGTGCTGTTTAGATCCCCCCCCCGTATTTTTGAGTCATGGTTGATTGAATCTGTGGATGCAGAACACATAGATATGGAGGGCTGATGGTATACTAAACAAGGCGTTTTCCTTCCATACAGTTTTACCTTCCAGCTGATAATATACAGGACCCCATCAACATCGTCCTAAGTATGGGATGCACGTACTTCAAAAGAGCCGTTCAGCTATCAGCTGCTTTTTCCTTAGGCTGTTGAACAACCAGCTGTTGAACAACCAGTACAGAGGTACTATGGTCACCCTGTGAACGAAGCATCCTAAAGGCACTGGATGACATGCCTTAAAAGTAAACTGGTTCATTTCAACTCTTCTATTCAAGAACAGCTTAGTGAGATAAAACAGTAGCTAAACTCCAGGAACATACAGCAGACCCCTACTGAAATTTATATTAAATTGGGAATGGCACAGTCAGCTTCACAGTCTGTTCTGAGGCCATATACCTAGGCTACAACAGCAACATTACTGACTAAGAGCCCAGAGGACAAAGATGGACCAAACTTTTCCTCTTTTAGGAACCATATTATCAATTTTTAAACTGGAAAGCTGTCATCCAACTGCACTCTCACACTTGCTTCCTTTCTCTCTCACACACTGTTTTCTTCCATTCCTTCTAACATGCTCAGCAGCAGGATGAATGAAAACTGTATAATGAGTTCTAAAGTGAAATTAATGTTATGAATGGGAAGGGAGAAAGACATTAGTTGTTTCCACTGTAGCTTCCTGTCCCCTGCTTCTCACCCTGAACAGGCTGTCATGCCTAGCAGATAAAGGGCACCAAAAGTAGGGCCAAGAAGCTTCCAGTGTAGGACACAGGAAAGGGCGAAATAGAAGATGGGGGAGTCAAGGGTATCTTAACATCTTAAGCCACCTTCTTGACTAAGCCTTAGATCTGCAGATATTTCCCCTTCCAGTGGCATCTAGGCTGCTACCAAAATATAGACTATTACCCTATATGTATGTTATCTGTAGTGTTGTGTCACACCAGTGGTTCACTGGGTGGCCCTTTTGCTCAATATGAAACAGCTTTGTACCAACTACTCTGTAAGGCGGAAAGATCACAACACACAGGCCAGCAGCCAGAGACTCCATGGAGGACAGCCCATAACCATCAGAAGTTCAAGGCTGTCAAAAAGTCACCAGTGATTCACCAACTGGGGAAATTCTACTTGTATGCAACCTGCACTTGAGGACAGCTTAAAATTCAGACCTCAAATAAACCTCATCACAAGACTTTAAAGACAATAAATATGCATCTGTCCATAGAATGAAGCAACTTAAATCTCTGCCAGCAAAACTGGACAATATAATACTTGGCATGAACTACAGATGGCAAGACTGTACTAGCACCTAAATCTCATTTTACCAGATCTGAAAGGTCTTTCCTGAGATGCATTCAGGGTCAATAACAACATTATGACCATAAACACCGTATCCCAAAGTGACTTGTCTTTTGTGTTTATATATGCTCATTAGAAATGGAGCAGAGTTTATTTCTCCCATTCCAAGTAAAATGAGTTATGCATTTCCAGAAAATACAAAACAAATGATAAAAAAATGCTGTTCAACAATGTACACATGCATACACGCGGGAGCACTGCAGTGCATTGATACAGTACAGTAACGAGTTCTGGCCTTCATTGTACGGCAGTTATGTTGCAGTATAACCTTCAGAATGGATGTAGAGGACTTGCTACTGTGTGTTTTAGATAGTTCATTCCCAGCAGGCTTCACACCCCTCCAGGGCACCTGTTATTTAATCCTAAGCACTGTTATGTGTCATCAAGTCTTAAAATAAGAAAGGCTATATAAATTTTCAAAGAAGCCACAAATGGCATCTTTGTTTTAAATTATAACAAAAGAAATTTTAAAAAATACAACCAGTTTATTTCCTCCAAATGGATTAAACTCCTTTTGTCTTTTTTCTTTAAAAAGTCTGCAAAATATTTTGCACAACCATCTACACCCATCCATTTGTCATAAAAAGAAGTCAAATACATACATGAAATAGAGCTTTTTTCTATATTGCTATATTCGCAAGGCAATCAGTCCTTCTTGGCTGGCCTTTTTACCTCCAGGTGCTCTGTTTTGTCGATACGACTGCAAGACACACAAAAATAAACGAAGTGATCCCATTATGATGGCTTAATATTTGGTAAATGAGAAAATGATGACAGGGAGGGAAAGAACCTATTCCATGCAATTGTGCTTTAAATAAAAAAAAACACTGATAGGCACAGTGTTTACAATGGCTTGATCTATTTGAAATAAGTATAAATGTGTGGTAGCTTCTACAGAAATGTTAAGTATGTAACAGAAAAATGCAAAAAAGAGTTATTGTAGATGCGGCATCACAGTTAGAAAATCACACAGTATCAACCACAAGCATAATAACCTAGTCCAAAGCAAGGCCATGTTTCAGTTCTCATATGTTCCCTTGTTTTAAAAGTAGTATCAAGTTGACATTCTCAGAAAGCATCCTCACACTTCAATGCACAACCATGGCCAATGAGAAATAATCTGAGGAGACCTACTTGGTTTAACAAAACAGAGCCACAAGACAGACAGACAGACAGAAAGACAGGGAGACAAGATAATTATACAGCTGTTATAACAGTAAGCTGAAGGACTCCTAGCTTGTTCTGGTGATGAAACTAAAAACTCCAAATCCATGAAAAATACTTAACAGACACATACATACACTCAATCTGGGGCCAGTTACTCAAGTGCTAAAGATATGATGCTCAAAACTGGTCTCCCAGAATACCTCCAAAATATCTTGAGGACTTAGCTTTTTCCATCCTTTCTATGGACACAGCCAAGGAGAATAACCATGGAGCTCCTGCTGGGATATAACGAGACCAGCAGAACAATCCATGGGAATTCTTTTGTTGTTGTAGTTTCACAGCATCCACTTAAATGAATGGGATTTGTCCAGGAGAAAAGAATTGAAGAGATATCTGCTTGTAGAGGGTAACAAAATTCAAAGCAAGATTCCTGGTTCATCATCTGTTTTGAACCAATCAAACCATGAGTTTCATGGTAAGCCCACTGGTCATTCCTTTCAAGGTCACTGCACTAACTCCACATGATATCTTCAACAGCTCCAATACAAAAGGGTTTAAAAACCTGATCTTTGAAGACAACACAGACATAGAATCTTGTGCAATTTCATCTGCAGCAGAAAAGCACAGGAGTCTGCTTTGACCCGATTCAGCTTTATGTCTGAGATTCAATGGGAACACTATCTCTGTATACCTGAGTTATACTACACAATTCTAAGCCAAGGAGAGATGTCTGAAAAGCTACCCCACCATCTCCAAGCAAAAAGGTGGAATTCTTATCCATTGTATACAGACTTAAAAACAGGAAAGGGAAAAATCCTATTGCCACCAACTGTGTTAGAGTCCAAGCTGTTAATCCAGATGTCAACTTGGAAGAAAGGGTACAGCTGAAAAACAAACTAATTTCATGCGCATGGCAATAACCTTTCGGTAAGTTTTTAAATGACTGACTGCACAAGCACCCTCTGCTGAATGAGAAATACTGGGAACTTAAAGCAATTGCTCTCAAGTAAGAAGCCATCCTGCAAGTAGCTAGAATGTTACCTGGCAAATATCTGTCAATATCCCATCCTCCACACAGCATGCGATTAATGGACTCTGGCTCTGGCCTGTCATTTCAAACCCCAGAAGCAATGTCCAATGATTCTGCCTACTCTTGTTCTCAGCCACTTTTCCCTTACTTTTAGTTACTGCAAGTCCTGACCATTTTCGGTAAGCCCTGCAAGGGAACCAAACCATGGCTGTTCTAAAGGAGAAGGGAAAGAAGGAGAGAAAGAACGGGAAGCTGAAGAGTTTGCAAACTCCTTGCAGATGAAAGTTGTCCCCAGCAGAGCAAAGTTAGAACATTTGCAGGACTGCTTGGCAAGACCAGGCATTAAGCACACGAGAGGCTCAGGCCAGTTCAAACATACACACCCTCGGGGTTCAAGCTGGACACCAGGGGGTTCTGGAGGTTCCGTGGATGGCCAAGAAACTGCTTGGCTGTGGCTCGGGGAGGTGAGTCGGAGAGATCTGGGGAAGAGAAGCACGTGACAGTTCAGTCCACTAGAAGCATATCTGCCCAATCAGAACAGCCTGCATTTCCAAGAACAACACTTCAACATACATGTGCTTACAGCTCATCTTTAGTGAAGCAAGTATACCCTCACTTTTCCACCCATACCTCAGAGGAAAAAGAGCCCGTCTTAAAATGTTCTAGGGGATGACTGAACTTTTTGAAGACATAGGTGAGATGAGTTCTATGCAATTAACATCCTTCCAGCGCTACACAGCTCTGATAATTCTGCAAAACTGGTAAGGAAGCAATTTGGCATGATGCTCCCTTTCTTCCTGAAGCTTCCCATACCCCTCAAAATTTCCTCCAGAGAGTTGAGGGACCTTTTGGAAACAACACAGAGGGTGGAAGATGGAATGCTAAAAATCATTACACTTGTGTTCTAACCTCCATTTCTCTGATGAGCTGGCAGTTCATGGTTAGTTTGATCCAGCTGGGGTTCTGCCTCTGATCTGGCCTGTGGAGCAGTCACCATGGCTCCTGTCTGCTGGATGAACTGCTGCAAGTTACACTGCCTCAGCTCCTTATTTAGCTCCTCCAGCTCTTGGTTCTGAGCCTGCAAGACAGAGAAGGAACAGGCAGAATGAATGCCAAATCAATCTGCATTTGTGAGAAGAAGCTGCAGAAGGAAGGCTTCTGATCCCACCCCAGCCTCCTGTCAAATTTAAATGATTTTCTCTCTGTTGTTCAACTATAAATGGAAATCTTCCAGCAACTATATGTAAGTAGAGTGTTAAAAGACACAGGCATCATGACACCCAAATAGTCAATCCTGTTACTTACACATTCCAAAAGCCAAAAAGAAAATTGCTCCTGGTTTCTTTTACTGTGAAGTCAGTATCTGCTAGCAGCCCTACGTCTAGTGAATGTATGTGTGTTGGGGGCAGAACTCCAACATACATCCACCAGCTTTAGAAAATTGATTCCAGATTACCAAAACACATAAGCCTGCCATACATTCTTCTGCTCATCCCCCCAAGCACACTCTGACATTCCACAGACGACTCCATTGCTTTCCGGGTGGGATGAGAAAATTCCCTCTTCCTCCTCAAATTGGCCACAAGTGGAAAGCGAAATATGCCCTGTAGAATCCTTAATCCCCCTGGCCTGAGGTCACCTTTACCGACACAGGGAGGAAGGTTGTCACAGTCTCAGCCTTTTCATGTTGCCTTGACAGTTAATCTTCCCCATCCAGGAATGTTAGGAAAATCAGCCACTGCCTGTCTCTCTCTATGAGACTGAGAAGTAAAGGAAATGCCTAAACTGACGCCGTCAGACAAAGAGTTAAGGAAGATTAGGCTAGTTGCCCTCTCAGGTGGACAGCCAAAGAAGAACACAGATTCAATGAACACAACTATTTTGCATAAAGAAATGTTTTAGTGAAGCATCTTAATTTCTAGTATTAAGATATCTGAGAAAAAACTTCTCAGAAGGTCTAGGTCAAGATCCAGAAAAAATCAAAAAGCCACAAGGTCATTAACATTTTCTGTTTCATATCTCAATATCCAGTGGCCCTTAACACACAAAATATAAGAATTGAGGATCATTTAATTGGAAGCAAATTCAAGAAAATCAATCTCTTCAGAATTAGCGTGTTAGCTTGTTACAATCCTGCTGTATTGCATTCTCATCTACCCATAAAAAGGTATGACAATATTTAAAAACAAAGGAGGTACAAACTATGGTACACAGTGGCCTACTGTGATGATCAGAGAACCATCTGACAGAGAAGTCAAAGGTCATGAGGCAAAAATAAGCACCCAGCTTAAATTCAACATGCAGACCATTGCTTCATGGATGGTTTCTGAAACCACACTTAAGTGGCAATGGTTTTGCATGCCACTTTTGTCTCCTGCTGTCTGACTTATTTTAACAAAGTAGCCTAAATATCTTGAAGGCACCAGATCCACTCTGATCTTGGAAGCTCACCAGAGTCACTCTGGTTAGTAGTTGGATGGGAGACTGCCAATGAATACCAACTGCTGTCAGCTATATTTCAGAGGAAGGAACTGGCAAAACCACCTCTGAGAATTCTTTGCCTTAAAAAAGTCTATGAAATTCATGGGGTTGCCGTAAGTTGACGGGCAACTTGAATGTGCGTCTGTGTGCATGCATGTGTGCGCGCGCACACATACACACATACACAGATCATAATATCATTTTAACAATAGTTTGACAAGAGGCAAAAAGTACACACAGTGTTTCTTTTCTTAGACCATAAGAGGGCACCCGTGTCTAGTAAACAGTAAGAAAAGAAGGGGAATGATTGTATCTACCGTACTTAAAGAAAAGCATAAGGACAGGGGAGAAAGTACAAGCCAGTGCTTTGGAAGTCACAAACTGAAGCAAAAGGCAGCTAGAGCTTCAAACACACCTCCCAGACAGATTTCTAATAGCTGAATTAAAGTGGAAAGCTCACTCTTCTATCCTTGCAAAATGATGATTTTTAGAGTGAAAACTATTGTCCCCCTCAAAATAGCCATGCCAGGATAGGAAATTCAGATTGTACTGCTGCTGTATTGGACAAGCCCTCATTGGACGAAACACACCTAGTGCAGTCACATAGTAGAATTACCTACCTACCTATTAGAAGCAGGCTAAACCAGAAAAGAGAATCATACAGAGATGTAACATGCTGCCTCTATTCTGGGGGTAACTTTGGAGTCACTGAAGACTAGTTTTTATTTTAGGAATTACTTATAGCAAGACTGTCACACATTTTGGGAGTGATTCTTCCAGTGTTAATAGAAGTAGGTATATTTTGATGTTGGTAAATAAGTAGCATTTATTATGTTATTATTTGATATTAATATTGCTCCAAAGCAATATTGTTTTCATCTCAAGATGGTCCCAGTGTTACATGGTATATGAACTATTAATATGCATATTCAATACACTTACACACTTCCTGCTACCTATGCAAATCAATATGGCATTACAATGCCATTCCAGGTGATAATTGGGTTCTGTCCATGAGCATAAGTTTTATAGGAAAAGGCTAACACTATGATTAGTAGTCCATTCTTCATATCTGGCAAAAAGAGCTTTTAAAGTCCCTTGGGTGGAATCATAATCCTGGAAGATGCCTGTCACTGGGACTCCATACCAGTGAAAGCACATCATAATCTTCATGGGAAGACTCCTCAATGAAGCAGAACAGAAAACAACCAGGAGCTTGGTGCCAAGAATGTGTCACGCTGGCTTAGTCCCAGACCATTCAGCATTACTGCAGGATCAACTCCATCTGTCTCTATTGCAACAGCTACACATTCTGATGTGGTTTTCCAGGTTTATAATCCAACAGCTCCCAGGACTCAGCTGATTTACTGCAAACTGCCTGGAAAAGCAGGATTTCTAAAAGTTTCAGGCTGCCAAAGAGACCCCAGTGCTTTATATTTTTATTCAATAAAGCCAGGCTTCCACCAGGAGTATTTCACCTCTTTGGAGAGACTGTTTAGCATTCAGATTAACAGATAAACCTCTTAAAAATCGCCCTTTCAATTCTGTGCCTATATAGTCTCTTTTAGATTGAAAAAACATGCAAGTAACACTTCAACTGGTCCAGAAAGCTGCTGCCAGATTGCTAATTGGGATTGCCTACAAAGATCACACAACTCCCTTGTTGTAACAGCTCCACTGGCTGCAGGTGTGTTTCCAAGCATAGTCCAAGTGCTGGTTTTTACCTATAAAGCTCTATATCGTTCAGGTCCAAGTTATTTGAAAGACTGTATTCTTCTTTCAAATCTGCTAATGCTTTGAGATTTGGGGAAGCCTTTCCCCCATCCCATCATGTTCACAGACACATCTGGTGGGAACACAGGAGAGGGCCCTCCCAGTGGCTGCCACCAAGCTGTGGGACTCCCTTCACAAAGAAGACAGATTGGCACTCTCCCTACTTTCTTTTCACAGATAAGTCTTTGCTTTTTCAACAGGCATTGGATGCCTGATTGTATGAGGCCCATTCCATCTAAATAACGTGCTAGAATTTTCTATTTGTTGTGCTGGAGTGTGTGTGTGTGTGTGCTTGTTTTTAATGAGTTTATGTTTTAACCGGTTTTAATTTTTCTTCTCTCTTTAATTTTTGCATTTTGTGAATTTTTAATTATGTGTTTTTAAATCTGTTTTAAGTTGCTTTGAATCCTGAGCTGGTGAAAAAACAGGATAGAAATAACAACACTTTCTCAAGAGGTGGGGACAGAGGAGAGAATGATTAAGTTCAATTGCATTTTATAAGATTTAAAGCATAGGCTCCAATGTCCATCTTATGAATCCTTTAGAAAGGGGTGTTATTACTGAACACATACCTGAAGACTTTGTTCTGTCTCTTCCAAGGCCTTCCCCACCACCTCCAGGCTGCTCTCCAGCTGGGAACTCTGCTTCGCTTTAGCTTCCAATTCCTTCTTCATTTTAGCTGCCATCTCTTCCAGCTCAGCAGGGCTCTGCATAGGGGTTTCCTTCACCCTCTTGGCACCCTCTGCAATTTCCCACTGAATTTCCCTCTCCAGGGCCTCTGTTTTCACCATGAGCTCATGGATTTTTTGTGTGTACTCCTCCATGGTGGCCCGCAGGCTGAGAACTTTCTCCTGGCGCTCCCTTTCACGCACCTTCTCGGAGTGCAGTTCACTCTGCCAAAATTCTTCCTCATTTAGCTCGCTCTCATTTTGCCGGATCACCTTCTCCAGATGTAGGATCTCCTCATCTGGACGCGAGCCCCTGCTGGCTTCCCAGTGCCTGATGTCCATTTCCAAAGCATCCCCCTGCCTCTCCAGGGAGTAGAGGTGCTCCTGTTGGTGCAGGATAGTCTTGAACAGCTCCTCTTTGGACAGGAGACCCCCACTGGCCCCATCCCTCAAGCCCAGAGCAGCATCCTTTCTGTGCTGCCTCAACTTGCTTTTGGCAAGCGCCTCGCCAGAAGCCACGGAACCCAAGTTGAAAGTTAAGGATTTTTTGGGCGGCCTGGGCCTGGGCACTTCTGTGCTGACAGGTCGAGGTTTGATGGGCAAGCTGGCTCTGACAAACGTCCTCTCAGGTACTTGGGGGGTACTGTCTGAAGAAGGCCTTTCTGTGAGGCTGGGGCCTGTGCGCTGCAGTATAAACTGCACGTCATTGGCATACTGTCCGCACTTGGCCAGAGACTCTACGGGGCATTCATGGGGGAGAAGCTGCCTCTCCTTCTCTCGTAGTCTTTGGATGAGAACATATCGACCTGTCTGACCTGAGGAGAGAGAGGAAGGCGTTATTTGGCGGGAAAAAATCTTCACTACAGACTTCCACCCCCAAAGCTGCCTCCGTCCAGCTGTATTCAGCCTTGAGGTGTAATGAGCTTGGAGCACATTACTGTGGAATGTGCTCCAAGCTCATTACACCTCGAGGCTGAATGCTTGTGGGGGTGGGGTTAATCATTCATGAAGAGACAGAAATAGGCCTGTGAACACTTAAAGCAATAGGGAATCATGCCAATGACCCTCACTTCCTTCCATGCATCTCCAATTCCTTTTTTGAGTTCAGGAGACATAGTTTCAGTCCATGTGTAATAAGAAAATAATGCAAATAACCCCCAGTAAGAATTGGGGTTGACAGTTGGAGATACAAAAGACTAAACAGAGGTGATTCCTACTCCACCAGAAACAGCTGGTAGTGTAGGAGGCAGTCTGCCCATTCAGGTCAGCTTCTTCTCTCAGGATCAGACAGCAACTTCACAGAATCTCTTCTGTATGTACACCTCAAGCAAAGGGCTTGGGAAGTATTTCACACACATGTTCAGTGCAAGTGTTGCATCTTCTTTTGTATCCTAAGGAGTTTCATCTAGCACACAGAGACAGGCTAGCAACATTGTTAAGGACTGCTAAAAAGAGGGATTTTTGGAAATAATGATGATGGGAAGGTACAATTAAGGCTGTGCACCACAAAATAAATAAGCATATTGCCAAGAATCTTCAGAATTTGCAGGACTGTATTAATCCCTTTCTTTGATGGAGCGGACACAGAGAAGAGGACAATAATATCTGCTAAACATAAGGACAATTTGTGGTGTATGTGCCTTCAAGTCACCTGTTGACTTATAGCAACCTCATGAATTGCATAGGATTTTCTTAGGGAAGGAATACTCAGAGACAATTTTGCGAGTTGTTGGTGGTCTCCCATCCAAGTATTAACCAGAGCTAACCCCGCTTAGCTTCCAAGATCAGACTGGATCTGGTTCCTTTAGGCTATTGAGGCTGTTATAAGGATAATACTATTTGCTTAAAAACCAGAGAGAGAGAGAGAGAGAGAGAGAGAGAGAGAGAGAGAGACTAAAAATGTTCCATTCCTGTAGTATTGCCTCTTAAGGCTCTCTTTCCTTTTTCCTCCAAAATATCCAACTGAAAAGTTCTTGCATCGAAGCTAGTAAAATGTGGGCTAGACAGGGCTACTGTTAATTGGATATGTAATTGGTTGACCGACCGAACCCAACGGGTGATCACGGATGGCTGCTTTTCATCCTGGAGAGAAGTGACTAGTGGGGTGCCACAAGGTTCTGTCCTGGGCCCAGTGCTGTTCAATATTTTTATCAATGACTTAGATGAAGGAATAGAGGGCATGCTCATCAAATTTGCAGATGACACCAAATTGGGAGGGGTTGCTAATATGCCAGAGGACAGGATCAAAATTCAAAATGACCTGGATAGATTGGAGAGCTGGGCCAGGGCGAACAAAATGAAATTCAACAGAGAGAAATGTAAGGTCCTACACTTAGGCAGAAATAATGGAATACAGAAATATAGGATGGGGGACACGTGGCTGGATAGCAGTACGTGTGAAAGGGATCTAGGAGTCTTCATAGACCACAAGCTGAACATGAGTCAGCAGTGTGATGCGGCAGCCAAGAAAGCCAATGCAATTCTCGGCTGCATCAACAGGAGTATGGTGTCTAGATCGAGGGAGGTACTGGTACCACTCTACTCTGCTTTGGTTAGACCCCATCTTGAATACTGTGTCCAGTTCTGGGCACCCCAATTCAAGAAGGATATTGACAAGCTGGAGCAAGTCCAGAGGAGGGTGACCAAAATGGTGAGAGGCCTGGAAAACATGCCCTATGAGGATAGACTGAGAGAGCTGGGTATGTTTAGTCTGCAGAAAAGGAGGTTAAGAGGGGACATGATAGCCATGTTTAAATATTTGAAGGGATGCCACGTAGAGGAAGGAGGGGGCTTGTTTTCTGCTGCTCCAGAAACCAGGACAAGGAGCAATGGATTCAAGCTGCAGGAAAGGAGATTCCACCTGTCAGGAAGAACTTCCTGACAGTCAGGGCTGTCCGGCAGTGGAATCTGCTGCCTCGGAGAGTAGTGGAGTCTCCTACCTTGGAGGTTTTTAAGCAGAGGCTTGATGGCCATCTGTCGGGAGTGCTTTGAGGGTGTTCCTGCATGACAGGGAGTTGGACTGGATGGCCCGTGTGGTCTCTTCCAACTCTACATTTCTATGATTCTATAAAAGTTTCAGATCTTTTTAACATTGTGATTTGTATCTGTCTTTGGAAATTTTATTTCAAATTTGATTGATTTTTTACTGGCTGCAGCTCCTGGGAGTGTTTTAATGTATGAACCCAAGCCCCTTCAGACAGAGTTATCATTAGCAAGAGTCCATGAGCTAGCCGCTCCAATTATTTTTTTAGCAGAGATTCAATAAGCCTCTAGCCCACCAGGCTGTTGCCTTAGAAGTCCTGATGAATCTTCCCCAGCACACATAAGCTGTAACAGAAACTCTGTATTATAGAGCCAGGACGGAAGTACCCGACTCTTGTTAGAGGGCAAAAATTAGTGCACGCTTTGCTTGCCACTGCAGGAGTGTTTCCACATCACAAAGCAGAACAACCCCTCTCTATTTGCCTCCAGCAACCCTATCAGTACTGATAGTTAAAGGGGAAACGAATACACACTCCAATTTTATGAGTCATACTTTTACGCTGCAGATGTAAACTACGGCAGTGCTCTGGCCATGGAAAAACAACACGTTCTTTGGAACTGGGAAGGGGCAAGCAATACCTAAGGCTGTTTTGCATGACAAGGACTTAATGATTAAATACCAGAGCTGCACATTAGTGAATCACTCAATATTGTACTCAGTACATTGTGTTACAGGGTTTCTAAGTCATTTGTTTTTATGTAGACTTAGAAGAGGGAAAGAATATGAACTTCCTCCATTCAGAGACAGTAGTCTAACTACAATTCGGAGGCAAGAAGTAGGGTTGAGTTTCACAAATATTAGGTTTTATTTTTAAAAGTAGCCAATGCTTGTTCTCACTAGACACTTTCACCTTCTGGCATGTATAGAAGGTGCCAGGAAATGGCAGGAATTTCTCTCATTTGCACTGACATACGGAGCAGGTAGGAAACAACAGGGATTTCTCTGGCTGTTTCTCACCTTCTCCAAACAGCAACAAGGAAGTCATTTGGGAAGACTGCCATCGGGCCTTCCCGTCATGGGAACTTGCCCGTGGCAAGCAGGGACAACAACACGGGCTATTCCTTTGCTTCTGCTGTGAGACCATCTGCCTTTGGCTCTCCTGCAATTGTCACCTGGCAGCAGCCATTCCACCAGGCAAACCCAGCCGGCTATTATAAAACCTGTAACTTGAACTTCCTTTTTTCCCCTCCTGGCTCCCTACACCTTATTCCTTTGTGTGTTGTGTCTTACATTCAGGTTGCCATGTTAAGAGCAGTTACATTCCAAATCTGGGAGGCTTTTTGGCTAAATGGGAGTATAGTAACAAGATAACATAAATGAATAGAATTTAGGATGCTTGAGCCAGTGTATGTAGCTTATAAAAATAGGAGTCACAAAATTGAGAGAGAGGATCCTGCTGACTATTTTTGCTTCTTTGTTTAGCACCCTTATACACTACATAGTTATAGTGCTACAAATCTATTCTCACTACCAAGGTTCCATCCTATGGAATTTGGGATTTGCAGTTTAGGGAGTGGGGAAAAGGGGCAGGGGGTTAAAGAGAAAGCTTTCACAGGTGCTGATGGGAAGGTTTTGTTTGTTTGTTTGTTTTTAAGCCTAACTGCTGCTAGGAGTTTGATTTGGTTTGGGCTGGACTAGTCTGAAGAGAGAAGGCAGGTGGGGAAAAGGGGAGGAGAGAAATCCTGAGATTAGAAAAAGGGAGAGACATAATTGACTAGGTGGACATTTTCCTTTCCAGAAAGTTTCCCATGAGGGAATGCTGAACACTCAGAAATAAAAGTTCCCTATTCAATTCCCCACTCGGCCATGGAAACCCACTGGGTGACCTTGAGTGCATCACACACTCTCAGTCCCAGAAAACCCAGGATAGGTTTGCCTTAGAATTGCCATAAACTAGAAATGACTTGAAGGCACACAAAAACAAGAATTGCTTTAGGTAAATAAATAAAAATCTCCTTTCTCACTACAGCTGGTCAGAGAAACAATGTCTACTTCTCTAAAAGGAGGACACCAGGTAGCGTTTTCCAGTAAGAGTATGTGACAGGTTAATAAAAGTTTACCACAGATTGACCACAGAAGAGTAATGCAGGTAAATGGTGGCACTTGTTTGTAAAGTCTGAAACTGCCTTTTGCTTACAGGCTGGACTGGTGTCAGGAAAAAGAAACTGTTATGAAACACAGCAAGTTTTGCTATAATGCATGTATTTTTTACAATGCAAATTGGCAATAATACAATTAGTTAATAGGGGAATATTATTTGCAGAATACAAATTTTTAATTGACTAAAGCATGATTCCATCTTCAGCATTCAAATCTGGCACCACTCCACATCTCAGCTGTTGTGGCAACCCCTCCTCCCCGTATCTTAGCCAGTTTGTCAGACATATGGGTTTGAAAAGTTAGGAATTAAATTGAGGTGGATGGAAGGAGCAGGAGGGAGCAGCTGCAAACCACGGATGAGATTTTAAGCTGGAACAGCAGTGAGCACAGTGGATGGACAGAGAGGGTAGAACATTTGCGAGGATAAGATTTTAAGCTGGGACTAGAGTGAGTGAGGTAGACGGAAGGAGGTGGTGAGATTGTTTGCAAGGGATAAAATTTTAAGTCAGGACCACAGCATGTGAGATAGATGGAAGGAGAGGGAGCAGTATCATGGGACATGGGGTTTTAAGTTGTGAATAAAGTGAGGTAGATGTAAGAAAGAGGAAAGAGTATTTGTGAGGGATGAAATTTTAAAATCAGGACAGGAATAAATGAGGTGGACGGAGGGAGGGAGGGGGTGAGCGTTTGTGAAGCATGAGATTTTAAGTTGGGACTGAAGTGAGATGGATGGAAGGAGCGGGAGAAAACATTTCCAAGCCAGATATGGTATTTTAAGCTGGGACAGGAGTGAGGGGAAAGAAAGAGAGGAAGCATTTGCACAACATTTGACTGTTGCAGCAAGCTGATGCTTCTATGTGCCAAGGTGTGGCAAGCATTATTAACTGTCTGAATTATTGGGGGCCTCTCTACTTTTTGGGGGGCTCCAGAGGTTGGGGGGTGTACTTTGCCCAGTCCTGCCATAAATACTTATCCTCATGTTTTTCAATGGTAAGAGTCACCCTTTATACTTATAATTAAAATTTATTCATTAAAATTAGTGGCAAGTTAAATAAATATCTTATCTACCAGTGATATTTTCTGAGATCTGCACCAAACCCGATTTTTCCCATAAGTCCTGTTATTTTTAGAGCACGTAAACCAAGAGCAGGGCCCCTTTCTGTTCCTGAGGCCTGCTTTCCCTTATGGCAAACATTTCTGGAGCCACATGCAATGATGTGGACTTGAGTCAATTGACTTGGACTGAAGTTGGACTTAAGTCACTTCAGTAACTCAACCTGCACTTGACTCAGCAATAAAGGACACACTAACTCAACACAACTTGTGACTTGTATGTTTTTAGTGACCAACTTGCTGCATTTCTCAGAGAGAACAGCAAATGGTTTAGGCAATGGGCTTGAGGTAGGCTTGAAGTCTGCTCAGCAGCCTGATCCCATGGCATATTGGAGGAGGCTTCTAAAGGTTTCCTAAGAGCAGAAAGCAAGACTCACTCCAAGAGCACAGGATGAATTTTTAAGAGGGAAATACCAAATGTGTTAGGCAATGGGCTTGAGGAGGAAGGATGCTTCTCTCTAAAGCTTTTGGAACCTCAGCAATGGGTAGTAAGGAGGACGCAAAAGCCTCCAGCTTTGGGAAGGGGGAGTAAGAAGGATCCTATTCCCAACTGCCAAAGGTGCAGATACCAAAATGTGGAGGGATGATTCTGCTTAAACTGTTAAAACAGACTATATTTGACTCTGTCCAGAAATTCTGGAATATAGGTTGGGGTATAAAGTTGGCTCTAAGACTTGAAACTTGACTTGAATTATCTTGCAAGAACTTGAGACTTGACTTGAAGGTAGACTTGACTTGAGACTTAGAGTAAACGACTTAAATACATCACTGGCCACATGTTAGTAGTGGATGGGACAATAAACTGGGCAGAGCTCTTCCCCCTCTCTCTTACACATATCCATTCACACACATGCAATTAAGCCTGAAGAAATTAAGCCTAGAGCCAATGAAGGACTTTATTCTACCTTCTTTACAAGAGTGGGGCAATTTAGGCAGGATACAACCTATAGGGAAGAATTAATTTGCTTCCCCTCCATCTGTGACTAGGGTTGCCGCCATAAAAACTGGAAAGAGCTCTTGTACCTTTAATGGTTATGTAAAAGAGGGAACTTCAGCAGGTGTTGCTTGCTACCTGGTCACATGACAAGCAAAACCTGCTAAAAAACCCTGTTCTACATAACCATTCAAAGCACCAGAACCATCACTAGTTTTAAATATGGCAACAACTGTTTCAATACGCAGAAACAAGGTTTGCAAACAGCCTCTCACTGGTGCCATGGAAGGCTTTTTTCCCAAATCAGCTTCAGTGGAGTGGATGCGGAGGTGGAATGTCTCATTAGTTGCACTGAATAAGTGGTCTAGAGGGACTTCTTGGGTATGCAATGACAGCACAAAGTCTTTGACAGCTTCATCAGTAAAAGAACAGAGCCAGCCAACTTGATCCAGGTCTTCCCTCACTCCAATTCAATCTTCTTTTGTTAAGGCAATTTCTTCCTGCTTAAGCCACCAATTTTCCCAGGTGGAAGGAAAAGTCCTGCAAACAGTCAAGGAAGATGCAAAACTCGCAGTGACAGGAGGGAAGGGAGAAGAGGGAAGGATTTGGCAGTGCTGCCAAACAATGGAAATAAACTCTCAGAAGGGAACCCACTTGTACGCTCAAATACATACCCACAAGTCATTGTCCAAACTAGACTTTTCACACAAAGTTCAGTCATGCTACTTCTAAAAAGCAAAATGTTGATAGCATTTGGGCTGTTTAGTGCTCAACCAAATCATGCAAGTGCCACAGATGAATAGAGCTATCAGTGGTTGTCATCTATTACACAGGAATAATCCTTGCTTACATAATAGGGATGTGAACATTCAGAGTGCAAGTAAAACACTAGTTTGAAAAAAAGTTTTATAAAACAGATATTCAGGCAAGAAAATGAAAACTGCAATTCCGTGTACAGGTACATGAGAGTAAGTGCCATTTCCTTCAGCAGACCTTGTGTACAGGTACATGAGAGTAAGTGCCATTTCCCTCAGCAGACCTTGTTCCTGAGTAAATATACATAGAATTGAGCTACAGGCCTACTTTTAGGCCATTTCTGCACTAGACTGTTATAGTGCTATTATTCCACTTTTAACATCCCATGGAATCCTGGGGTTTGCAGTTAGGGAGGGGCCCTGGGCTTCCACAGGATGTTGAAAGTGGAAGAATAGCACTATAACAGCCTAGTGCAGGCCTTAGACAGAAAAGTTAAAAAAAAAATTACTTACCAATGGCACGTGCCAAGGCTATGACAATCTCTTGGCAGGTGGTCTGATCTGAGACACCACATACCACCCGCTGGACACCGTCGACCCAAACCTTCAGCTCCATCACCAAAAAAGCAGAAGAATAGGCTTTTCAGATCATGGCTGTGAGCCTTCCCTGCGGAGATATTTCAAAGAAACACAAGTTTAAGTCTATGCTCTCTGATTTTGTTCTCAGATTAATGCCCTTGTCTGCTTTAAGAGCAAGAATATTAACTGGGGATAATTCTAGGAAGTTTGGGGATTTGGGTACCTATCTCCACCCCCACCTCACCCCCTGCAGCTTCTAGTCTGTCTATTCCAAAAGGCAGAATCTGGTTTGCTTATTCAGATTCTTCTGGCTGAAAGAGTATGAGAATGGGAGAAATTGTGTGTTCTTCAGTTGCATTTTCCTAGACTGTCTACACATTTCTTTTGCAGAAGATGGCATCTTACCTCTGTAAATAGTCCCCTTCCCACAACTCCAGAATCCAATAAACTTATGTAGGTAATAATTCTGTCAGCGTTTATGTTTGACTTCCCAAAGACAGACTATACTGGGTGACTCAAATCAATGAAGAGTAACAAGTTTAAAGCACAGTTCTATTTCATAACCACTCAGTCATTGCATTAATGAACACAACTCATTGCCAAGGTGCAGTCAACCAGCATGAGAGAACTGAAATGAGACCAAAAACTGTCCTCAATTTTAAAGACTGCCCTAGCCAGAAAAGATCTAACTGCTGCCAGAGCACTTGTGAACAATTGTGAAAACACATTCACAATGTATTTAACTTATATTTGCTGTTGGCCAATACGGAGATTGACAAAGTCTTCAATCACATGACGAGTCATCTAATCAACAGCACAGGAAACACATAAGTCATACAGTCTGAGTCATGTGGATATCAAATAAATATTTGCATTAAGCTGTGTGCTAGAAGCAGGTTCCTGGAGAGAGACTGAATGATTAACTAACTAAGAGAACAGTGGAAACTACTTTGCTCTCTTTCTTCTTTTCAAAACCTGTCTGAGTGAAACTGCATGCTACACACAGTAAATAGCTCTTGTTCCTTTTACTTCTCATTAATATTAGGTAATTAACATTAATGCACTATCCCTTTCTCATTTATTTAAAATATACAGCTTCAAAATTCCAAAGGAAAATGCACATTCTTCTTTTCACCAGAGTACAGATAGGATAACTATGTATTGTGCTGGTGTGAAACTTACAGTGGAATAAAAATGAAGATTGGGGTAATTTAGAGACTGATCTCCTCGATTTTTTTTTAAAGGGCCATTTTTATGTTTCACCCCAAGTATCTCTAGCCTCGTCCCTCCATTTTTAGTTGGGTCTAAATGGTTTTAAAAAGACAGCTGGCAGCTCAGAGAAAAGGAATTTTGCAGATCAAATATTGAACAATGATAGTCTGGTGTGAATCAGCCACCCCAGAGAACTATGAAAAGAATGAAGAACTGCAACTGCCTGGCTGGATAGCAGACAACTGGAATCTAGTTCTCAACACAAGGTCACCTTGGTTAACAGAGCCACACCTGAAAAATGTTCTTTTCTTCAAGCCAAAGTGCAAAAGTACATTGTCTAGATTAAAAAAAAACACACACACACACATGTGCCCGTACAGTCACAAATAGCTGCCATATGCAAATACCTATATGTTAGTTTTGAGTGTTGGATTTCAGTTTTGAGATTTAAGTACCAGTCTTTCTATTTGTGGATTTTAAAAAATGGATTGCTTTCCACTCTGGTCAAAAAAAAGTGGATATCCTAAAAATAATTTGTCTTTCAAGTATTTTTTACAGTTCTAAGAACCTGACAAAACCAGACACCTATATTAAGGAAGGGAGAAAGACTAGTAACTATCTCTTTCAGTCTTCTTTTTATCAATCTTTCTTAAAGTATCTGATAAGATTGATTTCCCTCCCTTTGTTTCAGGAACTGACACCATATCTGTACTTACTGACTACAGCTGTTTCTTTCTTTCCTGGAAACTCACTGTGGACCAGCAGCCCATGGCTCATCACTTTAAGTAGCACTGCATTATTATACAAGAATGAGGTGCCCGATATAATTTTATGAGCCATACCCTCAGCCAAATATGTTAATCATACAAGTACCCCCACATAATCAACAAAAGGGATCTTTATGAAGCAAAAAACGCTTATTCCCTATCTAAATATTCCCTGTCTAAATATATGTTATTTTCTGATTCATTAAAATGAGTGTAAGGTATTACATGGGTAATAAGAAGAATGCAGAGCCGCTTATAGGGGACATTGCTTCTCTAAATATTTTCATACATGGAAAAGATCTAGATTTGGGGCAGACCATGTCTGTGATTCCTCAGAGAGCAAAGACCAAGCTGGTAAAGGTCAGAGAGCAGCTTGTTTGCATCTCAAACCAGCTGTAGGTAAGCAGAAATTTGCTTGTGCTCAACTGCAGAAGATCAGGCTGATATGGACAAAGGGTGTAACAGGAGGGTTATAAGACTTCCACTAGGAATGCCAAGACTTCCACCAACCATACTAGGGAGACACATGTTCAAATTTAGTACTAAGAGACAAGCAAGGAATTTTCCAAGTGCTGACATATTTTATGACCACCCATTTAAAAAGATTCCATTCCCATTTAATCTACTAAAGCACAAGTTGAGAGTTTTCCACCTGGAGCCATATACGCCTTCCTGGGATCCTGAATCCACCCTTCTCTTATGTTCTCTCGTCCCCTTCTTCGTGATACCACCATTTGCTGGTTTCCAGCATCTGATACAGCTTTTTCTCCATTCAAAATGGCTAAAATGTCCTTCCTAACACTTTGTTATTTTCAGTGACATCTTTAAAACAGCAGAAACTATTTTACCCACCAGACAGTGCCTCACCCCATGTTAGACTTTGATATTTTCTATTCTGGAATAGATCTCCGAGCCTTTTAAAAATAACCTCCAAAACTATATGTAAATCCCCAGTAATCTGGATAGTTCTCAACTCACTGTAACTAAAACTAACACCTTCCAGTAGTGACAGATTTAACCAAATATCACAATAACGCACAACATGGGAAAGATTAAGTGCTGTTGAATTTACCATTCGTTTTATCACCTGTTGAAATAGAAGAAAAATGTTTGTTTTCTTCAGCAACCATTCAGCACAATGATAATTTTGTTATTTCAGCTGAATGAGGCTCATTATTTAGGGGGCTTTTAAAAGGGACCGTTTCCTTAAAATCGTAATCTCATCCTCGTTCAAACTGGTAATAAATTGCAAGATATTTTCAAGCAAATGCATGATAAAGACAGATTCCCTTAAGTCTTTGTTTTCCACAGATATGTTAACAAAACATTTCAGACACATGTAGCTTTTTAAAAAGTGCACTACTTCTTTATAATTATTTACTTATTTATAATATTTGCATGCTGCAAGATCGCCAAGTGGTTCATATTAAAAGTGCAAGTGTTACATTCAGTAGTTATGGGCAGAAAAGACTGTTGTTTTAATATATACATTTCTATGAAACCACATCATCCATTTTGACATTTTACAGAACAATGGTATTCCTCTACATTAGTGGGAGGGGTAGGGGTGAAGTCCAGCAGGGCAGCTTGGTTGAAAAACAGTGGGGCTTCACTAGCTAACCTAGACTAACCTGTACCTCAAGCACAAATCAGGAAATACATGCAATATGCCATGGATAGATACAATGTGTATTGTGTTTATACCATTCCAAGCATGGTTACCCAAAGTAGTGATCCCAGGACTGGTGCCGGTCTGCAAGCTAACAGCTGCTGAATCTCCAAAGAGTTTCCAGGAAAGGAAAAAACATAGCATTTGCCAGTGGGCACAAATATAGTGACACACTGGGGAAAAATATCTGCTGGTCCCACATATCAGATAGCCCAAGAAGCACTGATTTAAAGGACACTAGTCTCCTTTTATAGCTGAGAAAATAGTATGTGTTTAGTTGAAGGTCAGTCTGTGATTACACGGCAGAAAATTCTTGAACCAAAATGACTAATACGAACACTGTTGACCATATCAAGAGTGTTTTCTCCTCAGTGGCTACAGCCTCCCTCACAACCTTGGAATTATTGAGCAGGGTATACAGAGGGACAGGCATGCCTCCCACAGATAATAAAAACCCAGCACTTTTCTTCAGAGTTTAAGTATTGCTGTTGGCCACAAATTATGAAGAGAGTGCACACACATTCTTTTTGTTTTTGCTGAAGAATCTACTCCTAATTCCTTGCCTCACTTTCCTCCGAACTCTTCACAAAACCAAGGTCCCTCCCACCCCAAAAAACCTTGGCTCCCACCTTCTTGTTACAGGAAAAATTTCTACCCTCATCCAACAACCCATTAATAAGTTTCATCTGGCTGAGTCCTAGACTATGGGAAAAGTGCCCCTGAGCATTTGCATAGTACCGTCCATTCAGCCTCCAGACACACTCAGAAACCAAGGGTACTTTGCCTCCACAATTGTAATGATTTACTCACAGATTTCAGTAAAAGGGTTCAGTTCACAGTCCTTAATACATATCCACCCTGTTTTTGGCTTCTTTGGTTACAGTTCTGACTGGCTTTTCTTTTCTTCAACCAATCTGTTGCTCTCTCATTTTCTCTCTTCCCAACTACCTTTCCCTGTATATTGGGTGAAGAGAAAGAACTAGCCAATAGCAAAATATATCCAATCTGCACCCAGCTTTGAAGACTGGGAAGAAGAGCTCAGAAGAAAATTTGTGAACATCTGCATTTAAGAATGTATTTTATAACAGTTTATCTGGTTATATGAGGGAGAAATTAAAATGTGGGGGTTAATTAATGTTAATTTTAAAGAACTAATTACACAAGAAAATTTCAGTTACTGATTTTTTTAAAAATTATTTATTTATTACATTTATATGCCACCTTCCTCTGAGAGTGGGCCCCAAAGTGGCTTCCAAAAAAAGATAAAAGCCTTAATAAAACATTTAAAACAATTTTAAAACATTAAAAAAATAAAATTATACAAACCTACAAAACTTTTTAAAAACATCTTGATAAATTAGAAGCCCACCTGTTTACATATTAAAAGCCTGCTCAAATAAGAATGTTTTTGCCTACTGGCAAAAGGAGAGCAAGGAGGAGGCCAGCCTAGCTTCCTGAGGAAGGGAGTTCCAGAGGGTGGGAGCAGCCACCGAGAAGGTTCTCCCCCGTGTCCTCACCAGGAGAGCCTAGGACAGTAGCAGAATCGGGATAGAGACTTCCCCTGCAGAGCTCTGTCAAGTTCAGATAGGGAGATATGGTCTTTCAAATAATCCTGAGCTAAGCCATAAAGGGCTTTATATGTCGTGACCAGCACTTTGAATTGTGCCCAGAAATGAACAGAAAGCTAGTGAAGCTGTTTTAACAAGGGAGTTATGCGCTTGCTGTAACTGGCCCTGGTCAGCATTCTAGCTGTTCTTTGGACTCACTGAAGTTTCCAAACAGTTTCCAAAGGCAGCCCCCTGTAGAGTACATTACAGTAGTCCAACTGACATGTAATCAAGGCTTGTGTCACTGTATCCAGCTCTGATGTCTCAAGGAATGAGCACAGATGGTGCACAAGTTTTAACTGTGCAAATGCACTCCTGGCCTCTGCTGAAACTTCAGCATCCAGGCTCAGAGTCCAGTCTAGGAGAATACCCACACTGCAAGCCAGAGCTAGCCCCATCCAGCAGAGGCAGAGTCCCTATTCCTGACCTCCCTTTTGACTGACCAGGAGCACCTCTGTCTTGTCTGGATTAAGATTCAGTTTGTTTACCTTCCAGTCCATTACTGACAACAGACATTGGTTCAGTACCAAGACAGCTTCCTTGGAATCAGATGGAAAGGAGAGGTAGAGTTGGGTGTCATAAGCATATTGGTGACATTGAACCCAAAGCTCTGGATGACCTCTCCCAGCAATTTCATATAGATGTTAAACAGCATGGGGGACAAAACAGAACCCTGAAGGGTCCCCCACAGGCCATTGGCCAGTGAGTCAAACAGGAGTCCCTCAGCACCACCTTCTGCATTTGCCCCTCCAGGAATGACTGGACCCATTGCATAACAGTGCCCCCAAGTCCCATCCCAGAGAGTTGGCTCACAAGGATACCATAGTCAATGGTATCAAAAGCTGCTGAGAGGTCCAAAAGAACCAACAGGGACATACTCTCCCTGTCCAATTCCCTACATAGGTCATCCACCAAGGTGACCAAAGCAGTCTCCAGTGGTGTAGTGGTTTAAGCATTGAGCATTGATTGTGAGAGCCAGCTTAATGTAGTGGCTTGAGCATTGGACTATGATTCTGGAGACCAGGATTCTATTCCTTGCTCAGCCATGGAAACCCACTGCGTGACCTTGAGCACATCACACACGCTCGGACCCAGAAAACCCCATGATAGGTTTGCCTTAGGGCCACTGTAAGTCAGTCTCTGTTTGGCACAGATCTCTGGGAAGAAATTTCTTCTAAATGAGAAGTGATTCTCTGTACAGGAACATCAAAAACGTTTTCAAAGTTAATTTGGTGCTCTCTTGTACTGGCATCAAACAACACTACTGAAAGAACAATTTTAAAATCCTTTATAATTTGTTATAGGCCTTTCTTCGTTTGAATTCAATCCCTTTTGCTTCTTTTTTTTTATAAGATTCCTCATATCCTGAAGGAATTTCAGGTCATGTTGGTAATTTTGTTGCCATTTTCCACACCTCTCTCCTATCAATTATTTATTAGTGAAGTATGTGTATCCTCAAGGCAGCTCAATGAACTACATAGCTCTAAGAGCATCTTTTAGACCAGAGCTTTCCAAACTTTTCATGTTGGTGACACACTTTTTAGACGTGCATCATTTCACGACACAGTAATTCAGTTTTTGTAGCAACCCAGAGGGTAAACTAACCGATTATGCATGTGCAGTACCCAGAAGTGTATCTAGGGTGGGGAAAGGCAGTTCCCCCATCCTGCCCAGCTGCCGTCGCCCTCGCCAGGAAAGACCCTGGCGAGGGTGGCGGCAACAGGAAAGGCAGCCCCCCTACCCGATCCTGGCCCATTGCCATCACCCTTGGCAAGAAATGGCTCCTGCGAGAGCAGTGGCAGCAGGAACGGCTCAGGTGAAGGGGGTCTTTCTCAGCCCAGGAAGGTGACACACCTACGCACTTTTAGTGACATACTAATGTGTCGTGACACACCATTTAGAAAGCCCTGCTTTAGACATAAGGAACCACCTCTTGATTGTAGCAAAGCACATGTAAGAGACTTCAAGATGCTTCTGGGTGAAAAAATGTATCTTTGTAAGCTCTCCAGTTCACAGGAACAAGCAGACTGATGAAAGCATTGAAGAGCCACATAACCACATGCTCTGGTAGACTACCCACAATTGTTCTAGAAAGGTATCATTCTTAAAAATATTTTTAAAATGACCTGCCTTATTCCTTTTCCTATAGAAAAAGGAATTAGAAATATAGCAAAATTACCATAAACAGCACATTACATTAAGTGGTGGCTTTCAGGTGCTACATTTTAGGTCTGACAGTATTACCTAGTACATCTATTGGATAACAATCCTTATTTTTGTCTTACAGATGAAGTTTTAAATGCCTGGATGAAACAAGCCATTTCCTGAGAGAGTTAAAAAAAGGCACTTGGAAGGGGTGGGGTGGGGACTGAGCAAAGAGGAATGAAAAGTACACAAACATTTTGAGGATCCAGCGCTACAAAAATAAATGTAGGAGGGAAAGAGGAAAGTGGTATTGGCAGTAGCTCAAGTAAGTGCCTGCAATAAATACTGCAATGCAATTAAGTCATTTCACATTTTCCAAAATAATCTTTTCCACAGTGAATTGCAGTCACTGGAAAGTGAGTAGGGGAAGGAGAAGAATGTGCCATTTCATTTTATGTATGCTACATGAGCACAGGAAGCTTTCAGTCTCTAACATCATCAATCATCTCCAATTTGCCATTTATTTGCACACTGCACTCCTTTTCTGGCACTGCTCTGAATCAGAATTCAGTCACTATGGTACCATCTGTTGTTAAATTTTTGTGCATAATTTCATGGATAAGATGGGGCAGGAGTTGATGGTAGGGAAAAAAAATATATACTTTGGTCCAGTTTAAAAGCATCCTTGCCATTTTCCAGGGTCTCTTTCACATTAAAATTTATCACATTTTAATACCACTTTAACTGCCATGGCCTGTGTCCAATGGAATCCTGGAGTCTATATTTTGGTGAGACACTCGAGGAACACTCTGGCTGAGAATTCTAAATACTCACTTCTTCCAAAACTACAAACTCCCAAATTTCATGGGATACAGCGGCGGTGGCTAAAGTGGCACCAAAGTGGTATAGCCGTATAGTCAAAGACACCTGGGAAAGGCTCTTTTCCCTCTTTAAGTAATGCAAATAAGGATCTTGTCAAATATCAGTGCTATGTCTATTGACTATACTTCATGCACTGTTCTCAGCTAAGATATATCTACATGGGTTTTCTTGTTTTAAAGAAGTACTTTCATACATGAGAGTTAATGTGATGTAGTGGTTATAGTGTTGGACTAGGATTCTGGGAGACCAAGGTCTGAATCCCCACTCAACCACAGAAATCCACTGGGTGGCACTAGGCAAGTCACACTCTCTCAGCCAAAAAGGAATGCAATGGCAACTTCCCTCTGAAAAAACCTTGCCAAGGAAATCCCATCATAGGTTTATCTTACAGTAGTTATAAGCTGGAAACAATTTAAAGGCACATAATAACAACATTCATACTTATCCCACTGTGGTGTTTTAAGAACTCATTGTTATGGCATACATAGAACTATTCTTCACAAGAATGCCTTCAGGATGTTCAGCACCCACAGCAATCAGGAAACACTTCTATGAAACAGGGGTGGAGGAGGATATCAGCACTGCCCTGTTTAATGTATTACATAAAATAGAAATAGCAGTTACATTTCTGTACTGCTTATCAGTGCAAAGCATCTCCTAAGCAATTTACAATGTGTTTAGCTAACTGCTCCCAGCAAGCTGGGTACCGATCTACAGAAAGATGGAAGGCTGAGTCAACCCGGAGTCCTGCAGGATCAAACTAACAACATTGTGGCTGCAGTACCAGCATTTAACCACTGCGCCATCAGGGCTCTAAAAGCCTAACTTCAATTTATCAGGGATGGGGGGTAGTTTTCCAGATGTTGTTAGATTAAAACTCTCATCATCCTTGACCACTGGCAATGATGGCTGGAGCTAAAGGGAAGGTCATAGCTTTCTCACCCCTGATTCTGATCATTATTAAAGAAGCATGTAAAACAAGGCATACAAGATCATTTTTATTCCCATTCCCAAATACCTGAAGGCACTCCATTTTCTGATTATCTGTTTATTCACCAATATAATGTAGCCTTGTATATCCTCCCAACTTTACCTGGGACAGACAAAATGCAGTCTTAACCAGAAGATCACACAAGAACATCAGTGGACCTCTCCTACCCACTCAGCTACAGAGCTGCTACCCAGATCAGCTCCACAACGGGGTGGGAATTAATAGAGCAACTAATTATTGATCATAAATCCAGTTTTTTCCTTTGCCATTGAAGCAGACTTTCTGACATTCTGGGTTATATAGTATTCAAAAATGTGATTGCTGGGCACCAAAGTACAAGAAAAGAACATATCTGCAGGAGCCTGGACAATTACAAAGACTTTTTGAAGTAAAATGAACCCTATTTCCTGGAGAGAAAAAAGAGAAAAGCAGCTACTGAACAGCAAGGTGCAGGGTCTAACAAAATCCCTGACCATACTGCTATTTGCTAATTCAAAAATGCAAACCAAAATGGTTCCTTAGCAGAATCTAAAGATACCATCTTCAGAAATGTTAGGATAACAAGGTAAATTCTACAGCAACAACACTGGGCCAAAACAAGAAAGTGCTAAATAAAGGGCAAGGACAAAAACCATCTTCTGAAGGAGGCTGTTTGCTCTTCCTTTACAACAACAGAAGTTCTGTTAATTCCCTTCCCACCCAGCCCCACTCTGAATAAAGCCAATGGTGCTAATCCCTCTTTTGTACTGGTAATCAAGATTTCCCAAGGGAGTGATATTTTGAAATAAGCCAGTATGAATAGCCTCATGGGTTCCGATAGCTATCTGAACACAATTCCCATGCTCTCTATCACAATACTGCAAGGGAGAGAGGCATCTTAGATCAGTGCTTACTAAGGTAACTGATGTGGGCTGCAACAGTTTTTCTTTCACTCAGTTGAAATGAGGCCCAATCAGCCATCAGATCCAACCCCTTGCTCAGTGCAGGATCTCCTGCTAAAGCATCCCCAGCAGGTAGGTTTTTGAAGACATCCAGAGATAGAGATCCCACCACCACTCTCGGCAATTGGTTCCACTGCTGAACTGCTCTCACTGTCAGGAAGTTCATTCTAATGATCAACAGAAATCTACCCTCCTTTAAAACTTAAAACCTAGATAGTTAGTTCTACTCCCTGAGGCATCAGAGAACAAGGCTGCACCTTCCTCTTTGTCACAGGTCTTGGGGTAATTAAAGAGTGCAATCATGTCACCCTTCAGTCTTCTCATCACCAAGCTGAACGTGCCCAGCTCCTTCAACCTCTCCTCATAAGTTTTGTTTTTGATACGTCTTATCATCCTCATTGCCCTTCTCTGAACTTGTTCCAACTTGTCCATATCCTTAAAATGAGGTGTCCAGAACTGAATGCAGTACTCCAGATGAAGCTTGAGCATCACAGAATATAGTGGAAGCTATTACTTTCCTCGTCTTGGAAACTATGGTTTTATTAATGCAGATAACATTTGAGAGTATTTGCATTCTCTGCTACAGCATCACACTGCCGGCTCATGTTCAATTTATGATTAACAGTAATCCCAAGGTCCTTTTCACATGTACTAGTGCCAAGCCAAGTATCCTCCAACCCAAACATGTGAATTTAATTTCAGCCCAGTTTTCTAGTTTATCAAGGTCCTTTTGAATACTGTTCCTGTCTTCCAGTGTGTTACCTGCCCTTTTCAGTTTTGTATAATCCATACATTTGATAAGAATTCCCTCAACCCCAATACCTAAATCATGGGTAAAAATACTGAAGAGTGCCAGTCCCAGGACAGAGCCCTAAGGCACTTCACTTGATACCTTCCTTTCCAGTTTGAAGCATAGCCACTGATGACAATTCTTTGAGCATGGTTTTCCAACCAATTATGGATCTCTCTGATGGTGTTTCCATCTATTTCATATTTAGTCAAAATATCACAGGGAACCTTATTAAATGCTTTACTGAAATAGAAATAAATGATATTCACAGCATTCCCATCTTCTAGTAAACTAATGACCCCCCCAAAAAAGGGATGTAAGATTAGTTTGACAAGACATATTCTTGACAACCCCACCTTGGTTCCTACTAATCACTGCACTGCCATCAAGATACTTGCAAACAGTCTCCTGTATAATCTGTTCTAATATTTTTCCTGGTATGGTGGTCAGGTTGATTGAATTGTACAGCTGGCCCTCCGCATTCACTGAAGCGAGGGTCACAGCACCCTCACAAAAGTGAAAAAAAAATCAGAAATATCAAAATGTGTGTGTGTGTATGTGGGATGGGGACTGAGGCATGGGGGGGGCAGGGTCCAAACCAAGTCAGGACAAGGACAGGGAAAGGGATGGCTGAGCATGGTGGCTCTATACTTCCCCTCTCTCACTTATCTCCTTCCTTAGGTGGTAGAGGTTTGTGGTGTTGAGATGTTGGGCTGTGAGGCATCCTTAGCTGGCCAAACAGCAGCTGGTGGAAGAGGAAGAGGGCCAGGGGCAGTTTTTTTAAAGGACTGCACATCCTGATCAGAGTTGCCTAAAGGGAAAGTGCCTGCAGAAAAGAAGCACTTCGGGGGTGGGGGAGGCAAAAGTTGGAGAAACTTGCAAATAATCAAATCCATGAAAGTTAAACTGCAAATAGGCCAACTGTAGTTTCCTGGATTTTTTCTTTTCTTTTCTGAAGAGAGGAACAATCTTTGCTTATGTCTAGCCTGCTGGCACCAGTTCTCCAAGATTTTTCAAAAATGGTGGCAAGTGGTTCTGCAAGTATGTCAGCAAGTTCATTCAATGTTCTTGGATACAGTTCAGCTGGCCCTGCAGATATGAACTCAGGTGATTCCTGACTCACTCCTTATCAATTCTGATTTGCTACCCAGACTCCTTGCCAAGGTCTGTGCTGATGCATGGAAATACACAGTCCTCTTCTTGGGAAAAAACTAAAGCAAGATCAGTATTGAACAGTTCTGCTTTTTCATTCTGATCTGTTAGCATTTTACCATCCTTGCTGAGCAGGAGTCCCACCATTTCCTTTGTCATTCTCTTGCTTTGAAAATATGTGAAAAACTGCTTTTGTTGCTCCTTGCTTCTCTTGCCAGTCTCAAGTCATTTTGCATTTTAGCTTTCCTTAAACTATTCCTGCCAGCTCAGGCTATATATTTGCATTCTTCCTTGGTGATTCATCCTTCCTTCATTCTTTATATGTGGTCTTTTCCTTTTCACTTCCTCCTCAAGTTTACTATGCAGCCACATTCACCTTTTCAGATGTTTCCCATTTTTTCTTCTTTCACGGAATTGTTTGTGGTTGTGTTTTTAGTTCCTTCTTCATGCAATTCCAGCTATGCTAGGTTTCTTTTTCCTTTAGCATAACTAGCCATAGGATTCTACCTAGTATTTCCCTGAGCTTGAGAAAATCAGCTTTCCTGAAACACAAAGTTCTGGCTTGACTATATAGTAGGTCCCCCATATCCACAAGGAATATTGTTCTCAGACTTAATGCAGATAGCAAAAAACACAGATAATACAAAATGCTGTATTGGGTCAGGTGGTGAAGGAGGGAGGCAGCTTAATTGCCCAGCTTCTCCTTCTTTCTGGCCTTCCTTTCCAGTGGCGCCTGGAGAGCAGCCTCCTCCCTGGAAGTCAACTCCAGAAGGAGGTCTGGCTGCGTGCTTCTCTCAGCCAAGGAAGGAGTGTCCATCTCCTTCCTCAGTCAAGAAAGACATGGGGGAGCCATGTCAGGCTTTCCAAGCCTCTCTTGGCTGAGGAAAGAGTGCCTGTCTCCTTTCTCAGCCAAAAGAGGTGCAAGAGGAGCTGTGCTGGGCTTCCCATGCCTCTCTCAGCCAAGGGAGGAGTGTCCATCTCCCTCCTCAACTGAGAGAGGCATGGATCACGGGTGAGTGAAACCATGGATACCGATCATGTGGTTATGAGGGAATGTACAGTACTCTGCTTTGGCCTGTCCTTCATTCATAAATTGTGGCATTACATGGTCATTCCCCCCTAAAGTATAACTGCTTTCAATCCAGTGACCAACTCCTCCTTAGTGGATAGGGTCAAGTCCAAGATTGCTGATTCCTTCCTCCACCTTTTGAAAGAGGAAATTATCTCCAAAGAACACTAGGAATTTGTTGGAGAGCCTATGCTTAGCAGAGCTAGTTTCTCAGCAGATATCAACATAGTTGAAGTCCCTCATAACTTGCTTCCTGAAGATTTCTGAGATTTGTTTCAGAAAAGCATTATCTGCCACCTTGTCTTGGTTGGGTAGCCTGCAGTAAACTCCTATTACAATGTTGTTTTTGTTTCTTTCTCCATTTCTCCATCTCCAGTTTGATCACTTGCATGGATTTCTGTACAAGTGAACTTGTCTTTGACAAATAATGCTACTTCCCCTCCCTTTCTTGCCCCATCTATTCTTTTTGAACAGATTATATGCTTTAATTGTTGTATTTAAATCAGAGGAGTCATCCCAGAGGAGTCATTCCATTTCCTATAAAGTCATGTTTACCATCCTGCTCTAGGACTTCAAGCTCCTCTTGTTTATTTCCCAAACTCTGTGCATTGGTGTACAGATATTTAAAGTGTTGTTTGTTCTCATCCTTTCCCAATGTGCCGAACATGGGCACCATACCTGTGGCCACAATAGTCTTGCTTTTTTTCCTGGAAATCTCCCAGAGAAAAAAAGATTCGAACTGTACCCATTTGGTGGCCTACTTAGGTCCTAGTTCTTCACAGGCACTTGGAGACAGAGACATGGATTGTGGGTGGGAGGGGGTGGGACCTTTCATGGGCCTGTGAGTTAAAGATTCAGGAATCTACAAGAGTGCTCCACACAACAATCTAGCAGAAAGGACTAGCAGCTTCTCTTACCACAGTATCAAGACAGTATTTTTCACATTAGCAGCAAAATCCATAATACTCTGTGTAAATCATCTGCCTCTCAAGTAAGCTGAAATGGCTTCCTTCCACACCAGCCCTCAAACACAATGACTGAGGAGTATTGTGAATTATTACCAGACACAGTAGATGAGATCCTCTCTTCACAAACAGTTTTTGGCACTAATACTCCAATTCTTCTCTGGGACCAGAGATTTAAGAAGTCAATGTGATTCATGAACAGACAAGTAAATGTGTCAAAACTGGGCAGACTATTACTTTGACAAGTTGCACACAGAGAACCTGCAGCAACCATTTCCTTGGGCTATGTACTGCTAGCTAACAGTACTGAGAAGAACTCCATAACTATTTAGAGACCTAGAGAAATAGGACTTTTGTGCAGTGAAATATTTTGCAGCTGAACTGAACCACTCTGGTAGGTGAAATTGTGCTGAATCTTTATCGTTTACTTGGCTTTTAAAGAAGAATGAAGAACTTATTAACCACAACTTATTAGACCTGCTGAGAGCCAACATCCTGTAGTGGTTTGAAGATTGGACTATGACTCTGGAGACGAGAGTTCAAATCCCACTCAACCATGGAATCCAACTATGTGACCTTAGGCAAGTCAGACTCTCTCAGCCTAGAGGAAGGCAAAGCAACCCCGCTTCAAACAAATCTGGCCAAAAAAAACTCTGTGATGAGGTGGTGACGAAGAGGCAGTACTTTCCTAATAACCATTCATGTAAAAATCAAGTTGGGAGGGGGAAGTGATGGTGCCAAGAGTCACAGATCTGCACCTTACTTGAGATGTTTCCTTAGGTATTGTTTAAGGGTCCTTTCACACTACACCATCACAGCACTTTGATTCAATTTTAACTGCTGTGGCTGCATCCTATGGTATCCTGGAATTTGCAGTTTGGGGCAGCACTAGTACTCTCTACCAGGGAATTAAAAATGAAACTGTAAATCCCAGCATTCCATCGGATAAGCCTGACAAAGGTATGATCATGACCACGCTGTGCATTTTGGACTTTTCTGCATTCTCTTAAAATGGCCAACACAGCTCCTCCTCCTTCTCCAGAAGAACAATGTTTCTTCTCCCTCATACTCACTGAATACAAGCACTTCCACAGAGGACTTAACTACATTGTCATAGCAAGAAGTGAACACATACACACATAGGATAAAAATGCTTAACATTTTTATATGGCACTTTTTAAGCAGTTCAAAGAGCTTCACACATATTGTGTCTCCAACCCTTACAACTATCCTATAAGGGAAGACACTATTTGACACCTCTGTATTTTTCCTGCTATCTCAATTCATAAAGCCAAGTCCCCCTCCATTCTCTGATTGATGGACAGGGGAGCCATAATGTAGAGGGAATCAGCAGCACAGATTAGTAGGGGCCACAGAGGAAGGAGAAAGAGAGACAATTAATACTTGTGGCATGGCCAAGTAGAAGCTCCCCACAGTTGACCGGGCTCTGACATATCATGCAAGGCCATCTAATTGTGCAAGTACTGCCTTTCCTACTAGGTAGAGCATTTGTAACAGGCTATTTTTCTATGCCTGTTTAAAAGATTATACAAGAATTTGCAGATTGCACCACAGCATCTCAAGCCACACATAAGGGCAACAGCATACTTCTGAAGACATAATTTATATGCATCACAGAATCCATGTAATTTATTTGTCGATCTTGTGCAATCTATGCTAGCAAAATGCAACAAGCTTGCTATTAAACTAACACAGTATAATCACAACTGGTATTGAAAGCTACTTTGTCCTTTTGTTTTGTTTTCTAATGGTGAAAAGCTAAAATGTTATCATGTATTTTTTTCTCTTGCTCTTTATCAGTTTGCAAGACGACTTGGCATAAGACATAGCTAACACTGTTTGCCCCATCTAATGCAGCAACACGAGGAAAACACAAGTTAGAGATATTCATATTCCAAAGATGATGTAATTCAGCAACCTTCATTCAGCTCAATTAGATGGCTTTTTCTCTCCTCCAGCCTGTCACCAGCTAATCCACCATTTAATCAATCTAGTCTGAGATGTATGCCATGTTTTAAACAATTTGTGGCATGCCCAATCAAGACTAGCCTATTCGTTTATGACAACCCCATGTATTTCACAGGCAAGGAATACCCAAGAAGTGGTTTTGCACACTCCTCCTTCTGAAATATAGCCTACAGCATCTGGTATTCATTGGTAGTATCCCACTGAAGTACTAATCAGGGCTGATTCTGCCTAGCTTCCAAGATCAGATGGGATCTGGTGCCTTTAGGTATTTCCTGAAAACAAAACAGCAAAAGCATGAGGCCATTTAGTAGTAGGGCTGCAGAGCCGGAAGCAATTCTGGGAGAAGGTGGAGTCAGCAGAAGTATGCTGACTCAGACTTCAAAAGAAAAATTTACATTATAAAATATATGATTAATATATCATTTTATACTCACATTTTATACTTAATTGAATAAATCTAGGTTATGTGCTATCAATTTAAGTAGCCTGGTAAGTCAGGTACTGGTGATGAAATATCTTTTGCTAATATTTTACTACAGTAAATTTGTTATTACTAATTAGTATGCATTTGCCCTTTATGAAGAAGCTGAAGCTGAAGGTTTCATGTATGGACACTCCAACCCTGTTTTGCATTTAGAAACCATCTTCTCTATTTTTAGAGGAGAAAAGAAAGCTGTTGGCATAAATGGCATAGAGAAACATCCACTGAAATGAACACTGCAGCAAAAAGCAGCTGGCTTTCAGTCTATCAGAGTATAAACAGCTAGACAGTTTGCATACTTACATTGCCAAGTTTGAACATTTCAAAAGGAGAAAAGAATATCCCACTTGACTGTTGCTTGTTGCTGCCCTGCCCCAGTCAGTCATTCACCTTTGGCAATCATTAACCAGTACTTCCCCACACACAATGTAATAAAAACAGCCTTAACTGCAGCTACTTTCAGTGCAGTTCAGTTTTCGATACTAATGAGAAGGAGGACGAAATGACCATATTTTCTTTCCATTTCCTCTACAGGTATATAGAAGAAGACATTTTTCCTTTAACCAACAAAGACAAGTTGCCTGCTGTTGTTGTTGTTGTTGCTGTGTTACCCTATTTACTGGGGGTCCCAGGAGGGACACCTATATGCACTCTCAATTAACTAAGTTTGGGGAATTTAGCTAGAGCACAAGTTAGCAATGCGAGAGGCAGGGCAACACAGCGGAATCTTTTACCCAATGTCTACGGGGTCAGGCCAATCCAAGAAGCAAACCGGAGTTTAGGAATAATTGAGATTTTATTAAATACAGACACACAGTGTATGCAACACACACAATCACACAAGTAACTAAGGAAAATAAAGGCTGGAGTGGTATAGAGGGATTTTGAGAGGGATTGTTGAATTGGGTGATACAAAACCTGTCCTGAAGCCTGGAAGAATGGAGAGCGATGCTGGGGTTCAATGTGGCTCAGCACATGCAGCTGAGGGGAGGCTCGCCAAGCAAAGCGGCAGTAAGGCAGTCTGGAACTCGGGAGCGATCTGAGGAAGGTCTCGGAATCAGGGGTTTTTAAAGGGAGAAATGTAACTGCAGGCTATTCCGTACTTGGGGAAAACAATGAGTTTTGGGCGCGAGACAAAGCTTTGGAAAGGTCAAAATTTAACATGATTGAGTTAAGTCCAAATTGACAAAGAGGTAGCCAGTATGCAAATGCTCAGTGCTTGGCAGCTGGGTATTCAGTTTGCCAAGTTGCCTGCTCGGGGCAGGGAGTTCTTTGTAAACAGCGTACATACATAATGAGGGTGTTTGCAGAGAGGTCTCCTAAAGCGGTGATCTGGCTGTTTCTGGCCTGCCTGTATTGTCTTGGGATATTGCAGTGTTTAGTGGCCGAGACTAGTTCCGTGCTTGTCCGGAGGCCTCACAAACACGTAGGGAGGGGTGGTGGAAGAGAGCCAAATTATTGATATCAAAATGATATCTTTATGCTATTTCCAAGGAGACTTAACCTGCAGTAACAGCTGTGTGCCTTCAGGTCATTTCCAACTCATGGAGAGGCCAACCTAAGGCTAACCTCATGGGATTTTCTGGGGCTGAGAGTGTGTGATGCACCCAAGGGCACTCAGTGGCTTTCCACAGCCAAGTGGGGAATCAAATCATGGTCTCCAGGATTGTACTCCAATGCTCAAACCACTATACCATGCTGGCCTTCTTACCTTTAACTAGTCTGTAACTATTCTTTCTAACAATCATCTTGAAGTCACATTTATGAGTTTTGCATCTGCACTAAACCTATTTCAAGAAGTGAATTTTCGTAGGCACCCCAATTGCACCATCTAATCATTTACACAAACGGCGCAGCTCCTGCTTTTTTAAATCAGTTTAAATGTTTATGTAATTGTAAACCTCCTTCAAAGTATCAATAAAGTCCTGGAAAGGGCTCCAAATCCTAAATGGACTGAGAGGTCCACGTGACTGCAGGCAACACTCCACACTAGTTACTATTACATTAGCTATATTCTTCTAGTACATAAAGGAAGAGTATGGATACCCAATATAACACAACTTGCAGTCCTGGCTGCCAGCTTGAGAGACCTTTAGAAAGGGTTTAGATACATTCATTGAGGCTAAGGCTATAAATAGCTACTAGTAATGATTACTTCCAGTATGTAAGAACAATTCTCATTTCCAATTGCTGGTGAATACAAGGATGCTATTGTGTTCACACAACACCTGTGGGCTTCCTATAAGTGAAACACTGGAAACCCTTTGGAACCTCCTCTACAGGCTGGACCATGTCCACTGGATCCTTGGCTGAGATCCTCCAGCCAGAACTTTGATTGGGGACATAGCTTTGGTCCTCCTTCCCCACTAGGCAGAGCAGCAAACACTCCTGCTCTGATTGACAAGAACCCACTGAGTTTTTGAAATCAAGATTTCCATGGCTCCTGCAAGGATTGGATGAGTGTCAGCAAACTTAGGGAATTCCCAAAGTTATCTCCAACCACTGATCAGAAATAATAGCAGGGATTCATCTATAGTACTTGTAATCTTAATGGGGCAGCGCTTGCAAGGAAATTTCCCTGGGCCAGAAGGGGAACCTCTGTGGGCTAGATTAGGCCCAGAGATTCAAGGTTCCTCATCTTTGCTACAGCAATCTGGTTAGCCACGGAAGAAACAAACTATTGCACGCTGAATTAAATAAGGTCTTTCATTTGACCAACAATGTCACTTCCCTTTTGAATGCATCACTGATATACAGAAAGGAGTACTGCCTGTAATGATTCTTTAATTATCTTTTTCTTCTTTGAGAGGGAGAAAGTACAAGTAGTTTTGGAGAGGTGGCCACACTGGCTCCATCCTGCTAAACTACAATAGCAAGTTTGCAAATACACCACTGGTTCTGATGTTTTTGTAATGTAAGTTTTGTAAAACAAAACTGAAAAGCACTGGGTTGGGTTGAGGAAAATCTGAAGTTCAAATCTGCACTCACCAACCTTGGGCAAGTCACTATCTTCTGCCCTAATCTCTTTATCAGAACAGTGAGATTACAGCAGTATTTCTGAAATTTCTCGAAGATAAAATAAAATCTTTGCCTCTCCCTTCTGCACATATTACTTCAAACTGAACCTCACTGCACCAGAATAGCAGGTGAACAATGCAAAGGCCTTTCTTCCCAGGAAAGACAGCTGGTTAAAGAGAGGGAGGGGGGAGCAGTTTCCTAATCATGGTTTCAGATTAAAAATGTTGCAACAAAAGTGGCAGTAGATTTTGTGTCAAGAAATTAAGTGCCTCATCTACAAAGTTTGTCAATGACTCTGATTCTGGTAAACACTACTCACATGCTTTTTTAAATACAAACTGGTTCAGGAACTTTGATTAAGTCATTTAAGACAGTATTTCCTCCTTTTCTGTTTCCTATACAGTAGAACTAAGGAAGTGGGGTAGGGGTGTGATTCTCAATAAATTAAAAACAGACTTCAGTGGCACCTTAAAGACTAACAAAATTATTATGGCATGCTCATTTGCAGACTACAGTCCAAGTCATCCACAAATGCTCATTCAACAATAAGTTTGTTAACAACAACAACAACAACAACAACAACAACTTTTATTTATTACCTGCTTCTTCCCAAGGCTTGAAGTAGAATACAGAATATAGAACTAAAAATCATAATTAAAATACACAAAAACATAGAATGATTAATACAAACATACTTTGATTAAAATATGTCATGATTAAAAGTACAATTAAAGTACAGTTAAAATGCAATTAAAAGTACAATTAAAAACAATTAAAATACAATTAAAAATAGACTGGGTAGGCCTGCCAGTAGAGATAAGTCTTTAGCAGTTTTTAAAATTCAGACAGGTACCAAGGGACACTTCACTGATTTTGCTGTAACAAACTAATCCTGCTACTCCTTTGAAAGTAGTCACTTCTAAGTTAAGAAGCTCTTATACCTTTCTGGGTTCTCCAGCAGCACCTCTCAATAGAACAAAGCTTTTTCCTGTGTCACTGAACTGATGGCAAGAAACCTGAATGCAGCATGCCCTGCTTCTGCAGACTAACACATTAAAAGCTAGGGAAAACCGTAAATAACAATAACTTATACCTCTATGTGTTTAGAATAATATCTAAACACACTAAAACCTAAGGAAAGCAGTAAATATGTAATGCAAAAAAATGCACATATAAGAATCCTTGAGCAGGGGGTAAAAAGATAAAGTGATACATTGGCATCTTGTTTCCTGAACCATAGCTTTTACCTTTTCAGGGCTATTGTTCGCTGTGTGAAGCCTTCCTCACAACCAATGACTAATCTTCCTTAGAACAAGCTAGATCTGTTACACTGCGGTCACTCATGCAGCTATAAAAGGCACAGGAGCCTTCTTGAGTGGAATGGGGACAGGAGAATGGCAGCCTCAGCTTTCAGGCCTGTTCGAGTAATTTTCAAATATAGATCTGAAATTGACAGCTTGGACTGACTGTCAATATGTCACGCATACACAGTAATTAAACTGGGGTATTAAACAGTATAAGGCATTAGTTTTTAACCTGAGTGTCCACGGAGCCCTCACAAGGGGTCTGAGAAGCCGTGTTGCTGGACACCAATAACAATGGCAGCAACAAGGCTGTGGTAATGGGGAGTGACCCTTTTGTCAGGGACATGGCAGGAGGGGGTGGGTGCTGAGGGACATGGTGGCAGCCACTTGCAAACGAGGGAGCAGTTTCAGCACCCACATATACCTCTGCTGCCACGTCCCTGACAAAAAGGGACATGGCAGCAGGTATGTCCACATGCCCAAATTATGACTCTGAAGACCCGGGTTTGAATCCCCATTCAGCCATGGAAACCCACTGGGTGACCTTAGGTAAGTCACATTCTCTCAGCCTCAGAGAAAGGCAAAGACAACAAATCTTGCCAAGAAAACCCCAACAATAGTTCACCTTAGGGTTGCCATAAATCAGTTTTCAAAGAGGAGAGACATGATAGCTAGAAAGCCCCCCCCGTCAGTGGCACTTTGTTCTTGTGTGCCTTCAGGTCACTATGGTGAACCTATCACAGGGTTGTTTTTTGTTTTGCAAGATTTGTTCAGGTTTGCCTTTGCCTTCCTCTGAGGCTGAGAGAATGTTACTTGCCCAAGATTACCCAGTGTTTGAGCAGGGATTTGAATCCTAATCTCCAGAAGTCTTTGATAAATAAATAAATATTTCAATATTTAAATATTGAGTTAATACTTGGGGATACCCAGAAACAAATTATATTTATAGAGGGTCCCCAGTAAAGAAAAGGTTAAGAACCACTAGTATAAGGGAATCATGTTAGCTTACTTTTTGTCTACTCTGCACTAAACTTCACTTGTAACTAGTAACTTTGCTACAAAAGGGAACTCTTATTTATCTAGGTAGCCATTCCCTTTCAGGCATTTTCCAATAGCCTGTTGTTTTTTCTCCTTTGTCTTCTCCCTCATAACCAAAATCAGAAGAACAATTAGAATACAAGGACCATTAATCCTTTTGCAAGTGCATGCAGGGCTTATCTTCAATGTTTGTGTTTTTTTCAAATCACTGGGGTTTAATTAAATGGCTCCCAAGAAGCAAGGGAAAACCATGTCAACATTCCACACATGTACATTATATCTATGTAAATCTTAGCAGCAGGTCACATCAACAGCTGGATATGGAGAAATGTTATTTAAACCAGATGAGGTAGTGTGTTTATACTTAAACAGGTTCTAATGCAGATAAAAGCCTGCTTGAAAGAACAGGTATTTCTGGTTGCTGGAAAACATCACGTCAATTCAGACAGGGCGAACCTTTTCAAAACTAACAGATCACAGGCAGTGCAAAACCTCTTTATCTCACTCAGCTGTGTTGCTTTCTTTATGCTTAATCCCTAGTCCCTGGAGAAAGACACTCATTAACAAGGTACTCATGCTCTCCCCTCCCTCTGCGCATCCTTTGAAAAGGCACACTTAATTCAATTCAATTCAAACTACTAACAATAAATTGGTCTCCTGTTCTTACTGCATTCTTCATGGTGGTCCCACTTCATTGCTAAGTAGTCCTTCTTACAAAACATATACCAAAAGACCACCTTGATACTGCAAAAGGTCCACTGGTATATAAGAGGATGACCTCTTGTTTGGGTAAAATAAGAGGAGGAATGACATCAGTCATCTGAAAATTCAGCTCTTCACCATGTATGTTAGGATCTGCCTGTAACTCAGTTTGCACGTCTTCTTTTTTTTTTATAATTTTTATTAGAATTTCCATATAACTTACATAAACATACAATCACATACAGCTACAAAGTAAACACTTTTCTTATCCCCCCTTATACTATCCCTACAACAACAAAACATCCTTAACATAATACTACATTCCTATTTCCCCCTTTCTATAATCCCAAAATCAATATCACAACAATTTAACATCTTAAACATACCAACCTAAACAGCACAAACAACATAAAACTCTGACTTCCTTTATACTATTCAAAACCACTCATTTAACATTTATCTCTATATCCTATCTTTTATTTTACTTATAGCACTATAATAACATCACCTCTTTTTTTCCCTTGATACCCTGTTTTTTTACTACCAGCTCAAACTTTTATTTCTCTTCTAATTGTTGCTACGGGCTACATTTGAAAAAATTTCGTTTTAACTGCACTCATTTTCATGGTTCTTAGTTTAACTATCTCCAATAGTTATTTTTCCGATATTTACAATATGTCCCCATTTTCTTTCCAAAATTCTCATTATAGGATCCCATGTTATCCTAATTATCTTTAAGTCCTTTCCCCTTACTAATATTGAAAGTTTATCAATCTCTATCATATCATATAATTTGATTAACCACTCCTGAAGGGAAGGTGCATTCTTATGCTTCCATGCTTTCGCATAAATCATCCTTCCCGCAGTTATACTATATAATATCAATTTTTGTTGTGGTGGAGTCAAATCTGGAATTTGATCGATCATATTTAATAGATATATTTCCGGAGATAAATTAAATTTTTTCTCTAACACCGTTTCTAACTGTTCATGTAATATTCTCCAATATCTTTGAGCTTGGATGCAACCCCACCATAAATGGAATAGTGTTCCCTTGCACTCACATTTCCAACATTTATAATCAGCTTTTTTAGTTATCTTACTGATTTTAACCGGAGTATAATACCATCTGTTAAATATTTTATAATAATTCTCTTTAAGTTGACACGCTTTTAACCATTTATTTGTTTTTTGCCATGACCTTTCCCATGTCTCTAGATAAATTGGATGGCCAATATCTTGCGCCCACTTAATCATATTTGTTTTTATTGATTCCTGTTCTAAATCTCTTTCTATAAGTAACTTATATATTTTTCCAATAAGATGGTCTCCTTTCTTAATAATCTTATCAAATTCATTGTCAGTCATTATTATACCAGGGCTATTAATATCTACCTTAGTCTTAGATAACAATTGTATCATTAATAACCAATGTGTTCTCAATCCAGATTCAATTAACTCATCTTTAGTCTTACACCTTATATTCCCATTCTCTATCTTAAGTAAATCCCTATACATAATCCATTTCCTTGTTCTCGGTCGATCTTTTCTATAGAAAGCTTCATGTGTAGAAGCCCATATTGGGATTTTATCATAGAATTTCTTTTTGAATTGTAACCAAATTTTTAAAAGTGATTTCCTTATTATATGGTTGTTGAAATCTTTGTTCACCTTTACTTTATCATAAAGTAGATATGCGTGCCAGCCCCATGGTAGATCATCCCCTTCCAATGTTAGCAACCTTTCATTTTCTAGCTTTATCCATTCACCTATCCAAGAAAGGGCACATGCCTGATGGTATATTTTCAAGTCTGGTAATCCCATACCGCCCTTTGCTACTTTCTCTTTTAAATTTATCATCTTAATACGAGGCTTTTTCCCATTCCAAATGAATTGTGCTAGATCTTTATTCCATGCGTTGAAAACAATATTATCTATAGATATTGGTAAACTATTGAACAAAAAAATCATCTTCGGCAAAACATTCATTTTAATGGTGGCTATTTTCCCCATTAATGATATGTCTAATTTGGCCCATTTTTCTAGATCTCTTTTGATTGTTTGCCATAAATGTTTGTAATTATTAAGAAATACATCATTATTATTTTTTAAGAATTGTATTCCTAAATATTTCAGCTTTTTGACCACTTTAAATCCAGATAATTGTGATAATTGTTGATCCTCGCTATGTGTCATATTTTTAGTGAGGAATAATGTTTTTCCCTTGTTTATCCTAAAACCAGCTAATGATCCATATTCATCCAAGATTTGTTTCAATTTCTCGATACCCTGAGTTGGTTCCTGCATTATTATCACTAAATCGTCAGCAAATGCTCTTAATTTAAATGTTTGGTCTTTCACTTGAATACCTTTAACTTCTGTAGCCTCTCTAATCTTAATACAAAGCACCTCTATAACTATCAAGAAAATCAAAGGTGAGAGAGGGCATCCTTGTCTCGTTCAACTCAGCTTGCACTTCTAAGGATCATCAGAAGACTTATGGACAGATCCTGCCATAAGTAAGGCAGGAAACACCTAATTCTCAAGGATTCCCCTCCCCAATTTCAAAGAAAAATGTAAAAATAGGCCTTATTCAGTCAGCAAACAACAACAACAACCTCCTATAACAATGGAAAAAGTAGAGCACAAGATAGCTACTAAATATTAACCAGACCCAATTGTAAATGTTTTGTTGTATTCCTTCAAGTTGTTTCCAACATAAGGCAACCCTAAGGTGAACCTATCACGGAGATTTCTTGGCAAGGTTTGTTCAGAGAGGGCTTGCTTTTACCTTCCTCTGAGGCTAAGAAAGTATAACTTGCCCTAGGTCATGCAGTGGCCTTCTATGGTACTATTAGCTGTTTTGCAAAGGACCTACTGAGGCTGCAGTCCACCAGTATCTGGAGGCTGGTTCACATGACTCCTCTGCGTGCCCTACAAAATTCAATCATATGGCCGTGACGTGACTTTTTAGTAGTACAGCAACTGAGACCATCTTTACTTCAGGAAATTATTATGTGTTATTAATATTTGCCAGCCACAGATGCAACATGGACCCAGTTCCACTCTCTACCTTAAAAAGCAACCTCACATAAATATTAATCATCAATTGTCTTTCTAAACCCAAGCAGTGTGCTTAATTTGTATGCAACATATAGCCAGTTCTGTTCTTAGGATGGTGGTCCAAACCCTGATTCAACAAAAAGGTTAAGAGCAGCGATGTAAAATTTTTCAGAAATCTGGAATTCTAGGGAATTTTTTTTCCCTGGGCATTTCAGGAACAAAGGAAATTTTCAGAAAAACTCAAAAATGTAGTATTAGCACTATTTATAGATTGAAAGTCACTTTGTCACTTTAGGAACAAAGTGGATTGTACATGACTTGGTTTGGCATTAAATTATCACGTCTGATATGCTAAAAGTATAGTTTATTCAGAAAATAATGACAAATTGAATGTACTCTTTTAAACTTTTTTTTTTTTGTTAGAAACAGAGGCACAAAGTCTAAACTGTAAGAATACCCATACTATAAAGAAACTGCTTTAGGTCTGCCAGGGAAATGAATAAAAATAAGCAAAAACACAAAACAAAAGAGAAAACCCTCAATAAAAGCAAAGGAAACCATCAACATTATATCAAAACAAAGAAAATTACCGTATTTTGTCTCTACAAGTTCTAGATAATGTCAAGCAGACATAACACACTCATTCTCCATAAAAAGAACTGAGAAATGGAAATCAAAACCAGGAATTACAATGATCTGATACTAAACACAGTGCTATATAAGTATTCCTCTTATGTGGGTATTCCTCTTATAGGAGGAGGAGAGGCTTTGAAAAAAAATAGGGGGAAACCATCCCCCCAGTTTTTTCTGGGGCTTCGCATCTCTAGTTAAGTACCAGAAGACCAAGACCCATGAAACAATTTTGAACAGGGTGCTTTTAACTTAGACAGAACCAGCAAATTTTGACTCAGCCTCTCATTACAAGCAGCATTCCAACATGCTGACGAGTGAGATAAAAATGGGAGGGAGAGGCTTTAGCAGCTTGATTTCCTCCTGCCAGAAAGCAGTGCCTGGCAGTGGGAGGCAGTCAACAACACTGAACGGTACTAGGATGCAGCAAGTTTCATTTTGTTTGTATCTGCACTTTGGTTTTTTTCTGTTTTGTTTGTTTGAAGTCCACACTTGGGCCCTCTTCATAGAGAAGAAAGTATTTATACCTGAAAGCATGATTACCTGTTAATTCAAGTTCCAAAAGAAATGAAACCTAGGCCAAACTGACACTGTTGGGAGTCTGGACCCTAAGCAGCACTTGCTAGTTTGGGGAGCCAACTGTACCAAGTGACACATTTAAATACAAACTCCACACAGTTTTTTCTTTTAAATCCTAGTTACAGAGAGTCGAGGCAAGAATTGCTCAGGCAGATGGAATTATGAGATCATATCCTTTGGCTGCAATTTTTACTTGGCCTATAATCAGGGAGGAAGGTAAGTAGGTGCAATTGTAGCGTGCATACATGCATGCATGCAAGCACACACACATGTGGAGAGACAGAGAGAGAGAATGTGAGAAATATTAATGGTAATGGTGCAGCTAGAGTTGTACCTTGGGGCTGAAGCTCATGGCCTGCCTGTTCACCCCAAATGGCCACCCAGAGAATAGATAAGTGATGGGGCAGCATGTTGGAGTTTGCAACCTTTGCATTCCTATACTCACTGATAGTTATGAATGCACATCACTCTTTAGGAATTTAGGGAGACTGTTTGTGGTGACCTTCTGTTTGTTTTGTTCACAACCACTCTCTTCCTGCATCACGAAGGCTTCCTCTTGTTTCCTGGTGTCTCATCTGCTCTCAAACCTCCCTCTCTCTCCCTGCCTGCCCTCCGCAAAGCATGTGTGATAAAGCTCTCTCTAGGCGAGATACTCCAGCTCTGATACCATGTAGTACTCTTTATCTTCCTCAAGATGACAAACCTGTGTTGATTATGCACAACTATTTGTGACTAAAACTACTTTTATATAACTTAAGAAAACTGAGCTTGATTTCCTTCCCTGCTAGATATTGTATGCGGGGTGGAGAGAGCTGGTGAGCTGGTCAACTTCTGCTTAGCACATCAGATAATCTGCTTAAGAGATCCACTACAATCTCCCACATTTCCCAATACAATAGGCCCTGCATCAGCAGTAGGACATACTGATGGCAGGTCATACTGATGTTGCTCAGTAAAGGATCCTTTCTTTCTGTCATTCTTACAATTAAATTAAAATTGGTTTTAAAGTTTTTTTCCCCCCTTTGTGAGCCATGAAAAGATCAAACAAACATTTCCTACTATTGCGTTTTCCTGCTGACAATCCTTCTGATACTCACTGACACTGAAGTCATGCCTTTTACTGAACTTTATCTTTTGCCCCTTCCTAGCGGTCATAATTTCATGTTCCATTCCATTAGGAATTATAATTTTTTTCTGGTGAGGTACAAAGGCAACCATTCTAACAGATGACCATTAAACAGATTATCCCATAACCAAAAACTTACTTGTTAAATAACCCAGCCTGATCTATGTACAGATTGGACATACATGTTACATTATACATTAAATATATACATTAAAGCTGAATTGTGAAAACTGAATAAATCCAGAAGTCACATAATTTCTACATGCAATTTCTACTGCATAATTTGTTTAAACTCTGAATAACTGAATGAGGAAGACTGCAAATTTATCCTAAAAATTCATATCTTTCATAAAAGATCCAGACATCTTAATTCTGCCATTAAGTACAGAAAAGTGTTAGAAAACCTACTGACTCAGCTTGTGGTTAACAGGAGCACAGTCCTTTTTAAAAACTCCATGTAGTTCTTTAAAACATAAATAGCAATTATGTGTAGACACACTGAGAGGGCACTGACTTGATTACTTTAACTGCACATTTTGGATGAGATTGGGGGGAAAACTGTAATTTTTGTGGTGTAGAGGATTAACTGCTAAATTGACTTTCAGGGCCATCAACTACACATGTGCAGAAATTCACCATCCCTGCTTGTCAGTTGTCAGGAATATATCTCCTGAGACTTTTTAATAATGCTTCTGCTTGTTAATTGTATTCTCTTTGCAGGAAGACATAAAGGTATGAAATGAAGAATTTGCCCTCCCTTCCAATTCTGAAGCCAAGAAGCATTATTATAAAGGACACCTGATATTCCATCACTATGACATCTAGGGTGTTTGAAAGGTACTTCCACCAAATTAGGAGGGCCCCAAGACCTCCAGGAGGTTAAAAAAAAGCAGTTTGCATTTTTTTTTCAAAACAATTCTTTCCTCCAAAATGTCCTCTGGCAGGCATGGGAGTTGGTTCCACCACTTTGTGGGGGTCCCATGCACCAATGCAGGCCCAGAGAAACCTTTACTGAAACAGGAAGTGGACAGAAAGTTAGTTATTTTGCTCACTTCATGTTGTTAAAAAGGCCTCCTATGGGCCTAAAGTGGCCCAGCAAAGCCACAAAACATGGTGAAAACACTGCCTAGAGGATGCCTTGATGCAAACCCCCCTCTTTTTCTTTTTTTTGGGGGAGGGGAGCAGCAGAGGAGGTGCAACCCTCCAAGATCTCCTGAGGGACCGATGCAGTTCCCTAGCCTTCCACAGTTGTCCATTCCTGCATTAGACACTTAGCCATGGGGCTATAAAGGCCCTTTCCACACGGGGGTAATAAAACAGTGTAGCGTGACCTCTGATGGAGGTTGTCTACACCGTAAAGTGGATTGGGGCGGACTACTTTAGCGTAGTTCTACACTCCAATACGCGCTAGAGCGACCGGAAGTGGTGGCGCCACGTGCTCTTTAAAAACTACTTTTGAGAAGTTTTTAAAAAGCACGGGGCGTGCAGCTGCGTGCAGCCCCGTCGCAGCGCCCGGTGTAGATTTGCAGGTGCGCGCAAGTGCGTGCCTGCAGATCTGCCGGGGGCGGGCTTTCCGGCTGGAGAGCTTCTCCGGTTGGTGGAGAGCCTCCGCCAGTCGCAAGCCACCATTTTGGACGCCGCAGGACGCTGAGGAGTGTGGAGCAGCGAACTCGCGCTGCTCCACGTGGCAACAGATTTACCCGGTTTCAGGTAAGCTCCATTTCAGGACATTTTACCCCGTTTCTTCCTCCACGTGAGGAACGGGCCAAAGACTACTAAAAGAACGAGCAGTATTAGTTCCCCCTGCTTTTGGTGTTTTGCTTTGCCCTTCCCACTGGTTGCTGCTTCCTCCTGTTTATGCACAAGGAACTCCGGCCTAAATCCAGTTGCTAGCACTAACTAGAAGAGACCCACTGTATCAACTGCTGAATGGTAAATCAACAATTACAGAAATACCATTGATTCCATGTGTCTAGTCTGGGTGGAATAGCGACTAGATTTGGGCTTCTGGGATTATCTTGCAATGATAGGCCATGTCAAATACAGGAAAACCACTTTCTCTCTCTTTCAGTCTCACACTGTACAAGCACACTCACTCTGTTCTAGGGTAAGGCCTCAGGCTAGATTTGACCAGGGACATCCAGCAGCTCAGAATGTTGTTTGAGAATGCTCTAACATTGCTGGTCTGACTCCAACTAAGTCTCACAAGATCTGGACAACAGATATATGGATACAAGGAAATACGTTTCCATAAATACCCTCAAATTTCTCTTCACAGTAATGGGGGTTACAGCCTAGACTAAGCCTTTCTAGAACTTCAGGCCCCAGTAAAGTACAGTGTATTCTTCTACCATGCGGGGGCTCTGGTTTCAGTCTGAGAGACAAGAGAAGTCAGCGTTTCCCTTACCTTCTCTCTCAAGAGCCAACTTCCACAGTTACATAGGCAGAATGGAAGGACAATTGATAGGAGAGCCCACAAACCACCATAATAATCAGGTTGCAAAGCAGTGGCAGGGTTAGGAGACCCAGCGTGGTTGTAGTGGTTTTACTACAACTCTGGAGACCAGGACTCAAATCCCTGTTTTTCATGGAAACCTACTGGATGACCTTGGGTAAGTCACACTCTCTCACTTTCAGAGGAACACAAAGGGAGAGGCAAACACCCACTGAACAAACTGTGCCATGAAGGCCCCTGATGGCACTATCTTTGGGTCACCATAAGTTGGAAATGACCTGGAGACACACACAGCAGCTGCATTAGCCTGTAGCTTCAGAAACAATCAAGGATTCTGTTGTGTTAAGACTTTTTAAAAATGGTACACAGGCTTTTGTGGAATAAAGTCCACTTGATCAGACACATGAAAGGGACAGAAGAGGACATGAGCACAATAACAATGTCCTGCTAGTGTTCCTTAGCAGTTGGCACTCATATTCCATCTGATAGTAGTGGTGACATTTTTAGTCATCTACCTCAGAGCTACTAAGATAATTCACACAGGAGAGGTTTTTCCTCGTAGTGGCAGCCCAGTTACGGAATGCCTGCTGTACAGGTTTCCCTGCTGACAAAACAGCTATCAGATTAATGTATGGCAAAAATATTTGTACCTAAACTGACATTATACACAGATTGAATTGTCCACATTTGTTTCAAAGTCTTAACTTTAATCTATCTTCTTTTTTCCCTCCATATATTTAAGAATGTAAGAAAAGTCATGCTGGAGAAGACCAAAGCCTATCTAATCTAGCATTCTCTTCCCAGATGGCTTTAACCAGATACCGACGAAAAGCTTAAAGTATGGTTATGAATACAATAGTTCTCTCCCAACTGTGTTCCATAGCAACTGGTATAGAGAGGCATGCTACTTCTGATACTGCAAGTAACACATAGCTGTCACAACCAGCAGCTACTGAAGAGTCCTATCCTCTGTAGATCTGTGTGATCCTCCTTTGACGGTGTCTAAATTGGTGGCTATCACTAGATTCCACAAGAAGAGGAAAAAGTTTCAGCTTTATCAAATACTTAAAACTTCCAGATTTTCAGTAAAAGACATAATGGTCCATCTTCAGACAGACAAAGATGCACACAAATCACTTTGCCAGTGCTTCAGAGATTTGCAACTTTTGAACAAATTCACTGAATGAGCACCTGTAGTCACCAGCCCAAGAAATATATAATGAAGCAAAAGATTTTTTCTTCCTGTGAACAGTCAACTATTGCAAGCAGAAAACATGTATAGGGGCCCCAAATATCCTGTTAGCAGTTATGCTATTCTGCCAAACAGAAAATTCCCAAACTGAGTAAATAGACCAGTTGTGGTTCTAATGCTATCATCATAACGATAACCATCATCACCACAACTGATATATGGCATTCATCGTGTCTGGCACTTTTCAAAGTACATATGGGCAATGTCCTGTGATGTCAGCCAAGGCTTACAGCTGCCTAATTAGAGCTTCTTATCAGCAGCCATGAGCAAAGTTTGTATTAGTTTGTTAGTAGATTACCAGTCATTGTTTCGCAGTCCAAGTTCACATTAAATCCAGCACAACAGTTCAGTGACATATGCAAGGCAAAGGTTCTAGTAGCACGAGCAAAGATTCTGAATGTAAGCCAGGTTGCTTCTGCTGATAGGAATGCTTGACTGTACCAGTTTCCTCCTATTCCGGTCACTCTTTATACAGGTTTAGAGTCTTCCACAACTGTTTGCCTAATTAACAAGTCCTTACTATATAAATGCTCTGAGATTCCTGGGCTCTCCCTTTTCCACCTACACTGGCTGCCATAACTATTGTTGCTCTCATGTCTCTATGTTTTGTCTGTTGGGAAGGGTTCTGTCTGGGTTCTAAGACAGAGGCATGACAGGCACGTTCTTCCTGCATTGGTCTGACAAGTTACAATTCCATACAAGAGAAAGCAAGAGCAAAGGGAGTCAAGTGAAGGCAGGAGTAAGCAGGAGATTGTTCATCTCTTAGGCATGGAAGGGCCTGAATACCCTGAAGAACCAGATCTTGTCTGATCTTGAAGGCTAAGTAGCCCTGGTGGTACAGTGGTTAAATGCCAGTACTGCAGCCACAAGGTTGTGAGTTCAATCCTGCCAGGCTCCAGGTTGACTTAGCTTTCCATCCCTCCACAGCTAGGTAAAATGAGTACCCAGCTTGTTGGGAGCAATTAGCTAAAATATATGTAAACTGCTTAGAGAGCACTTAGCTGATAAGTGGTATAGAAATACACATGCTAATGCTATTGCTATTGCTAAGCAGGGGTCAGTCCTGGTCAGTACTTGGATGGAGACCACCAAGGAATCTCAAGTGCTGTCACCTATATTTCAGATGAAGGCAACAACACTGCTGAATATTCCTTGCCTCAGAAAACCCTATGAAATATATGGGGTCACCATAAGCTGACAAACAACTTAAAGGCACATACATACCCAGGGCATGGAAACATGGGAATACAGAAGTAATATGAAACAGCAATTTTGGGATAACTTATTTAGGGAGCAGTTCATAACATAGTATTTCCATTATGCTAATTTACTCTATCATTCTCCTCATGATTTCAGAGCAAAAGAACTTGTGAATTTAGTGAACCAAATAAAGGTGAAAATGCTGCAACACAAATGGTTAAGCTACACAGGCCTTTTCTGCAGGCATAGATGTTCCCAGTAAAAATAAATAAATGCCATGTGGACAGTCCTTTCATTCTCAGTAGTAGTAGCAACACAACTGAAGAAACTGAGTGCACTACACCCTGTACTCTTTGCCTGCTTGCTATCCCCTTCACTTAATTCCCCTTCCTCTGTCTTCTCTTTTGTTGAATTTTTGCTCATAAGACCCTCGAGGGAAAGACTTCCCTGTGTGTACTCTGAAAAGCGCCACACGCAACGAAGGCAAAGTAACAGTGGTGGAGAGGATGAATATAGATGCATTTATACACACTTCCAGTTTTAAAGCAGAACTTGCCTTTCAAAGCTCAGGTAACAAGTGCATAAGCAGACACTGCAACACTGCACTCTGTTTAATTAGAAACAGCAGTGGCAGGGCAGACACACATCCTTATCCAAATCTGTTTAGCTTATATTAAATAGCAGACCTCATCTGATCAGGTTGGCTATGTTTTAAGACAAAACCTAGACTTTTGATTAGCAGACCTCTGTTAATTAGCTCAAAAATCTTGATTTGCTGCAGCAACATGACACACTTTCATTCATACTTACACACTGACATAACACACACACATGCAAGCAACATGAACTTTCAGTACACCATTTGTGTGTGCATGCATATACACTATTTTGGTCATATACTGGGAGGTCAGTAAGCTTCCCTTTCAAGTACAAACTGCTCATTCATCCAGCTCATGTTCACTCTCCCGTTTATCTAGCTACTCAAGCTGAAGGTTATTTTATCTGGCCATTCTCTTCCCCCATACAATGGCTTTCTCTGAACACAAAAGAGCAATTCAGCAACAGATTCTGGGAAAGTTCAAAGCCAATAAAGTTCTCTTATTAAATTGGCTCCGAAAACAGATTTGATTGAAGGAAGGGATACTCCTTCTACTTGAGTCACACACCTTGCTTCAGTGAAGTAAGTTGCTGCTGCACCAGAGTTGTTGTTAGAACAAACCCTACTGAAGTAAAATTTTATCCAAATGTTGGTGTGTTGTGGTTACTATGTGCCGTCAAGTTGTTTCCAACTTACGGCAATGCTAAGGCAACCCTATCACAGTGTTTTCTTGGCAAGATTTGTTGGAAGGGGGACAGTGCCTGGCTTTCTTCTGAGGCTGTAAAGGTGTGACTTGCCCAAGGTCACTTACTTGGGTTTCTATGGCCAAACAGGGATTCAAACCCTGGTCTCCTGCTGTGCTTGTTTAACATTCAAGCCACTACACCACACTCACTGTCATCCAACTGTACTAGGAAAATAAGAGACAGCTACAGCCTAGAACTGAGGATGAAATCATGTGGCCTTCCAGAAGTTGCTGAAATGTACTAGCCATGCTTGCAAGTGCTGATGGGAGTTGCAGTGACATCTGGATGACCACATAATTCACATCCTTGTCCTAGAGAATGACATATATCCTTTCTACAGTGACACTGAATACTGTTTAGCCCAACTAACCTAACAATTAAACAATAATTTCTGCATTACTAGAAATATTGGTAATGTATATTTTTATTTGTTTTCTCTTGGTGTACATAGAAGACTTCATCAACACACTGAAATTGGCATGTTATAAAGTAACTTTAAGGCAGCCAAAAGTCAAAATGGCTGCTAGTCTTTTCAGATAATTATTATTATTATTTATTTTATTCATTTATTTTTTGCCTTCCCCCCCCCAATACTGAGACTCAAGACACCTTATAGCGTATCAAAAACAATCCAGACTAAAAACTGCATGAAAACATCACTAAATAAGAAAGCTATAGAATTTAACAGGCAATTAATTCATAAAGTTAAAACCATTAAAATTCATTAAAAGTCTATAAACAATCCATAAAACAATCCAAAGCAAACCATGACAAGTTTTCCCTAAGCTGCACAAAGTTCAGTACCTAATACAGAGACCACAGACTTTTAGCTTAACAAGTACTGTTTGTTTGGCAAAGTGTAGGAAAGAACTCATGAAACTAGAGCAAAAGTTAAATGACAAAAAATGAATCAAACTAAATATTAAAAATAAATGTGAATCAGACTAACAAGAAAACCATAATAAGAAATATCTACACTCTACTAATAAAAGGCACTAAGTGGGCTAATTTTTACTACTGTGTTCTCAACTAACCCTTGTAAAATCAGGTTCCAGATTGAGGGAAGTTATCGGTAATGTTTTATTTTGTTTTGGGCAGACCTCACCTGGAATGTTGTGTCCACTCCAGTGAGGTTATTGACACCTCAGAAAACCCTGTGATAGGTTTGTCTTAGGGTTGCTTAAGTGGGAAATGACTTGAAGGCACACAACAACAACAACACATGCAGAATGGGGTGGCGAAGATGGTAAAAGGTCTGAAAACCAGAGTCCTGTCAGGAACAGCTCAGAGCACTTGGGATGTTTAGCTTAGAGAAGACTGAGACATGATATGATAGCCTTTTTAAAATATTTGAAGGGATGTCAGAAGAAGGTGGAGCTACTTTTTTCCCTCTGCAGCTCCAGAGCGTAGAACACAAACCAAAGGATTCAAGTTACAAGAACAGAAGTTATGTCTATACATTAGGAAGAACATCCTAAAGATAAGAGCTGTTTCATAGTAGCATAAACTATCCCACTAGCTAGTAGACTCCTTCCTTGTATGACTTTAATCAGAGGTTGGATGCCCATCTCTTGGGAGTGCCTCAGCTGAGTACTCCTGCATGGAATCAACTGTGATTCAATAACCCCATTGTCAAATGCATGCATAAACATACTTATTTTCAACATCTCAGCACTGGTCTCACACATATTGGAAAACGATGGCAGGTAAAAAAGAAAGATGATTTAGGAAAGCATTATTAAGGCACAGAAGACAAAGTACCCAAAAGTTCTGAATGACAGTTAACACTTCAGGATGCTTTTATTTGCCGCCCCCCACACATACACATGAGATGCAGGAAGCACATTCTAAAGTGAAGAAACTGAGACAAGAAGAATTCAGAAGCACAAAGAGAGTTCCTTTGCTCCCAGAAAACTTTGTTTGAGATGGTATTGATGTGATAGACAAAAAAGCAGAATGAAAATATAGAACCAAACATGAGATCTTGCATGCAGAAATCCTCAGATATTCAATGGCAAGAATACAGTGACTCATAAGTCTGACCTCATCTGTTTGCAGTCACGTGCAAGAAAATTATGTAAGACTTTCTCAAAGCCTTATATAGAGGCCTTTGCCTCTACATACATAGTATGAGCAGTGAAGCTACTGTGGACACACTCTCATCATATCTTGTTCATGTTTATGGTCCTCTCTTCCCAGAGTGACATCAGAGGAAATCAGTCCTGTCCTACTGCTGTAGAAGTCAGGCGTACACGCCCACAATAAACCACAATACTGATCAGGTGATGCCAGTGCTTTCACAGACCTCTATTTTCTCAGGAACAATTTTTCAACCTTTTAAAGAATGATTTCAACCCACAATCAAAGCACCAAGCAAAGACTGTAAATGTACAACTAGTGCTTCAAATAAGAACAGCGGACAGTCTTCACAAAACACAGAGGAAAGACAAAACCGAAGATCAACATTCACGCTACCAGCACGTGTGTGCAAATCCCTATGAACAGACTAGGACTTTCATCTGAGTAAACACATGTCTAATTTTGAAACCTAGGAGAAACTTATAATCTGAAACAGAGGGCTACCAGCAGAAGATACAAATATTCATCTAAGACCCCAGGCACAGTAAATGAAACTGTGTTGTTTAGATTTTGATTTCAGCAAGGTTCTGCAGAACACTTTCCTCAAATGTTTCTAAGTTATTATTGCCTTTTTAGTTCACATGGCTAGAATATTACTTTTGTTTTTATCTTTAATATCCCTTGAATATTTTATAGAAAATCTGGATTTTTCAAATGTAAAAGTAATGAAATGAATTCATTTGGGATACTTGGAAAATGGTAGCTTACAGCTCAGGATATAAAGTGGACAAGCCATCTTTCCTTTTAAAGTACAAGATCATGGAGTATCTATTTTGGAACTGCCATTTTGTGTCTGGAACTCCCTAGGCAGAATCCAACAGTGAGCGATTGAACTTACACTTTTATTCCTTTTCTCCCAGTCCTAGCTCCCTGAGTCTTCAGAGAATTTGTTCTGGAGATTGCCCATAACCCTTCCACGTAGACTTAAAGTTTGCACAGGAGGCTACAGGTAAGAGGGGATATTACCCCCTTCCTCATTATGCTGACAGAGGTTAACTGGATCCCATCTCCAATTTTTATATCCTAATTCAGAAAACTTGCTGGCTTATCTTGTGGAACATTAAGGTCTTTCCCTAGTTTGGGAATCAAAATCACTTTTGGTTCTTGCCATGAATGGGGAGGCTTACTATAATACATAATGAAATGTGCTCTTTCACATAACAGGTCTAGCAGAAAGTTTGAGAACTGTGCATTTTTGTTTTCCTTTATAGAGTCCTTGCAGAAATTTTAGGTATCACAATGTCCTTGCCATTTTAAAAGTCAGGCAAATAAATGATTAGGTATTTCCTGTCTGGTTAACGATAAGAGCTCTGCTAAGGTTTTGACAAAGTAAGATTTCATGTTTTAGGACTCTGAATGTTACAACTGTCTAGGGAATAATGCTACAGCCACAATGAATTGCTTCTGAAATCCAACAGTTAGTCCGGGTTTTTCCCTGTGATTTATAACACCAGCAAAAAAAGAAAATATCCTTTCAGCATTTTCCCTCCACTCTGAGTTTCTAAATATTTGACTCACCGTTACTTTTAAACCAGAGATAAGCATACATAATAAGAATCCTAAATCTTGTTTATATTTCTCCTGTGTGTAAGGTGATTTGAGTATCACCAAAGGTAAATTAGGTCTAGATAGGTTTTTCCAAACAGTTTTACAGGCTGTTGTCTAAATGTATCTTCTGCCTAAACTCAGATACATCAACATATCTTCTCCCCCAAAACAACGGCAACATTATTGGGTATTATCAGAACGACTGTATAAATATATTTTCATTATAATTAAAAAAACACTCTCATCTGTATCAGCAGTCATATAAAATGGGGGTGGGGGTTATTGCACTTCATGCACTGCAAATTCCAAAAGTTATATGTAGTCCAAGAACTCACACAGATATACAATCTCTTGTATATTCACAGATAAATACATTCTCTTTTTCTCTCACTCGCACACAGTTTGCAGTGCAGACCACCCTTCTCTAGTATCTGCAGGAACATTTACATAGATCATATATTTTACAAGATTTTTAGGCCCCAGAGTTAGTGAGCTACTTACTATATGTGTGCCTCATTCAGATGGGGTGCCTTCCCAAATCTGCAGACACTGATACAAGCCCTGTTCAGACATCAGAAGCTATTTGGAACAACGATAAGCAGAACATTATAGCGAATAATGAAGTTCTATTATCAGAAGCTGCCAAGAAATTTGTGAGCACCAAGCAATAGTATTTTCCCCCACTTTCCCCAAAAGTTTTTGAAAACCAATAGGTGACATCAGAGATACAAAGCTGTTTATACTGGAACATACCTAGGAAAAAGCACAGTCTGTATTAGATACCCATTGGCATTACTGATCAAAACTCCACTTCAGTCATTTGGTTGTCAGAAGCCTCTGACCTTAACCTGCTCTTCCCCCACCCAGTAATCCTCAGACACACAAAGAACTCAAAAATAACACCAGCAGTTTTCTTGGATGCCCAATTTTATGGGGTGCTACTTTATAACCTCTCCAAAGCCAGAATAGAGAATCTCCAACTTATAGGCTGGATGTGGTTTTCAAACCTTTTCTCATGCAGCCTGCAATGTTTTTTCTTTGGTCAGAGATAAGAGGGCATACTAAGGCATCTAAACTTAAAGTATCCTGCAAAGAACTGAGCTGTAATATTCATGCTTGAAACCTACTGTACTTGCATTGAGGTGTGCTGCCAGAGCAGATTTTTTAATCAGGCCTGCAAAAAACTTGAGCTGTACCTTTTATGCTTGTGATGAAATGACAAAAAAAAAAGTAATTTCCCTGATGAATAAGAGCAAACATAAGTATCTAAGACAGGTGAAAAGCATACTTTCCAATTTGTTGCCAAATTGTTGAGAAGGAGGCTGTTGTACATCATACATTGTCATGAAGTGAAAGGAAATCCGTAATACAAACTTCGGACCCAAGACCTATTACAACTTCCCCAGCAGCCTCACAACAACGGTCAGCTGATTATTCCAGCAACAATTTCCGTTCCTTTGGTGGAAATAAGAGACAAACATAGAAAAAAGAACTTCCCACACAAAGTTGTTGTTTGCCTTCAAGTCATTTCCTACTTATGGCAGCCTTGAGGCAAACAAATCATGGGGTTTTCTGGGGCTGGTAGTATGAGATCTGCAAAGTTAACCACTGGGTTTCTGCGGCCAAGTGGAGAATTGAATCTTGCTCTCTAGAGTTGTAGTCCAAAACTCAAACCACTACATCACACTGGCTCTCCACACAAAGAGCAACAGTAAAACAACCTTCTCCTCATCCCATCCTGGCAGGCCTGAGTTGGCAAGCCTTATGAAGTGGCAGTTCCTCAGCTGGAGATTATCTGCCCAAATGTTCTCCCAAATAGCATTTTCAGGGAAACTAAGACTGACCCCATGGCTACATACACAATCAACTGAACAAGTGGCTGATAATTAGTGCAGGCTGAAATATTTGATAAGGATGCTGAGTGTTTCTAAGTGTCTGCTTTTAGGAGCTGTGCACATTATTAATTGGTCAGAAGCATCATAAATCCTAGCCACACAAACACAGACAGATACAATCATGCTGGGTCTTTTCTACAGTACAAACTGAACCATGCCTGCATTTAAGTAATCCAGTTTCTTATCTTTCAGAAAAGCTCACAGCTTTATCTCATCCTCCAGAACATAATCAGAGTCTCAGCTAACAAACCAGTTGTTCAACTGGCAAAGTACAAATCATTGCTTCTCAGCAGGGGGGCCTTTTTAAAATTGAACAGAGAGGAAGCACATCACAGAACAGCTCTATATTAACCACATCTGTGCCTTATCTGACACATTTTGACTTGTGCTCTAAAGAAGTATGCAGAACAGCAATGTAGAAAGAAGTACCAAGCATAAACTCTCGCATGGTCTCCCCTCCGTACAGGCTTGTTTTATCTTTTAACAGTTGTCTCTCTCATTCTCTATTAACAGTCAGACCATTCCGGTCAATGTCTGTCACATTTTGAGTAATTACAGTTAGATGTCAACTGGCATTGCATTAGTGCACTGCAACAGGGTGGGGTCTCACACACAGCTCAAATGCTGCATGGCCTGTTTTCAAGAGATGGTATTTACAAGCATATCCAGAAGGCCTATTCATTTAACCTGTTTGTGAAGCCATTATGTACATGTAAGCGTTACAACCTCTAGCTACATGCCCTTTCATAACTGTATATGTACAGCTCAATTTGCTTTTGATCTCCAGGCAGCACGTGTGCATGCACCTGCATGTGATAGAAAAGAGCTGGTGGCTGTAATCAGGTGTCAAAAGTCAATCCAGGTTTCATCAGTCTATGGCAATCAGCAGGCCCAGGAAGCTGAGCTTAGCTTGCAGGAAAACTGTTATTGCAAGAGTCTTAAAGGACTCCGAATATGAGACTGACACTCTAATGTATACATTCAGATATTATAATCCTAAACAGGATTACCTGAGCTCTTCCACAGCACAGTAATCAGTCAGTGAACCACCCATGGAATTTCAGCTCTAAGATGCGTTTACGTGACTTTTTCTACCCACAGTCTTATCATGCCCATATTTATATAAGTACACTGCACTGATTCAATTTAGCTCAAGCATTTGCTGGTGTAGAAAGTCTCCAGGGCAGGGTGCCGTACCCAAACGCTGAAAAAGTCGAAACCTTCATAGTATCAGAATTTTAACCAGTTCTGCACACTCCTTATGTGATGCAGAAGGTAACTTGGTAATAGCCAAAATTTATAGAGATACTGTCCACTTGAGAGAGCTTTCTGCTTACTGTTTCTTAAACAGAGAGAAACGGAAGTTGCTTTCTCACTTACAGTACAAAAATAACATGTACACCTGTCTCACAAAAACATGTGAAGTAAGTACAATGCAAAACAATCACAGTTGGCCCTCCACATTCATTAGGGTTATGGGCACAGGACCCCCCAAAAGTGTAAAACCTGCAAATCTCAAAATCTGTGCATGTGTCTGTGGGAAGGGGGCTGAGCAGGCACCTAGGGTCCAAACAAAGTCAGGAAAAGGGGTTGGGGTTAGCATAGTGGCCCTACACTTCCTCCCTTTCGCCCTCCTTCTTCCTTGGGGGGGTGTGGGGCTTGGGGATAGAGAGCCATCCTTAGCTGGCCAGACATCAGCTGGTGAAGCAGGACAAGTACGAACGATGGGTTTTTAAATGGCTGCACAGCTTGATCGCAGCCGCCAAGAGGGAAGGTTCCTCTGGGGAAAAAGCGCCTGAACTGGGGGGAGGGTTGGAGTAACTCGCAAATAATCAAATCCATGGAAGTTAAACCTCCAAATGTGGAGAGCCAAATGTATCGCTGTTTAATCACAGATAAAGATTCAAAGAGAGAGAAAGTGTGTGCATGCCTGCATATGCACCTGGGTTTACATACAGAGAGGATCCAAGTGCGGCACTGTTTGCATGTATATTTAATATTACCAGAGACAAAATGCACACAGGAAGTCTGCACCTGTACAAAACCCTGAAATTTCAAGAGCACACCCTCATTCAGCACTGAATAAATATTCAGAAGCCTCACCCAGTGTGAGTTTCTGCTTATGTTGCCCAGACGGTCACCCATTTCATGACTTCAAAAGATCTGTCTCTTTGCTTCCATTTTTCTTCTATTCTTTGTGTGCCTTCCCCACCTAGCTAAATATCTGCTGTTAGTATTATCTCCAGTTAATACAGTACTAACAGTTGGTATTACTAATTGGTATAGTACTGCCAGTTGGTGTTACAGTGGCCCCTCCACTTTTGTGAGTGTTCAGGGTGCAGAAACTGCGAATAACTCCCCCCCCCCCTCCTCCCTTCTGGGGCTCTTTTCCTTTTGTGTGCCAGGGCCAGAGGCAAGGGAATGGGAGGGAGGAGCTCTGGAGGCAGAAGGAAGGCTTGCATGACCCCTCTCCATTTTCTTTGTCTTGTGTTCATGTGCTTGCCTTCCTTCTCTGTGCTCGGCAAAACACACGGGAATGTGAGGAGGAGAATTGAGGGTGGGAGGCATGCACATGCCTTGCGAATAACCAAATTCACAAAGATCAAACCTGAAAATGCAGAGAGAGGACTGTACTGCAATGGAATAAGCTCAGGCAAAGATGGCATTCTATGGTATTGAATGAAATCATTAATTTCCCCTTAAGGGTCAGAAGTAACCATCAACCAAGGGTAGGGACATAGGGACATCAGGGATTCCCACCATTCTCAGCAACTTTTTGAAAGAAATGCATACATCACCAATCAGTGTCTGCCCACATACAATAAAGTCTCTACTGCATATTTGTTCTAACTACAGGACTGCATTTGACTGAGAGACCAAAGTACTATTGGTCGAAATGAAGATCCAGGTTTAGTTTAGAACAAGTACCTATTAGGAATCCTATTTTTCAACAGGAGATTGCAATCTCCCTCAACCACACATTCCCCATGTCTCACACACTGCTTCATTGACAACTGACACAACTGAAGCCTAGCTAAACATTATTGCCTCCATCTTGAGGCAGTTTTCTCTGAAAGTTCATGGGTTCATTTACTCCACAATAAAGGAAATGCTGTTTGTGTGTGCTCACAGCCATCCTTATTTATTAGTACTTCATGCTCTCCCAGACTGACCCTCAGTACTGAAAGAATTTTTTGAAAGCACTTCAGCAACATGGGTGATAGTCACCAGGCCCAGGAGAACTAAGTTACTAGTAGCAAATAAGTGTCTGTACCCTTGATTACATGCCTTCTATGTACTGGGCAAAAGGCATTCTTTCTTTCAAATGGCAAAACTAAACTAAATTTCCTTTTTTTACATATGAGGCAGAACTTGGAATGCTGCTTTTTACAAGCAATTTGTTACAGGTATAGTTCCAAAGGACAGTCAGCATGGAGTAGTGGTCTGAATGCTCGAGAGATGATAACTGCAACATATCAGAGTCACAACTTGAAGATTTTAGGTGGGTGTCCATGGAGAGAAGGTTGAAGAGACAGAGAGGGAATGAAGGAGAAGAGAGATTATGAATGTAGCTTGGAGCAATTGTATCCAGGAGAACTGGGAAGTGGATAAAAGGAGATGAGAGAATGGAAGGGGGCTAAGGAAGCAAAAAGAGGAATGTAACCAGGAGATGTGGGGACTGAGAGAAACAGAGAAGATGTTTAATCAAGAGTTGTGATTGGGGAGGGGTGAGAGAATGACGACAAGAAAGAAAGGAACTGAGGTGTGAGTGAGAAAGAGAATGCAGGCACAAATTGTGGATGGAGAAGAAGGTAGTATGAGAGGGCAAAAGAAGAAGAATATATTTGACCAAGAGCTATGGCAGAGGAGAAGGAAAAAGATGAAAAAGAGAGAGAGAAAGAATTAAAAATTTGAAGGAAAAGATTTAGGGTTCTAAATGGAACTTAAGAAAGACATTCATACTACACTTTTTGGTATGAACAATGGTGCAATCCATTTACACTTCAGACCAAAAAATGATACCATATTGTTGTGCTCCAACCATTTAGTGTACAATTAGGAAGCTAGAAACTGAACTGGTAATGTTAACAATAAGGTAGGAAAAGCCATAAAGCAGCAATCCAGACGTATCACATTCAATTACTCCTAAGGCAGTGCAGCTCAGTATTTTCTGCAGGCTGAGCTGTTCAGCCCTGCGGCCAGTCATGGTTTAAGAAATTTTCAGAAAGAGAGGATTAAGAGGAAAAAGTGACCAAGTGGACTTCCTGGAAATCTCTAGCAGCCATTCGGAAGCAGCCTGCAGCAAAAGGCAGAACCACATGCAATTATACAGTCAGTCAAGATGACCCAGTGACAGATTGTGCCAACCAAATGAAGCACTGCTTTTTATAGATGCTTTCCCAGTTTAATCTCAGTGTAGCAGAGGTTACTGCTTATTTAGATAATTCACACTAATTTGAAGACAAACTCTCAATCTAGAACAAACAAAACTAATTGAAACTATGTGACTTTAGCACACATATGCCACAACAGGACATTAACAGCTGTGTTTCCCAACCAAGACTTTACCTACAACTTGAGAATTAGTTTAAGAACTTATTTCTGTCTTTAATTTTTCACATAGATTTTTTTTGTAACAGTTCTTAGTGCATACACAAAAGCCAGAAGGGAACACACACTTCTCTACGACATCTCTGCAAGTCCCAAATAATTGTTGTAAACAAAAAGAAAGCAACCACTATTTAGGGGAATTACACAACTGTGTAGATTACAAAACCAATATTTGCTAAAGCAGTGGCTCCTGTGACTCTGAAAAGGACAAAGTTATTTTGGGTGTGGGGCAGTCCAAGGGAAGACTTGCATGGCTACACCACGCTCATCTCAGTCCAGAATTAGTAATTAATCACTGTGGACAATCCACCTACCTTTTCTCTGTATGTATGAGTGAATGAGCAGGAAAAGATCTAGCAACACACATGCTCTAAATCATATACACACAACAAGATACCATCCTACAAGAGGAAAGCAAAGTCTAAGGCTCTGCTCTTCAGAGACTGCAGCAGAACAGAATTCCTGGAATTCCAGCAGACACAAGGTAAAAGCTTTCCTTCCTGGCATTCAGAACTCTTAATATCATATAGCTCTGACCTTGCCTATATATACCTCCTGGAAAAGCACATACATTTTTCAGTCAAATAGGAAGCAAGCATCTTCCAGGTTAACAAGACAGGATTCATACCACTAGTAGTAAAGCTCTCAACATTGCAAACACTTTTATTATAGGATCTTCATTTCTTCAGAATTCATTTTCCTTTTATGAACAGAATAACTTTGTGCAGATTACCTTAAAAGAAAACTCTACAATTTTAAGATAATTTTTAAAAGGAGGAAACAAGCAGTAGAAGGATGTACCCACATGCCGTTCTTCTTCTGTCATCACTATGAATAATTTTTAAAATGACTTAAAAGTTTTCATGGCAAACACAGTCTATCAGAATATGCTGACTCTTCACCAATATAATCTTTAGTGGTAAAAGCTCTGCAGGACATAAACAAAGCAGACTTGGAAGATATAACATTACATTAACACAATTCATACATCAATAAGTATTCATATATTAAAACCAATACATAGCCTATTAATCTGTATTATAAAGAACTCAAAGTAGTATTAAGATTAAATTACTATGAAAGTATTTCTTGCAAGTTAAAAATCCAGTCAGCTTACTCTGTTATATTAGTAACATCAACACTTTTTGGCAGACTAGTAAAAAAAGGAACCGCAAGTGATTTGTGCACTGAGAGGTACTTAGCACAACATCCATCTAAAAGAGCAATTTGAGTCTTTTCATACTGCTGCCAAGGCTTGTGGCAGTTCAGCTTTTGTGAAAAGGACTCACACCAGTCTTTTTAGGAATCTATCGCTATCTGCCTTGGAGATACAGTGACATAGGGCTGTTGCACTTCCATGGTCTGTATAACATCATGCTGTTAGTGAATAAGCCATGTTGGAACATAAGTTTCTAAAGCAAGAACAGTGATTCTATAATATTTTGCTATTTGAAAGTAGCCAGCTTCAAATGGAATGGTTACAACTGAAGAAATCCAAATTGTTCTAGATAGTGAATTTTGCATGGTCCAACTCTCAAACAAATTTTTCTGTTACAGCTTTAATTAAGAGTCTCAGCCTTCAGACAAGTATAAGTTTTCACTGAAGCACCTTTAAATAAGCAACATGTCTTCGTTTTCAAAGGTTTATATGAAGTTAGAAGAGTCACCATAACTAATAGCTATGTCCTGTTCAAAAAATTAAGAAGCTGATTTTGTGTTGCTGTGTGCCTTCACATTGTTTCCAACTTATGGCAACCCTAAGACAAACCTATCACGGAGTCTTCTTGGCAAGATTTGTTCAGAGGGGGCTTGCCTTTGCCATTTTCTGAGGCTGGAACTGTGTGACTTGCCCAAACTGAGCCAGTAGTTTCTATGGAAAAGCAGGGTTTTGAACCCTGGTTCCCAAACCACTATACCATCCTGACTCTCATTCCAATTTTAGTACTTGCCTATTAGAGATACATAAAAATATACAAAGTTGAGCTAGTACAGTGAAACAAGGTATCGTCAAGAGAACTAAGAGTTTATACAGGCCAAAGAGTTGGAAACACCCAAGACCGGCAGCAACATTAACTGTTGTTGTTGCATGCTTTTAGATCATTTCCAACTGATGGTGATCATAAGGCAAACCCATAACTGCACTGTAGGAAGAGGGGAAAAAAGAAACCTCAGATTTCCCCAATTATTTCTCAACTATAAGATGAGAAAGAGAAACAAGGGCATACCTTGAAATGCACAAGCAGCTTACTACTTACTGCAGAGCACCTAATGTGAAAGGATTACCACTTCTGAATTACTTCATAACAATAAATTTACAGTAAGGGACAAATCAGCATCTTATTCCATAAGAACCTCCATTAAACAAACTTTTCATTGCTGTTATTGTGTGCTTTCAAATCATTCCCAACTTACGATGACCCAAGGCAAACATATCATGAGGTTTTCTGGGGCTGAGTGTGTGTGATGTACCCAAGATCACCAAACGTGTTTCCATGGTTGAGTGAAGAAGCAAACCCCAATTTCCAGGATCACAGTCCAATGCTCAAACACACATTTCAGGAATAATGAGGAAATAGTGGGCAAAAATGTCCAAGATGGGGAAAAAAATGCTAACAATAGGTGATGATCAAATTCTTCATGGACACGACAATTCAACCCTCATCTCTCCTGACTGCTGCCTACCTGTTTAGCTTTCTTGCTACAGAAAGGAAGCAGCATTCTCAGACAATCTTCCAGTCACGAAGCTAAATCCCATTAGAACGCTTAAAACTAGTGTAGTTACAATTCTTAAAACAAGACTACCAAAAATAAGACTCATAGGGCCCCAAGTCTTTTTTATTTTTTTCAAACCAAATTACCCCTCCCCCATGCATCTAGGGACATGGGGGCAGTTTTGTCACATTTTTGGCCAAGGAGAGGCTTCCCTCCTCCCCCAGCAAGAACTAATCTATAAGTCACCATTCAGATAATTTTCTGTTGGGGCAAATGCCTCTCCTGTATCTAAATTATCCCGGAGTGAGCCAAAAAGCTGGCAACATTGTCCCCATGGCTCTTGAGGAGTTTTGGAGAGCTTTCGGTGGCAAAAAAATTTACGTGTTTCAGGGGATGCTGTGGGAGGCCATAGCCCTCCAGGTTCTTCAGAGGGGCTAATGTGGCCTCAGCTGCCCACTTCTGGGTTAGTGTTAGACTGGAAGTGGGGATATTAGGGTCAAGTCCCCACTGAGCCACAACATTCTCTAGGTAGCCTTGTGTCAGTCACTCTTTCTCTGTACTTAACCTCCCTCACAGGACTGGGTGCTGTTTGCATGTGAACAAGCACATGATCTCTATCAGGTCTGGTGTGAGCTGAACTCAAGTACTCCTGAATGATTCTTCAACCACAATCTCAAAAAATAAAATTCAAGACCTGAGTAGAGATACCTACCTAATGAAATACAGAGGCAGATTTCATCAACACATTTAATAACATTGCCCTCCAAGATCTGAACAATTTCATCCCAGCAGTCATGCAATAAAGACTAGTACTATTGATCTTTGTAAAATAAGATGACTGACTCTAGACATACTAAAGTCTGTCCGTCTCACTCTCATTGAGTTTCTCAGTTTCCCACCAATGCTTTTATTATCCCTTATTTCCAGAGTGGGTTGCAAGAGGATATTCCTCCCCAAAATGTATATATTTGTGTGTATGGTTTTAATTTAGATAATTAATCTATGTATTTTTGTACACATTTTGACCTCAACTAAATCACACTTATGGGTATTTTTCAAAGGTATGTGTGGTTTTATCACATTTTCTCTCCAGAACATAACATAAGCCTCATAACTATTTCTGAGTCAAGGTACATTCCATGCAACTTTGGGAGATCCCAAAATACTGCTATTTCTGTACCAAAATACTAATCCAGTGAATTTTCTGTCTATTCCTACTTGGATGTTTAATCTAAAGGTTAGATCAGAATTGTGGCTTAGAGAGGAACTCTGGCCAAAAGAAATCAGAAGACAGAGAAACCATGCCATGTCTAAATGACTTTGGTTGAATTTTGTTCTCTTTTCATGATCTTTGCTGTTTCCTCACCTAGAATCAACTGCACCACACATCTAAATAAGTGGGATTCACCTTCTTAATCAATTTAAGATATATAAATAATTATACTTTATCTGAAACTCAATATCATTTAAACTGTGTCAAATGTATACATTTAAATACATGCTTAGTAAAGAGTTAGTAAAGTTTTCTGTTCCTTAACTGTAATTAAAGAATGAAGAACAATCTCATGGTCACATGGTACATAACTACAGTGCGGCATTCTGTATAACTCAATAAAGGTTAACTAACTCCCTTACCAATTACAGTAGCCACATGCTTGTCTTAAAAAGTTAGGGCCATTACACCTTTAAACTAGATGAATAACACATTTTTAAGAGACACCTAGTTTAACTGTTTGTGTAAATATCAGGGTTTTTAATCCCTTTTCATTTTCTTCAATCAGCTGTAGCACCAGCCAGTTCTACAGCCAATTTACAAAGTGGCATGTGTCATTGTTGTGGTGTGCCTTCTAAGTCATTTCCAACTTATGGTGACCCTATGGCAAACCTATCAGAGAATTCTCACCGCTATTATCCCACTTCCAACATCCTATGGAATCCTGGGTTTTGCAGTTTCGGGAGGGGCCGATGGGCCCCTCCCAAAACTGCAAACCCCAGGATTCCAAAGGATGTTGAAAGTGGGATAATAGCTCTATAACAGTTGAGTGCAGAAATGGCCATGGGTTTGTTCTGGGGCTGAGAGTGTTTGACACACCCAAGGTCACTCAGTGGGTTTTCATGGTCAAGTGGGGAACTGCATCTTGATCTCGAGGGTTGCAGTCCAATGCTCAAACCACTATAACCCACTGGTTCTCAGCAGGAGACATACAGGTCTCCAAACGTTCATAAGACTGCAGCGCCAGTGTTTGTTACCACTGGCCCTCTTGGTGAGCACTGCTGGGAGTTGCAGTCCAACATCATCTAGAAGGTTACACGATTTCTACCCTGATGTAAGGGTATCTCCTTCTTTTGATTAGATGGGTTGGTGACTCTTTCTCAGTTGTTCTGAGAATAAAATGAGAGAAAGGGAGCCATGGACACTTGGGAGTGAAGCATGGTGTAGTAGTTCGAGTGCTGAACTAAAACTGCAAAAGACTAGGGTGTGGATCCCTGCTCAGGCATGGACCCTGCTGGGTGGCTCAGGGCAAGCCACACTCTCTCAGCCTCAAAGGAAGGCTACGGCAAATCTCCCTGCATTAATTTTGCCAGGAAAACCCTAGGATAGGGTTGTCTATAAGCTGGAGTCAACCTGAGGGCATATAATAAGAAGAAACATTTCAATAGTCTATACATCCCCTCTCAGTTTCTGTACTGTTTATTTAAATTGCCCAAAACTGAATCTTGTTATTGTCAGAGAGCTGAGACCAGAATTGTGACCACTAACGGGTATTATTCCACTGATTTTCATCCAAATCCATCCAAAACCATGAAAACTTATATCAGGGTTGGGCACTCTGTGGCCATCCAGAGGCTGCACCTCCTGTCTTTCCTCACTATTATTAACTAAGCTGATGAGAGCTATAATTTGACAACATCTGGATGGTCACAAGTTCCCCATCTCCGGTTAGGTGCAAGTTTCTGTAGTTTATACAGTACTTTAGCATCTATGACACAGCTAGTGACAAGCCCCACAACTGAACCCCTATCACCTCTGTTTCCAGATAAATCCAGTACTCATGTGCAGTTGAAGTAACAGAATCAGATAACCATACAAGTGGAATTCAGGTCAAAGTGTCTCCTAAAACACATTCCAGCATTATTATCCACCCCTCAAATTTCTCTTATTTCCACGGTGTCAAGAATGCATGTGGATCATTTTAAAACACACAAGAGATTTTTTTTTTAAAGGATAGTGCATATTGTACTGAGCTTCTTGCTTACTGAATCTTCTATGGCAACAGCCATGTCTCTTTCTTCTGGGTGATTATAATTAGAACACAATAAACAGTATGAGTAATTCAAACTAATCCTTGCAGTGTGCATTACCTTGACTTTGTCAACAGAAAAGCAACTTGCCTAAGGCAACAACCCACATCAGTGACAGGACCAAGAACAGGAATACAGAGATTTCCAGTCCTCCATCACATGATCTAGCAATGCCACCTCATATAGGAAGTAACTGGGGGAAAAGGGTGAGCCCAGGACAAACCCTATGGGAGCAGCCACATTTGCATAACAGGTATAGCAATTCAGCTTTTTGCTGCATACTCATACTGCTTTCCTCATACACAGTACCTTCTTGGAGCCTGGGACACCTGCAGAGTCACTTCTGAAGTGCAGCCTGGTTGCTTGTTTTATCCTGCAAATTGAAGGGAAAGCTGGTGTACCCTACATGTCCAGCAAAAGGGTTGTCTTCAAGTCGCCTGTTACTTATGGTGGCCTCATGGATTCCACAGAGTTTTCTTAGGCGAGGAATACTTAGAGGTGGTTTTGCCAATTCTGAAACATAGCCTACAACACTTAGTATTCACTGGAGACCCTCCATCCAAGTACTAAACAGGGCTGCCTCTGCTTTGCTTCCAAGACTAGATGGGATCTCCTACAACACTTAGTATTCACTGGAAAACCTTCATCCAATTACTAAACAGGGCTGCCTCTGCTTTGCTTCCAAGACTAGATGGGATCTTCTGCCTTTAGGGTATTTAGTTGTGTGTATGTCCCGTCAAGCAACCTGTTGACTTATAGCAGGTGCATGAATTTTATAGGGTCTTCTTAAGCAAGGACAGGGAAAGAAATCGCATGCAGATCAGCTCACAACTCGAGAGTCAGATATTAAAGATATTCAAGCTGCAGGAAAGGAGATTCCACTTGAACCTCAGGAAGAACTTCCTGATGGTCAGAGCTGTCTGGCAGTGGAATATGCTGCCTTGGAGTGTGGTGGAGTCTCCTTCTTTGGAGGTTTTTAAGCAGAGGCTGGATGGCCATCTGTTGGGAATGCTTTGATGGGTGTTCCTGCGAAGCAGGGGGTTGGACTCGCTGGCCCCTGGGGACTCTTCCAACTCTATGATTCTGTGATTCTAAAGCATTAGTCAAGTCTTATAGATGTTCTTCTCCTACTGACAATCAGAGCAAATGAAAAGCAACTGGCAGCTCTGCATAGTTTTGCAAAGGGAGCTGTTGATGCAGAGAAGAGTATAAAGTTACATAATAAAAAGCCTGTTTGTTTCATCTCCTTAACTTTACACAGAGTTGTGGGAAGACTGAAATCCTGTTGCCAGGCTGAGTGCAAATACAACATGTGCAATGAAAACTAAGTCTGCTGCACTGTTGATGCCACCTGTGCCTACTCATTTTCATCTCCTACCAATCAGTCTCGTAGCTGCTGAGTGCAGCAAACAAAGTTAGCAGCAAAAAGATCTTGGTATCTCCTGAGCACATACACGCAGTTGAAATGGTTTTATCTGTAAAAACCAACTGAGTTTAACATTGTCAAAGGGAGAGTGGAGAGGAAAATATTTACCCAATGCTAAATATTTTACTTCTAAGATAATTGCACAAGACTGCAGCTTTATAACCCAATGCAAAGCATGCTTACTGCTGGTATGTTCTGAAGATAGTACACATGTTTTTAAATTCTATCTGCTGGTATGTTCTGAAGATAGTACACATGTTTTTAAATTCTATCTGCAACAGTTTGAGGTTTTTTAAAAAAAATATTATGGCTGTAGATACATGCTCTGAGCCTTCGGGGATAGGGTGGGTCAGATTGCACTACAGAAGAGTTCAAGGAAGAGGCCACATGCCTATAAATCAAGCGCAACAAGGAAAATGCTTGCATATTTGAGTCTCAGCCGACTGTGCCACATGCAAATCACAATTCATTGCGGTAGATGGAGGTGGGTGCTTGCAGTTAAAGCTTTGACTGCCACCCCATGCTTCAGTTTCAAGCACGTAGTACAATCTTCTCAGCATTCTTCCCAATAAGAGCTTTGGATTTGGAGAGGAAAAGCCCATCCTACCACTAAAAAAGAAGATTCAAACCAGGAACTCCTGACAATCTGGTTTTACAGCATTTCATCTGAAAAACAGCCAATATCCAAAAGCAAGGGGACAGGAAGTCTTCTCAAATATTGGCTAGAAGATCTGATTCTCACAGGGGCCAGGGATACACACACATATGCGCACACACACACAAGCAGGTAGAACAAGCTAAGCGAAGCTACTCCACAAAGGAGTTGCTGGGAGCAGATTACCCCCTCCCCACCCCCAGAAAAGGAAGGAGTGAAGCTGATTGCCAAGGGACACAATCCTCCCTCAGAAGGAACAACACAAAAACTGGAAACAACAGAGACCTATGGCATCTCAGAGACTAGTAAATTTCATTTGGCCTAAAACAAAAAAAAAGTGGGATGGTTGCTCAAGGGGGTGATTCTCAAGCCATTTCTGCACTAGCCTGTTAAAGTGCACTTAATCCACTTTCAACATCCTATGGATCCTGGGGTTTGCAGTTTAGGGAGGGGCCTTTGAGGGCAAAGGCCCCTCCCTAAACTGCAAACCCCAGGATTCCACAGGATGTTGAAAGCGGAATAATAGCACTATAACAGGCTAGTGCGGAAACGGCCCCAGATGTCTGGCAGGGGGGTGATCGGGCCCCGCGACTGGCAGCGAGCTCGATTCCCCCCGAAGCCTGTAGTACAAGGAAGTGAAAAGGAGGGGGCGGCTCCAGGTCACCCTCCGGGTCGCAGAAGAGAATCAAAGTCCAAATTCCACCCTGCGGCTCACCGGAGGAAAGCGCGTGGGCGTGTGGAGACGCGAGACCTGCGCGAAGAGGAAATGGGACGAGGTAAGAAAGGAAGGGCAGGGAGCCACGCGATCTCGCTGTGCCCGTTTACTCGGGAGGAAGCCCCTCTGCACAAGAGCTGCTCCCAGAGAAAAGCGTAAAGGAGTCCAGTCTTATGGCTGAAACAGTGGCCATTTCCGCACTAGGCTGTTGTAGCGCGATGATTCCACTTTCAACCTCCTCTGGAATCCTGGGGTTTGCAGTTTCGGGAGGGGCCTGCCGGCCCCTCCCGAAACTGCAAACCCCAGGATTCCAGAGGAGGTTGAAAGTGGAATCATCGCGCTACAACAGCCTAGTGCGGAAATGGCCAGTGAGTGGAGAGGGCAAGCGAACGGCGGCGGGAGCTCGCCGAAGATCATCCGGAAAACCGAAGGGATGGGGAGGAAAAAAAAAGGAAGGAGCCCACGCCGAGTCTACCGCGCTCACTCCCCTTACCTGGCCGAGCCTCCACTCCCATAAGCCGAGACGGAAAGGGCCAAGCAAATCCTCTTTGCAGAGCCCGGGCAGCCCAGCTCCTCCCGGCGACGGGGCTGTCCGCCTTCTTGCGGGGCTGCTCGCGTTCCCCCTCGCCGCGCAAGGTCACCGGCTCTCCCGGCCGCCGGCCCCACTTCGCGTCACTTTCTTCCCGAGGAAGCGCCCGCTTGCAGCCAAGTTCCGCGCGCGCGCCTCCCGGAGCAGCGGCGCGCCTCCCTTGGCTCCGCTCCCGGCAGGACAGCGACGCTTCTCGCCCGCCCGCCCGCAGCAACCTGCAGCCTCGCCTCCACACACCGGCTCCGAGGGCACGGCTCGCTCGGCGCCGCCCTCTCCCAGTCGCCAGCCCCGCCCCCAGCCCCGGCTAAGCCCCGCCCCCTGCTCCGCCACCAGGTATGGGCCGAGCCACGCGAGGAGGGGGAGGACCAACCAAGCGGCCGAGGAACAAATTCCCAAAGTTTGGAGGAAAGAGGGGGGTTTGGCTTTATCCGCCCAAGCCTATCTTTATTTACTTCATTTAGATTAATAAATAAATGGCCTTTCGTGGTGCATTGGACATCGCGAGCCAGCTTACAAGCCGCTAACACGCATGCTAATAAAATTATTTCCGCACGAGGCTGTTATAGCGCGATGATTCCACTTTCAACCTCCTCTGGAATCCTGGGGTTTGCAGTTTCGGGAGGGGCCGGCCGGCCCCTCCCGAAACTGCAAACCCCAGGATTCCAGAGGAGGTTGAAAGTGGAATCATCGCGCTATAACAGCCTCGTGCGGAAATGGCCCTGTGCTTTCGACATTTAAACCGCGGAATGAGTAAAAACAAACCCAGCAGCAGATCTCTCTACAACATGGATTACTGAAAAATAATTTCCTGGGGACGTTGGACCCAGAACCTTGCCAGACTTTCGTGGTTCTTTTTCCTCCTTTAAAAAGAAGCCAGATCATTGTCTGCTTTACCTGCCAGCACCTCGTTGGGAGTGGAACGTCGGAACCTGGCAAGGCAGCGCCTCTGGAATCAGATCTACAACAGTAGGGGATTCCTTCTGCCTGGCTGGGCAGCTGCATCTAGCTGGATGCTGGCTTAGAAATTAAGAGTTGCACAGTAGCTATTAACCCGGAGCCTCGTAAATATTTTTGTTGCACTTCATAGTACTTCTGTCAGCTCCTTCCAGCGTTCTCACCTCATTTGCAAGTTAAAAGCACACTGGCGTGCCAAACCCTTGAAAACCAGATGTCGGCTGTGCCAGTCCCTGGGAGGACTACTGCTGCTAGTTCAGCTATATTAGGAGAATCAGCAATGGGAAGGGCAGCACAAATTGCAGAAAGCCACCAATGGCAACACTAACCTCACAGGATGATGGGTGCTATTAGATCCGCCTTGCTTTGCCTCCTTGTTTGTGACTACCATCTCCTGGGAAACTGATGTCGAGAAGCATCCTCAGAGGCTGAGCTAGTTTATTGTGACATCAGGCATCACAGGTACTGTCTACTCAGTAGCTTCTACTGAATCAGCCACCTCCTTTATCCACTGATTCTTTAGATGTTGTCCCCTTGTCTCTGTTTTAGAAAATACCTCCCTCTGTAACTCCAGTTCACAGATACCGTATTTGCCAGTGTAGAAAATGCACCCATGTATAAGGTGCACCCCACTTATACACTGGCAAATACTATTTGCTGATGTATGAGACACACCAGCATCTAAGATGAACCCTATTTGCAAACAGTATTTTTTTTGGGGGGAAGTGAATCTTATACACCAGCAAATACAGTACTATGCATTGTATAGATAAGAGGAACACTGCTCCTACCAGTGGGGCTATAATAGCTAGTAAGCTCAATCTAATTTAACTCAGGTAGTATATGCATGTACTTTCACGCTGTGGTAGCCACAGTTGATCGTAGGGTGCATTCACATTTTGCAATTATAGCAGTTTGATGTGACTTTAACTGCTATGGATTCATCCTATGGAAACCTCAGATTTGTAGATATAGGGCCTTTCTGCACTACACTGTTATAGTGCTATTATTCCACTTTCAACATCCTATGGAATTCTGGGGTTTGTAGTTGACCCCAGACTCCCAAGAGCTCTCTGGCTGAGAATTCTTTAGAATTCTCCCTAAATTCTCCCTGCCTCTTCCTAAACTACAAACCCCAGAATTCCATGGTATGTTGAAAGTGAAATAATAACACTATGACAGTATTGTGTGGAACGACCTATAGTGTCCAATGCACTTCCCTCTAATACAAGACTAGAGCTTTCTGGTACATAATGTTAAGTATCTCACCAAACTACAAATCCCAGAATTTGATAGGACTGAGCCATGGCAGTTAAATTATATCAAAGCACTATAATTATGTAGCATGGATACTCCCACTGTCTGCACTGTGGTTCAGTAAAGGTCTGCTCTAGTGTTAGGAACAGTAGCATTGGGCATTACATCTAGGTGACCATATAAAAGCAGAAAATCAAGCCTGGCTCATGCTACTTTTTTTTGGTACATGGTGTAAATGAAGGAAGGAAATGCTAAGAAAAAAAAGACAAGCATGTGTCTGCCACACAGACAGAATATATCACAAAGCTATGTGATGAAACATATTCTAGAAGCATTGCTGAACTCCTAGAAGGCAATATCTTGATTACCCATAGGTTACAAAGGTTCAGAAATATTGTACTAAATAGTGATTTGACAATCAGCTCTGAAATATTATGTTGTTGAGAATTGTGGTCCTGGCTCATCTTACTCTGTCCCACAAGCCTATGCTGGTTATGAGACTTTATTCTGAAGGACATACAGTTGGAGTTGTGGTGTTTAATGCTCTGGGCTCAGACTTGTCTCCCTTGCAGACACAACCCTTAAACTAGTAGTCCCTCTGTCCAAAAAGAAGTCAGGACATATCTTTTTAATCACATTAGTTAGAGTTGGGCCAAGGCCCTTTCTCGCTCTTCCTTTTCTTACAACTAGAAACTGCAGACAAACCCACCAATTGATCAGTTCATAACAGTTTAATAAAAATGGTCCAAATATACATTTGCTTACTAAAAGGAGGAGTTTTAACTAATAGATTGACATGACTCTGTACCGCCATGGCACTCTGACTATACTGTATTGCTCATTGCAGAACTAGAGGCCAGCACTAAGGTATAAAATCACTCTCTTATGTCGTAATAACAGCAACAACAGACATATCTGGAAGAAGTGTTGCAAATCCATTTATTCTGTCATGACATTGCATGTGTTATAGCACTATATTCCACTTTAACTGCCATGGCAGCATCCCATGGAATTCCAGGATTTGCAGTTTTGGGAGGGTCATTAAGAATTCTCAGCCAGAGTCTCTGAAAGTCAGTGGGGTTTTCTCCATTCTATGTGTACTAAACAGTGCAATTTTAGCATATAGAATTATTTATATATATGTGGCTTATTGCAGTTAAAATAAACAATGTCAGTCCTACGAACAAATTGCATGATAGGTTCTCAATAAAATTACATACCAAGAGCAATCTAATAGTGTCTCATAGCACTTGCCAGGCAGTCCACTCTCTCCTTCTGAACCACTTTGCAAATACTGGCATTAGACATACCTCTTGAAAGCTGAGAGGAAGGGAAAGATAATAGATCACTTTTAGGGAACCTGCATCATTTCACTTGGGGAGGAGCTCCTAAATACTTTTGCTTTTGGACCTTATTGCATATGGGAATATCTCTCTGTTACTTCGGCCCAGGCCTACCCGGTGATAGCACTCGATATTGTTTTGATATCAAAACCATTCGGCCGTCCTCTGCCACCCCGCTCCACGTGTTTGCGAGGCCTCCGGACAAGCACGTAAACAAGCATGGCCGGTAATTGTTGGACATTCCATTCTCCACCTAGGCAGGCAGAACAGAGCCAATCCGTTGCTTCAGGGACCTCTCCTGCAAACACCTTTTTGCTTAAGCGCGGCACTAACAAAGATGCCCGGCTCTGAGCCGATAGTCTTACAAAGCCAAACTAAGCACTTTGTATTTGCATACTGGCTACACTATTGTTGATTCAGCGCTAAGCCAATCATGTTAAACTTGACCTTTTTCAAAGCTTTGTCCTGCTCCGAACTCGCATTGTTCTCACCGAGTAAGACATGGCCTGCAGTCACAATTCACCCTATATAAACCCCCGATTCCGAGACCACCTCGGACTGCTTGGATCGCTCTGGACTTCCATCCCGCCTTGCTGCTGCTTTGTCTGGCAAGCCATCCCCTCAGTACCACGTACTGAGACTCCATATCCCCGAACTCAATCCCCAAGCTTCTTCAGGACTACGAGACAGGTGTCATATCACCCATTTTCCCTGAAAATCCGTATTTCCAATTCTTCCATTAGCTGTGTGATTGTGGTGTCTTTTCTGTTTGTTTGTCTTTCAATAAAACATCATTTTTGCTATTTTAAAACTGTCTGACTGCTTGACTGACCTGACCTCGTAGACGCTGGGTTGCAAGATCCTGCTACGTTACCCTGCCTCTCGCTAGCTTTAGTGAGTGCTCCAGCTAATTTTCCCCCAAAGTTGTGTTATTGTGATTTCGTTATTTGGGCGCTCCTCCCGGGACCCCCAGAGAACAGAATAACATCTACTTTAGGGAAATGTGGTTTGTTGAAAGAATTAAATGGCAATTCGTGATCCTCGCTTGTTATTCAAACCATAGAGGTCAGACACAGACTTGATGGGAAGCTCTAATAATCTACATGCAAAAGCAGAGGCTTGTTGTCTCTTCTCCATAGCTGTGTTACAGAAGGAAGGGAAAAGGGGAGTTGAATATCCCATGGTTCATGGAAGTTTTGACACAGCTCATTAATCCAGAGATTAAGGCAAGGCCCTCCCTTATCATTTTCCATCAGTCCCATCGAGCGTGCCCAACTATGAAGGATGATGGGAATCAGAATCCAATAACACCTGGAGGATTGTAGGTTTCACATTACAGCTGAACTGGACTAAAGGGTCGAGAATGAATGTGAGCATGCAGAACGGAAAAAAACAACCAGCACTCTTGACTTCCTTCTATAGCACTAAGGTCACTCCCACCATTTCATAGAAGTTTTGGTAGTACAAACATAATTATTCTCACTGCAATTCTATACATAGGTTGTTTAAAATGATCCCGATAAGATTTAAGAGGCTTAAATTATGCACAGGATTGCAGGCTTAATTTTTCTCCCTGAAGTTAAATCAGATCCACACTAGCAGCTCCAACCTGAACTATTAATATGGATCTACTCTGCTATCATTTCACAGAATCTCCTGTTTGTCCCCACTTCATGAGGAGAACTCTGCCCCCCCAACTGTCTTTTCTTTAATGGTGCAAATACTGCTCGCTTCCACTTTTGTTTAATATTGCTAACAGCTTTTTAAAAGCCTAACAAGAGGAAGAAAAGTACTAGCACAGAGCCTTCAGTAATATGAAAGATTATGTCACAGACTGAACGTCCAGTTGGCTTCGTAGGGAAAGTTTTTTAAGACCAATGTAGTTCAGAGTATTTGGCCTATTTTGCATACTGATATTTTTCCTGACAAATGTACTCTGTGCCTTTAACAGCTGGATGCAGATGATGATGATATAAGTAGTAGTGGTCTTAGTCATGCTTGGAGATAGTACAGAGATGAGAAAGGCCATTTCCACACTAGACCATTATAGTGCTATGATTCCACTTTCAGCATCCTATGGAATCCTGGGGTTTGCAGTTTCAGGAGGGGCCCGAAACTGCAAACTCCAGGATTCCATAGCATGTTGGAAGTGGAATCATAGTGCTATAACAGTCTAGTGCGGAAATGGCCAAAGCTGCCCCTACTGTTTTCTGCTCTTATGTGTGTATGAGGCTTCAAGTCACCTGTTGACTTATGACAACCCCAGTAATTTCATAGTTTTTTTAGTCAAGGAATACTCAGAGGTAGCTTGCCATTGCCCTCCTCTGAAATATCTTTCCATAGTTTAATTCATATACACCCGTTCATAAAAAATGATATATTTCAATTCGTTAACATTACGTTAAGCACCACAGATCTAGAACAATGACAAATGTTAATTTGTAATTAAACTAAGACTAAGAGTCCCATTGTTAACCAGCTGACACTGTAAATGGAGAGGGCTATAAGCCACAGAGATTGCTCTTCTGTAATCCTACCAGTATCTGCAGGGAAACAACCTGTTATGCTACATGAGCTGCTGCTAGATAATTGGCTGGTGCCTTTTTTAAAAACCTGAGGGTAAATACCAGTTGAGAGCCAGTGGTTTGAGCATTGCACTATGACCCTGGAGACCAGCATTCAGTTCCCTACTCAGCTATGGAAACCCACTGGGCAACCTTGAGTGTGTCACATCCTCTCAACCCCAGAACACCTTGTGATAGGTTCACCTTAGGGTTGCCATAAGTCAGAAACAACTTCAAGGCACACAACAACAACAACAACAACAACATACCACTTGCACTATTCTGTCTAAAGCTTAGGATAGTTTCTAAACCAATAGCAAAACACAGGAAGTGACTTAGTGAATGGCTCAGTCAGGTGGCCTATCCAAAGCCATTATCTGATCAATGAATACATATTGAGGCAGGGTTCACAGGCAATTGTGGGATTCCCTCCCATTCCTAGGGCCAGACCAGATGTCACACATGGTAACCATGATTAGGATTCCCCATGGTACTGCCGCTTCTTTTGACCAGACCAGGAGGTCTGGGGCAATCAGTTTCGAACCACAGCACTGAATTGCTTGACTTTTAAACTCTGTTGGCAGTCCAAGCATTCTTGTGCTACCAGTTAAAATTAACTGTGCAAGCATTCTGTCTTTTTCTCCTTGACAGTCTTTCCACAGTAAGAAAAAATAAAGAGAAAGTGATGGAAAAACACAGGAAGATTATGAGTAGAATACTCTGGACCTGCTGTAATATTCAATGAGAGATGCATGATAAAAGCTTTATCTGGAACTGTGCCTGTTCTCTCAATAGAAATGCTCCTTCCAAAACTGTAATTTGTCCCGAACGGTGGACGCAAGTCCTTGAATGGTGCATGCACGTACAGCCCAAATACATTTGGGAAGAGTTATTTAGACTGGAGACATGATGGAACAACTAACCCAGCAGAGTGTTGTTTCGTTATTGGTTTTAAGCCTCTTCAAGTTATATTAGCATGATCAGTTTTTATGGTGAAATCATTATCTCAATAAATTAATAATAGTAGTAGTAATAATCATAATAATAATGCAACTCTTCCTCCACAGTACTACAGCTCCAATTTGATTTATCTTCCCCTCCCTTGTCTATTTTGATCCTGAAAAAGAAAAGGCTGCAAAACATTATGGATCTCTTGGACCATGTCTAGGAAACTGAAAGATCTTAAACCGATGACTTTTTGGTCCAGTTTCTCTCCTGTTTTTCTTAATTTTCTCCTAAATTTAGACTTTATGGAAGGAATTAGTATTTGTGCCTACAATGCCTAGAGCTGCACTTTTGCACATGTTTGTCAGGAGAAAAAGAATATGTTACTTCCGGTTTGGCACCCTGGGTGAGGACCCCCAGATATCATGTTGATATCACTTAATTCGGCCTTAGCTGGATTGGCTTGCAGTTACCTCACTCCACGTGTTTGCGAGGTTCTCCGGACAAGCACGGACATGAGTGCGGCCACTAATGGTTTTGCATTCCAGACTCTTTTGAGGCCAGCAACTCAAGTTTCACTCCTAGCTTCAGGGAACTCTCAGTCGCAAACTCCACAATAGCCGAGCTACCTTTTATGTTGGGCCACGCTATTGTCATTAAACTCAAATCCAATCATGTTAAATTCGACCTTGCCAGATCCTTTGTCCAGCGCCAAAACACCTTTTGTTCTCACCTGGCTAGCCATAGCCGATAGGCACAAACTTCCCTATAAAACCCCCGCATTTCCAAACGGTCTTCAGACTACTTTGGACTGCCATCCCACCCTGCCTCTGGTTTGTCTAAAGAACTCCCCTCAGCCTGCCACGCTGAGCTTTCTTCTTCAGAACCTCATCTCTCTTCATCCAGTACAACAAGACCAGGTCGTATTACCCATCCCTACGCTCTCCCATTCTGCTTTCCAGTTAGTGTGTGTGTGCGTGGTTTATTTTCTGTTATTTTCTAATAAAGTTGTTATCTTTGTTACTTTTAAACCTGTGTGCCTGTTCCCTGACCTGAAGCCGTAGACATTGGGTTAAAGATCTCGCTAAGTTACCCTGCCTCTCGTTTAGCCAAAAAGATGCTCCAGCTAATTTTCCCCAATTGGCATTTTTGTTTGGCAGAGTGGGCTCCCCCTCCAGGGACCCCCCCAAATTACAGGGTAACACATATACTAAAGAAATCAAATTGCTCAGGCGTATAAACAGATAACATACTGTTTTCTTAACTCACTACAGCTATTGTTAGTCACCTTCTACAACTGCAGTGCTCATGCTACAAAAACTAAGCTCCTTTGTATCTCATGTGTTTTCCAGCTCAAGGCAGCAGTCTCTTAGACCACACTGTTTATTTCTGTGGAAGTAAAATTCAAGGCTGTTTTGCCAATGCAGTTCAGAAAATCCACTTAAATAAGAGAATGTCAAAATGTCAGAACGATTAAGTCATTCTGGCTTATAAGATTCCAGAATCCTTAATTACAAGACATAACCTCTCTCCCTTTTTTAGGAGAAAGCCCTGCTACACATAGATCTGGATTTATAATCGAAAGGAAAAACCAACAGGGAGTTTCTATTGAATGCAGCAAGATAAAACTACTTCATAAAAATAATT